>CM034155.1:229148095-229572447 GCA_019776745.2 Taxus chinensis | reverse complement strand
CATCTTCTTTCTTATGTTTGATGTGGTTTGTGGGCACGTGCAAATAGTTATATATATTTTAGGTTATAGGTACGACCAGAGACATTGAAGCCAAACTAGAGCGACAAAAGAAGATCAACAACGAATCTTTTCCAACTCAGAAAATCCCGAAACTTGAGCATCTGAGCGGACACTAGCACCCAGTTCCGTCATTAGCGCTCCGACACTCTTGTCCTCTCGTGTGTGTGCTTTTGTCTTATGAAGTTCTAAGTTCCAGAACCATTGGTGAGATTTGAGGACACTTTTCCTAGTCTGTTCCAACAGTTGCTTAGTCTATATCATCTACAAGTTGCACGAAATCAGCTAAGTCACCCTCTCTTTCTTTTGCTTAGGGTTTTATATCTTTGCATGCTTATTGCTTGTGTCTTACTGTAGTTTATCATCATAATATCATTAGTTACAAATTACTCTAAAATTAAGGTTTAAGTCTATTTATATTAAATCAGACACCCATAATGGATATTCCATGAGATAAATTCACTTGTTTAAATTTTCACACATATGGAAAGTGAAAGTACAAATGCAATTAATGAACAAGAACCTCTGGGGGATTATGGGTGGGAAAGAGAAAGAACCAATAGAAGCTGTTAAATTGTTGGAATGGAAAATCATGGATGAAAACGTAAAATCCATCATTGGGCTTGCTTTATCAGACATTGAATTGCATTATGTTGACTTGGAAAAGAAATCTCAGGAAATATAGGAATTTCTAAATCAAACCTTTGGTGCTAAAGATGTGAATGCTAAATTCACACTAAAATTACAATTATTTAAATTAAGAATGAATGACGCTACAACAATGTCAAGTCACATTAATGAACTAAGATCTCTCCTGAGATAATTAACATAAGTAAAAGCTCCAGTGGAAGATGAAGACACAAAAGTTATCTTATTGAATAGCCTACCTCCTAAATATAGTAATGTTGTTTTTACTCTTGGTCAAATGCCTTCCCAATGAATAGAAGGTATGATTTCAACACTCCTAGCGGTGGAGAAAAGAAAAAAAGAATACATTGAGGAAGAAATGGAATTTCATATAAAAAGAATCATACTAACTCATCCTAAGATAAAGAGGAAGTGGTATGTTACTTTTGTAAGAAAAGAGGAAATAAATCTTCATTTTGTATTACTCGTGCTAAAGACATTATAAAAGGAAAGATAAAAATAGATGAGGCCAATGTAACCACTGGGGTGGAATCAGATCGTGAAGAAGAATTAGAAAATAAAGTAGAGTTTAGTTCAGAGGAATACCTATTCTAAGTAGTGGTTTGTGGAGTCTGGAGACATAAAAAGATGGAGGAGAAATAACATCTCTTTTTAGTGACCAACAACGAGATTGCTTTATTGTAAAAAAGAAAATAAGATATATAATAGAGAAAATAAGCTATATTTCAAGCTGATATATGTTCTCTATTCTGTTTCATTATCCTAAATTATTTTCAAATTTGTAGGTTGATTACAAAATTGTAAATTTGTATGTTGGTGATCACATTGCACAAGCCGTTAAAAGGTTTGCTCCTACTCCGAGTCATTCTTTACGTGGCTGAGTGTTTTGTCTTCACACATTTCCAAGAATCCAGAATTTTTCATACCTTTTTTGCTTTCGTACGTAATGTAGATAATCTCTTGGTGGCCACGTTTCTTCACCAAATTCATTTCGTGTATTCACAGGGGACTTATAAACAACTGGTTTTCGACAAGATGAGCAAAATCACAGTCGCACGATTAGAATATTATAAGCAAATAAGGAGGAGGAATCATTTTTCGGTTACCTTCCAAAGGAAAGTGAAACCAGAAAAGTAGAGCAGAAATTGGCGTGGTCATTTTCTTGGGCACAAAGAGGGAATCTCGTTACGTGCCGCAACTGCAAACAAGTTGAAAGGAGGCGGCAATGTATATATATATATATAGAGCGAATGTGGAGCTAGTTTTGCATGGCTAATCAAACATTAGTGGAATTCGACATCCTTGTCGCGTCGACATGCTTCCTGCTCGCCTCTTTCGTCCTCTGCTTCTTCTGCGTCTGCAAGCGACTCAGGATGCCACCACCCCAGGATGACACTAGCTCAAGCCCTTTGATTCACAAATGCGCTTCCACGTGGACCTTTGCTGAGGTGGACATTGCTACGGACCACTTCAGCTCCAGGCGTCACCTGGGCGGCGCCGTGTACAGAGCCATTTTCCCCGATGGCCACGTGGTTGCCGTCAAGCGAATCAAATCCCCGCACGTCACCCCCTTCAACTTGTCTGCTGAAATTGGAGGGCTGTCGAGGGCGCACCACCCCAACGTACTTCCCCTCATTGGCTACAGTTGTGACACTACCCCAATCGTAGGGATGCCCTTGTTGCCCGGGAAAAGCCTGCAGTACCATCTCCACGAGGGCGGCAGGGTATTCGACTGGTCACAGCGGGCCAAGATTTTGAGCGAAGCCGCTCAAGGCGTAGAGTACTTACACGTGGGAACTGCGCCGTATATCATCCACGGCAATATAAAGCCTTCCAACATATTGCTCGACTCCACGTGGTCGGCACGTGTCACCGACTTTGGGCTGGCGTTTCTAGCTCCGCCCCCGCCTCCGCCTGGGGATGGGTACACAGATCCTGAATATTACACGCAGCTAAATTTATCCAAGGCCAGCGACGTGTACAGCTTCGGAGTAGTTGTGCTGGAGATGCTTAGCGGAAGGTCATGTGGAGGCGGAGGAAATCTAGTGGAATGGGCCGTGCCTCTCGTAAGCGCCTCCAGAGCGATGGAGATATTTGATCCAAAGTTAGCGGTGCCTCCAAATGCAGAAGCGCTGATAAGAATGGCGGAAGTGGCGTGTAGATGTGTGAATGTGTTGAGAAAGAATCGGCCTACAATGTGCCACGTAGTCACCGCGCTGAAGAGCATAGAAACGGATATTACATTTTCGGCGCCCACCACTCCTCTCAACTTTTCACTCCCTTCCCATTCTCATGTCTCGATCGATGTTGTTTCAAACAATTTTGTATAATCCTGCCTCTCCTCCATTTCAATCCCCTTCTTTCCCCCCGGAATTCGGGATTTTTTATTTATTTGTTGAAATACTGTCAATGGTGAATACAAGTACTTTTTCTATGCTTATGATATATGACTGTCTGCAGTTCAGCTGCGATGTAATTTATCTGTTTCTATGTTCTAACCAACCAGTCTGTAACATAAAAATTCTCAACCGTGGAAACTTCCACAACAGAGCCCAAAATTTGTGGAAACTTCCACAAGATCCTGGAGAGGAAATGGAAATTCCAAATATCCTCCAGAGGGTTGGAAAACTACCTGAAACATTCATTTGTAGCAGTGACAGAAATGTTTCTGGCAGTTTCTGGCTGTATTTTTGGGTGTTTCTTGAGGTTTGAAGCATCAGAATTTGTATCAGTTGTTTGGGAAGTTTCCGTCATTACTCTGTATCTGGGAGTCCAAAGCTTGTGATCCTGTTTGTAAAATACACCCTACATACTCTGAGTATGAGGTGCTCTCATATGCTAAAACTACCTTGCAAACCTAAACAAAGTGCCCAGCATCGTGGACCTTAAATCCCTTGATTCTGATGATAAACAGAAAATTGAGGCTGCCCTCAAAGAAGCTCTTGAATGGCTTGACAAAGTGCCCAGCATTGTGGACATTTTCCTCTGAGAAAATTCGGTAGCCATATTATCATTTTTTGATGATGATGCGAGGAAATGTAACCAGGGAATGTTGAATTTCTATTTTATATACCACTAAATCAATCAATATAGACTTTGTCAAGATATTTCCGGTTAACATGGTGGGTTTTTTTGGTATGTTCTTGCAATTGGGTTTTGCATACAATATGTTTCCCGCATTTTGTGAATGTTGGTGAAATTGATCAATTCTTTACTTTAGGATGAATCGAAATTGATATGGCTTTTTCATGTTCTTAAGTGTATTGTGTTGGTTTGTTCGAGATATGTAACCTATCTTCCATGCATCTTGTCGTTATGTGTATTGTCTTGTTTACTTGTGTAGACACATATAATTACACCTGAGCAATTTAAATACTTAAATTGTGCTAATTATCTTCTTTCCTGCAAATTGGCAACATATCGTCAAAAGCGTTCACTTTCTCTCCTATCGTCGTTAATTAATTACGCTATGCTAATTAATTAAGTCGCCTATCTAACAAATACCCTAATTAACTACCTTCCGTTAATAAATCCCCCCTTCTACCTAGACTAATTAATTATTATTAATTAATTAGCTTCCCCTTTCATTTAACCAATAAATCAATATTTAATTGATTTAATCCCCTTTTATAGTCTAAATTATGCTAATATTCCTCTAAAAAGTTTTTATAAGCTTGCACATCTATTAATTAATCATCTTGATTAATTAATAAGCCTCTTTTATCCACATGAGCCACTAAAGGACAAGTTAAACTCTCCTAAAGTTAACTCAACCCTATCTAAACCCCCCTTATCCACAACTAACTCAACATCTCTATTATCCCACATGCAAAGGGATGTAGTGATTCCTTTATCCATTGAGCTATATAAAGAGCCCTCCTACCTTTACACTCACACCTAATTCCTTGAGAAGACAAAAGCAAAGCACATAGCAAATAGACTATAAGCTTTTTGTTATTCTTGAAAAATTCACCATTTGAAGAGCTAAGTTTCATTTCTTGCATTTTCTAGCCAAGTGCTTGGGTCATATGGGAATAGTCAAAGGGATCTTGTAGCCAAGCTTTGATGAGCTCCCATTCCTAAGTTTCTTGAAGATCAAAACAATCAATTTGATTGTCATGGAGTCTACATAGGTCCATTTGCTTTTGTTGGTAATCTAGAGAAGTAGAGGTTTTGAATACTTTAGCATGTTAATTTGATCTTAGTTCAAAGTTAATGCATTATGCTTAGTATTGTTCTTGTTTAGCTCTCATCTTGATGGTGCCTAGATTTTGACTTAGCTTTGTTATAGAACTATTTAGGTGGTAGTTCTCATTCATCTAACTTAGCTTAAACAAAAATATACACACACATTTGGCATGCCCGGTGGGAGAGATCCTTAGTCCCTTAATATTTTTTAGCTAATTCTATTATTTTTGGCTAACCTTTGATATGCACATACAATAAATAATGTTCAATTTCTTGGGATTTTTGCTAGTATTATATGTGTAGGTTCTCATTTATAGCTATCATTTTAATGGGTTGTTGCCAATTTCAAGCTAACTTGTTAAAATTTGAAGTATTGTGAGTTTTTTTTTGTGTTTTTTGCCATACTTTGGTTGCAAAAATGGCATAGGCACACTAACCGGGGTGCAAACACACTTATCCTGGCGTAGGCACCTCTTGGGTGGTGCAAGCACACTTTCGGGGCTTGAATCTCTATTTGCCAACCCTGACGCACATACACTAACCCCGACGCACATACCCTAACCAGGGCATAGGCGCACTAACCCAGGCGCAGACGCTCTTTCGTACTGTAACTTCACTGCAACGGGAAAACTTTTCAGATAGGCGCATACACACTAACCCAGGCGCAGACGTCTCTCTGGTGGTGCAGACACTTTTTTGGTGGTGCAGACGCTTTGTCAGAATCTGGTACAGTTGTTTATTGGTTGTGGCACACACACCCTAACCTTGGCGCAGACACCTCTCTGGTGGCACAGACGCTTTGTCGGATCTTTATATTGTTGTTTACCTGTCCTAGCACACACGCCCTAATCCTGGCGCACATGCCTTTCTGGTGGCATAGGTGCGCTGTCAGTCTGAAAAACACAGAGGGGCGCATCCACCATAACCTGCATGCACATGCCTAAATCGAGGCGCACGTGTCTTTCAATTTTCTTAAAATTAGGGTGTTAAAGTGCTAACTTCTTTGCAGGTTTTATCTAATTAATGCTTATTTTTGCAAGGTGTGCTTACATGCTTTTGCTAGATCAGATAGACTTTGCATGCTTGCTTATAATAATAAGGTCGTGTATGCTCTTCCCTGGAGTCCCTAAGGGCGATCTTTGGAATCAGAAATGATTCTTATGTCTTTTTGATGCTTTGAAATTGTTAGGAATATCTGAATTGGAATGAGTTAACTTGGTGTGTTTGAATTAAGTGATTTTCCATTTAACATCTTCTTGGATTTTGGAAACATCACTTATGATCTTCTCTTGCGTCCTTGGGCGATCTTGAGAATCATAAATGATGCTTACTCTTTTATGGAAAATTAGTAAACTTGTTGTGCAGGACCAAAACACACGCTTGTCAAAAAAAGGTGAAATCGAAACAAAGTCAAACTACTAATATAGTTTTCATACAAGTTGCCAAAAGGTGTTCAAGCAAACCACATCAAAATTAAATAAGATAAAAATAACAACATATTCAAAACATTGTATTGCAGATTTCGGAAAAGGGCATGTCCCTATCTGCTCAACTGGAACATACCCCCTTTGGCATAACCCCTTAAGCTACAACAATGGGGGTGGTACTAGGACCCCCAAAGTAGTCCACGCAAAAGGGAACCTTGTGGACAAAACGGGAAGTGCTCCACACATTCTACTTGACTAGTCATTCCTTGTGAGTTAGCGTTACCGGTTGTCCGTATGGCGACCCCAGTGATAGTACACATAGACACACTAGTTGCCTACTATTCTTGAAGGGGGTAAAGTAAATCCAAGATACTCCCAATTTAGTCATTACGACTTATTGGGTAAATCGAGCTCATTTAAGATAGCTTTGTAACACCTAGGAAGAGAGAACCAACTAGGAATATATTCTTTAGCCAGGATCCCACTTTGACCATTTCAAAATAGTGTTGAGTTGTGAGCCATCATTAATCATGAAACGTGGGAAGTGTTACTTTTGTTTAGTTTTTCACTTGCCTTAAGGCGAGGCGAAACTCTACTGAAGTAAAGCCAACATTTTTCATCTCCATTTTGATCTGCTTCCTTCACATTCTTTTGACACTTTGTTGATCAAAAGAAGGGTGACTACCTTTGCATTACCAATTGATTGTTTCTTCCACTTTTTTGTCTGTTTACGCCCATCCATGTTTGTGGTTGGGTAAGTTAAACGTCTAAAGTGTGCGGAGGCGTATTCATATAATTGGTGGCCTTTGTGATCTTGATACCCATGTTAGGATCGTCATCATAGTTAGGCGTGGTTCATCATCTTGAACTTCCTTAGAAAGGTTACCTTGTTTATATCATATCACTACAATTTTGGTATTTATGTCTTGTTTCTTGTAAACTTGACCTAAATATCTATATTGTAAGGTTATGCTATACACATTTTAACAATTCTTAGTTATACTTTACACTTTTAGTTCTATTCTATTACTACCTCGATTTTGAAAAGTGCTACGTGTTATCAGTTTTGCATGTTATATCAATATCATCTTGATATTGATACCTTAATTTCTCACAAAGTTTGGTTAACATATATTGGTGACATTGTTGTGTCACTCACAAATTGTAACTAACACTTTTTGGGATATAGGTATTAATTGGATTTGGGCTTGCTTCTAGTATACCTTGTTAGGAGGTCACATTAACTTCTTGTATTTACTTACGTCTTGTTCATTCCCTTGAACTTGTAATAAGTGAAGACGTCTTATTAATTATCTTATGACACCAACTACTTTTTTGAAGCAAGAGTCTAGGAAGTACTTCATTCATTTGACAGGCTTAGGTACCAAACATTGTGTCACTGTTGATTTATCACTCTATCACATTGGTACGTTAACATTTATACACATTCATATTCTTGATATTCATTTTGAACTTCCTTAGAAAGGTTAACTTGTTTATATCGTATTACTACAATTTTGGTATTTACGTCTTGTTTCTTGTAAACTTGACCTAAATATCTATATTGTAAGGTTACGCTATACACATTTTAAGAATTCTTAGTTATACTTTAATATTTTGGTTTGATTCTATTACTACCTCGATTTTGAAAAGTGCTACATGTTACCACTTATGCATGTTATATCAATATCATCTTGATATCAATACCTTAATTTCTCAAAAAGTTTGGTTAACATATCTTGGTGACATTGTTGTGTCTTTCAGCAAATTGTAACTGGCACTTTTTGGGATATAGGTATTAATTGGATTTTGTTCTTTCTTCTAGTATACATTGTTAGGATGTCACATTAACTTCTTGTATTTACGTACGTCTTGTTCATTCCCTTGAACTTGACATAAGTGAGGACATCTTGTTAAATATATTGCAACACCAACTACTTTTTTGAAGCATAAATTCTAGGAAGTACTTCATTCATTTGGATAGGCTTAGGTACCAAACATTGTGTCACTGTTGATTTATCACTCTATCACATTGGTATGTCTAACATTAATACTCATTCATATTCTTCACATTCATTTTACATTTCACTTAGGTGTGGTCATAAATTTTTTAACACATTTACAACTTACCTTGGTGAAACTATTGCACATCATGGCTCTTAAAACATGATTATGGCTCAAGAAGAAAACATACAAATCACAATAAGCGCAAGCTTGGGAATCCTCAAACAAATAAGGGTCAAACCCTTTTATTGGTCATGATCTAGGGCCTCTATTTTCTGTAGAAAAAGAGATAGAAGACATGGTAGATCATAGTGGTGACAAATTGGAATCCCCACATGTGGAGTTTGACTTTGACCCCACCTTATTAGATGAATTCCTTTTTAGAAACAAGGATAGGGTGTTGGCATGGGTTGTACAATTGGGGGCCAAAATACCCATTGAACATGAAACAATCCCACCTACAAATAATGCCAATGAGGAGGAGTGACCTCTTATCAACATGGAGGATATTTTAACACACGGACATGCTTCTACCTCCAATGTGGGAAATGATAATGTAGTGGGACATAGAATACCCTTTATCAAAGTGCCACGTAAAATCAGGTCAGGACACGAGAATGTTAAAGAACCTCCACAATATGAAGAAGAAGAGGAACCTTTGGAAGAAGAAGTCACCATTCAACAAAAAATTAGCAACCTTAGTCAACAATTAGCCTTGCTAACCTCTCATGTACAAAAGGAAGGAAGCAAGAATGTCCAAAAGATAAGGCCTAAGGTCAAAATCAGTGAACTTCATAGGGAAAATCAAGGAGAAGACAATACGGAATATCATCGTGTATATATCCCTGCTTCTCCTACTAAAGAACAATTTCTCACACAAGAAGTGCAATCTATGAAAGAAACACTCACAAGCCTTCAAGAGAGAAATGTGGGGAGCATCAGAAAATATCAATATGAAGAACTATGTCCCCATCCTTTTGACAAAGCTATGACACTTCAACCTTTCCCTAAAAAATTCTACATGCCAAAATTTGACAAATATAGAGGAAAGGGAGACCCACAAGATCATGTCAAGGATTTCTATATGGCATGTCAAGAGGTGTCCTATAGTGATAATTATCTCATATGACTTTTTCCCAAGAGTCTAGGAGGTCAAGCCTTGGAGTGGTTTACTCATTTACCTCGGGGGTCTATTTTTACCTGGCTAGAATTGGAAGAGATGTTTGTGCATCACTTCTCATACAATATAGAAAGTGATATCACCATGGCAGACTTATGTGGCACCAAACAACATCCTAATGAGACATTTCCAGCTTCCTACAATGGTGGAGAGGGATAGACCAGTCGCTTCCCTTGCGCTTTCCCTGAAAAATAGCTGGTAAGTATCTTTGTGCCCAACCTAAATCCAGACATCACTTTCCACCTTCAAATGCATTGTGTTCGCACTTTTGAGGAGGTCATTGAAAAAGGTGTTCAAATAGAGAAATCCCTTATTGCTAAAGGAACTCTTAAGTCACAATCTAAAGATAATCAAAGTGTTAAACCTACGGAGAAGCTGAAAATATTTAACAAAAACAAAAACGTGGTGGGAGACGGGATCACAGATTCCAAACGTGTGCAAATGGTTCAAACTGGTCAACCTTTTAAACTAACCAAAGGACCTATTCAACCACCACCTAAATGAAGAATGTTCACTCCTCTCAATGAGCCTTTGTTGGTTATATTAAAACAATTGGATGCGGCTCACATGGTGACTTATCCCACGACACAACCCTTTGATGACAATGCTCCAAAACCATCATGGTACAAGGAGCATGACTATTGCGAATTACATCGTGTCAAGGGACATAAAATAGACAAATGTCTATGACTTTTTCACTATATCCAAGACCTCATCGACAATGGGGAGATAGAGGTGGACAACCCAGAGAAAAACTCAGACACCCAATGAAAAGATGGGGATATATAAAGAACCATTCCCCAAACATGGTAAATCAGAAGAGTCAAAGCCAGATCAAGGAGAGTCATCCCAGAGTTATAAAGTAGTGAATTACTTATATACCAAGAAATACAACAATCATTATGATTCACTTATTGGATGTATTCGTTGTCCTAGTGATCATGTGAACACCATTCGAATCAAGGGAAAGGATTGTGCCACGGTAACAAGATGTGCCTGCCTCATGATTCCTGAATCCTCTCCATCAACCCCACCAAATGGTAGGTACAACCTCTTAGAATAACTTGAGAAAACATCTGCCAAGATTTTGATCTTGGATCTTCTTAAGATATCAAATGTACATAAAGACATTTTGTACCAAACTCTTCAGGGGTTAGGAGTGCCACTAGAGGTAGATCCTACACATCTTCAGGCCACAGTAGAAAACATTGTACCAACTGAACACATTGCCTTCAATCATAGGGAAATCCCTACTAAAAATCCAACACATAATCTCCCTTTGTATATTGAGGTATTCGTTACCCATAAGAAGATCAAATGGGTGCTTGTGGACAATGGATCAGGGTTGAATATATGCACGCTAAAGTTGGTTAAGCAGCTGGGACATACTGAAGCAGACCTCAAGTCAAACATCATTACTATAACCACTTATGAAAACATGGAAAGGGAGTCAGCTTGGCACAATCACGTTGCCCATGGAAGTCGGTCCTACTTGTCATCACACAAAGTTTCATGTCCTGGACTTAGAACTTCCATACAATATGCTTCTAGGCCGACCGTGGATTCATGCCATGCAGGCCATGCCATCAACATTCCATCAATGCATTAAACTGAAGCATGAGGGACACACTGTCACAATACAAGGAGATTTAGATCCCTTCGCTCACTGCAGAGCTCTCAATAGTTTTACACGTAAGGGTACCTATGCATGTCCCTCCACCAATATAGTTGTTCCTCTCCAATCTGAAGCCATGGAATCTCGGGTAGATTCAGATTCTCTCAGTTCTTGTGCCCATGGTGCCTCTACATCAACTTATCCTTTTGATTCATGGGAGATGAAGGTTCTAGAATACTGTTGTGGAGAATATAATGTGCAACAAGCCCTCTTAGTTTCAGACCTCTCATTGTCACCTAAGACTAGAGGTTGACCCAACTATCATTTCAGATGACCTAGAAATGAGCAAACTATTGGGTCATTTTTACCTGGAGGCTTGTTGGCTGAAGAAAAATTGTTGGATCCACCTATGACTTGGGTCCCAGAAGGATACTCAGCCAACCTACTATCAAACCCCTGAATACGAGAAATCTAGTCGAATGATGTACTCCATAGGCTATAAGGGTCTAAGATGCAGAAGAAATGAGCAAGGACAACAAGAACTCATGCCTCTCCCACATTTTAAAATAGAAAGATACAACATTGGAATTCACCCTTATGGGGCACATCCCAATGATCAAGATGCTACCTGCTCTGAACGTGAGGATAGCTCTGACTATCTAGACAACGATACAGATTCCCATTGTAGCCAATATGAGGATCTTGCCTCCACGAACCTATTCATGAATACCGTTGTCCTCACTATAACCCCTAAGGAACCTACACTTGACCTCGTTTACCCTTCCCTTGTTGAATAGAACTAACAACCTCATATGTCACTAGATCTATTTGAGAATGATGAAGCTATCACAGAGTTCATGGGTATTCAGGATACAATTCCCATTGGAGACCACAAAAAGGGATTCTATATTGACTTGGATACTTGTGCCTACTTCGGAGAGGAAGCTGAGCTTCGTGGTCAGCAAAACTTAAGAAAAAGTGAGGGCAAAAATTCCAACGCAAATCCTCGGCAAAAATCAAAGTCCAAGTCGCACAGTGAAAACCTCTTTGAGGCACTGGCAGAAAAATAGGTGCAAAAATCAAAGGACAATAAAAGTGACCACACCAAGGATGAAAATCTCATGGAGACATCCTTGGACAAAGATCTCAACCTTCCTCCCAATCCTACATGTATGGAGGACTTGTCAAAGTTACTAGTAGAGGAGACTATCGATGTAAACATTGGCATAGAAGAGGACCCAAAAATAGTCAAATTGGGAGCTTCACTCTCAACACGGGAACAAAAAACATTCACCATGCTGCTATATGGGAGTTTATAGATGTATTCACATGGTCCTATAAGGATATGTCAGGCTTAGATCCAACTTTGGTCATGCACAACTTAGTTGTACATGCAGATGCTAAGCCTATTAAGCAGAAGCTCAGAAAGATGCACCCAAGGGTGGCCCTCCTGGTTAAAGAGGAATTAGAAAGATTGCTTATGGTAGGATTCATTCAACCCATTGATTACTCTGAATGGATATCCAACATCATCCCCATCTAGAAAAATCCTTTTGGGATCAGAATCTGCACGGATTTTAGAGACATTAATAAGGCCTTCTTTAAGGATGATTTTCCATTGCCAAATATTGATATGATTGTTGATTCAACAGTAGGATATGAAATGCTATCTCCTATAGATGGCTTTTCAGGTTACAATCAAATTAAGATAGCTGATGAAGATCAATACAAGATGAATTTTACAACTCCTTGGGGTACCTTCTGTTATCAGGTAATGTCATTTGGTCTTAAAAACACAGGAGCTACTTATCAAAGGGAAATGACGGTAATTTTCCATGATATGATCCATGATATCATGGAAGACTATGTGGATGATATCCTCAGAAAATATAAGACAAGGGAGGATCACCCTGCTATTTTGTGGCATATCTTTGAGTGCCTACGAGAGTACAAGGTCCGTATGAACCCAAAGAAATGTGTGTTTGGCATGCTATCAGGAAAATTGTTGGGTTTCATTATATCAAGAAGGGGAATTGAGGTAGACCCTGCTAAAGTGTTTGCTATTACTGAGATGCCTCCTCCTAAAAACATTAAGCAACTGCGCAGCTTGCAGGGAAAAATACAGGCTATTCACCGCTTCATCTCCCAGCTTGCCAATAAGTGTCATTCATTCACCCACCTACTTAAAAAGGATGTTGCCTTCATCTGGGGACCAGAGTAACAACAGGCCTTCACCTTGCTTAAGCAATACTTGGCCAATCCACCTGTCCTCATGCCTCCAACTCCTGGTGAGCTGCTCCTACTTTATATCTCTACTACTCAATTTTCTATTGGTGTGTTGCTCACCCAATACGACCTTGGTCACAAAGAAAAAGTGGTATACTACCTCAGTTGCACTCTCATCGCTTATGAGCTCAACTATCCCCAAATTGAAAAAGCTTGTTTGGCTGTATTTTTTACCTTTCAAAAACTTCTTCATTATCTGTTGAACACCAAAACCAAGCTTATATCCAAAGTTGACCCGCTCAAATACTTGCTGTCTAAACCCACCCTCACTGGTAGAATGGCTAATTGGATCATTCTACTAAGTGAATTTGACATCAAGTTTGTGCATCAAAAGTCAGTTAAGGGACAGGTACTCATTGATCAATTAGCAGAAGCACCTTTACAAGGCACTGAACCTTTGAATCTGGATCTGCCAGATGCCTCATTACTATACATTGAAGAATCTATCGTGTGGTAGATACACTTTGATGGGTATTTTAATTTTCATGGTTCAGGAGTAGGTGTAGTCCTCATTACTCCTTCTAGTGACCTCATACCTCAGGATTTTCATCTTTGTTTTCCTTGCATGAACAATATTGCAGAGAATGAGGCACTCATTGCAGGGATGAAGCTCGCCATCAAATGGGACATTCATCATGTTAAGATTGTGGGTGATTCTCAGTTACTTATCAAGAAAGTTAATGATGAATACAAGGTTGAGGATGAGAAACTCATCCCTTACAAGAAGCTGGTAGAAACTTTGAAAGAGTATTTTGTGCACATCACATTTGAATAGATTCCAAGAGCACAAAACAGATTTACAGATGCTATGACAACAATGGGTTCTATGCTCCGCATTCCACCAAAAAGTAATGACATGCCATTCTTTGTGGAAAATCTATGCCAGCCTGCATACGACATGCCAGAATCTTGTCTGGCTTGTGATGTTGTTGGTCCCAATTCCCCATGGTATGAGCCCATATTTACCTACCTCAAAGACAACACGTTCCCTCCCGACATCTCCTTTTCTGAGAAACAAATCCTAATTCTCCAAATAGCCCATTATACCCTTTTAGGAAGTACGCTTTATCATCGTGGCTACGATGGGAATATGCTACATTGTCTCAATATGATAGAGTCGGTCCTAACGATTAAAGAGGTGCATGAAGGGGTACATGGAGCACATACTAACGAAATGGTTCTAGCCAAAAAATTGTTAAGAGTATGTTACTATTGGCCTACCATGGAAACCAACTGTTGCAACTATGTAAGAAAGTGTGTACTTTATCAGAAGTATGGAAATTTCATCCATGCTCCATCACAGCCGTTGCAACCCATCACCACCCCATGGCCATTTTCTAAATGGGGACTTGATTTAATAGGGAAGCTTACCCCTACTTCATCTGATGGCCATACCCACATCATTACGGCTACTGAATACTTTACTAAGTGGGTAGAAGCTGTCCTTTTGACCTGTGTAATAGGAGCTCATATTTCCAAGTTCATCATGAATCATATTATTTGCTGGTATGGCATTCCTATGGCCATTGTTACTGATAATGGAAAATCATTCAAGAATAAAATGGTAAAGGATCTCTACCATCGGTTTCAAATCAGGTTAAAATGGTCTACACCATATTATCCCCAAGGAAATGGACAGGACGAGGCCACTAATAAGACTTTGGTGCGAATAATGGAGAAGATGGTAAGTAAGACAGGTCGTAATTGGCATTTGTAAATCCACCCATCTCTTTGGGCTTACATGACCTCTATTCACACTCCTACGGGTGTGATGCCATATTCCCTGGTATTTGGAGTGAAATCTATCATCCCGTTAGAAATTGAGTTTCCTTCACTAAGAATATCTCTTAGGGATTATCTGGATAAAGATGAAGATTACCGAGTGGCTAGACTGGCAGAGTTAGAGCTCCTAGATGAGAAGCACATCCATGCACCCTTAATCACCTCAAAGTGTATCAGAATAGAGTCTCCAAAAATTACAACAAAAGAATCATACCTCGTCAGTTTGAGGTTGGTGATTTGGTCATGAAGGAGAATCAATTCAACACAAGGGCAGAACGAGAAAAGAAAGGAAAGTTCGAACCGCATTGGTTAGGACCTTATGTTATCATGGCCAAGTATGGCACAGGAGCATACAAACTTGCTCACCCCAATGGTGATGAGATCCATGAGCCCATGAATGTCATGCACCTTAAGCGGTTCTATGCTTAAAAATGGTGTGAAAATTAGAAAAGCAAAAATAAAAAACATGGTAAAAAAAATCAAAATAAGAGAAAAAGAAAAAGAGAAAACAGGTCATCCATAAGTGAAAACCATGCAATTTTGGCACTTTGGATAAGTCCTTGGGTGAAAACCAGTTTCCGGCACCTTGGGAGGATTCATTATTCACAAGCATCTTGCATCTGGAGGGTACTTTTACTTAGCCTAGGGCTAGTTCCACATCTGCCTCTGAGATTCCATGTGAGCCTAATCTTGTCAAGCCTTGATCCGACTTTGTCTCCTTTTATTCGTCTATGAAGGCATGGTCTTTTTCTATTCCCCATCTCATATTGGGGGCACTTTTGTGACTTCACCTTCCTCTTTATAAGTGCGTGGCATTTGCCCTTGTATATTCCCCATCTAACGTTGGGGGCATCCACGCTTTCTTGGTTACCTGTGCATGGATCTGGAAAACTGTTAGAAAAACACAAAAACATTCAAAAATGCTATAAAAACACAAAAACATTCAAAAAATATCAAAAACCCTAAACAATAGAAAATTGTTTCACAAAACACTAAACAATAGAAAATTGTTTCACAAAAATCTAAACAATAGAAAATGGTTTCGCAAAAAATCAAAACAATAGAAAATTGTTTCACAAAAACAATCTTACAAAAAACATTCACTTTAGTTTACTTGCGTTATCTTGTTTCTTGCTTTGCTTATTTTCTTGTATAGTTGCTTCATGTTTGTACATTTGTATTGTTTGTTGCTTGGACATACTTTGTTAGGATTCATCTTTTCTTGATTAGATCAGATTTTTTCTTTCTTGTGCATATTGAAGTGTGTTTTGGTCTGCTAGTGAATCGTGGTACATTTGTGTATTGGTTCATTATGTTCTTTGTTAGCATTTGATTGTGTTTGCTTATTGCATGTGCATCGTTTTGTTATCACATCATCATATTTCCATCAATATCATCACATCAAACATCATCTATATATCATATATCAAGAAATAACTAAGTATACATCATACATGAATGTTAAGCTAATCATCACATATCCTATCACCAAATGGGGGCAAGAGGGATCGCAAATATCAAAATATATCCCCCCCACACCCATATCATCATATCATCCCATCCACTAAGTCTGGCACATCACATGAGCAAATACATTTGATATACTCTACAGATCTATTATCTAGAAATCAAAGCACATGCGATACATAAAAAAACTCAGGATACATATACATGTGAAATCAAATTAGCTAACATCATAAACACATCTATCTATACATATGATCAATCAAAAATAACAAACAATGTCCATCTCATAACACGTGTCATGTCAAAAATGTCCATATATACATATGTGTGGTATATTTGTATCAAAAATAGATATACATCGCTACTATACATAAAAAATGCCTTCATCTAAGGCATACAAAAAGATGATATACATTGATCAGAGAATACAAAAGGCCTTCATCTGAGGCATACAAAATGATGATATACATTGATCAGAGAATACAAAAGGCCTTCATCAGAGGCATATATCAAAACTAATATACAAAAAAAGAATGTTGTACATTGAGCACAAACTACTCATAGCCTTCATCAAGAGGCATATGTATCAATACAATCATCAAGGCTGACTCAAGCCCTCAGATGGGGTGGCTGGTCTGTCTCATGGTGGAGGCATAACATGAGCATCACTCGGTTTCACTGACTGTCCCCGTGGCTACTCCACTGAGGCCTGAGGCCTTTTCGACTTGGTCCCTCTACTCCACTACTGGCTATAGGAAGGTGCTCGTCACTCAGTCGGAACTACCTCATAGTATAAAGATCTATAGTAGGATGCTCTACCCTCTACTGTAGCTAGATCTCTGTGAGTCTGGGCGGTCATCGCTATGCCATCTGTGCATCAGAAGGACGTTATCTCTATTGATGCTCGAGTAAGCTCGACCTGACCCACTACTCACCCTGATCTTATCCTATCTCTCTCCAGTATCACAGGCTATAGCTGGGCCTGTGTTTACTAATATAGGTTTGTCACCTAAGCCATCTATGCTGCCATTTACCAAATCTGCTGAAAGTGCATAACACCATCATCTCCCTGGCCAGCCTGGGCCCAAGCCTGATCTCGCTCTGCTGTCATTGTCAAAGCCTAAGCTTGAGCCTGATCCCACTTTGCTGTCACTTTCAAAGTCTGAGCCTGGGCCTGGTCTCTCTCTGTTAGGGCTTGTTGCAGCTGCTACTACTATAAGGGTGGTTGTCTGTGCCACTGGCTGCACCATAGAGGCCTGTCCATGTGCCTATCCCTGTGCCTGCCCTTGTACCGGTCTGGAGGATTGTCCTTTCTCTCATACTCTAAGCCTAGGAACCTGTGCATGTTCCTGTATTGGTCCCTACACCTGTGCTGCACCCTGCTCATCATGTGGCAGCCCATTAAATGGATCAGCTGGGTCATGGGCTGTTACCTCCTCCCTCTCGTCACCGCCATGGTGAAGCTCTCATGGTGGTCGATTTCTTGCTGCCCAAGCCTCATATGGAATGGTCAAGCGTCATGGTAAAATAGTGGCATACCAGTCCATGTAGTCAGCAGTAGTACCTAGATTTGTAACCTGTCAAGCTGGGTCCCATACCTATGGAACCACCTATAAAAATTTGGCCCTAGCTTAGGTCACCTGTATGCGTGGCCCCATGGTTGGCCTCTCAGAATCTCGGCAGGCATACCACAAGTCTGACTATGGAACCCCATGCACCATGGCCAGCTGTCGTTGGTATCTGTCTTCCCTGTATAACTCAATAATATAGCTGTGAATAGCCAAGAAGGAAGTGCTCCACCATACATACACTGAGCTCTACTACATCCTCTGGCCACTGTATCTACCTGTAAGGTCTCCATATGATATCCCTATCTAATAACTCATCAAACTCTCGTCGATATTGGTACAAGCTGCCTAGGTGACCTCTTATGTTGTCACCTACTGAAACCCATGCCATATATGATGTCTCATGTGGGGCTCAAACATGTAATGTGCCTACAAAGCGCCCAATAGCTATGTGGTACCATGACCAAATCTGCAGTAGAGAGGCATGGCCCACTGTCTTCTGACGGTGGTAGGTAATCAGATGTAGGTCCCAGTACAGATGTGCCAGTATGCACTGGCCCCAGCAATAACACTCACCACTGAAGATCCCATGCACTAATGTCATCAGACCCCTAGGGAAGGATGTCCTAGTCTTATCAGTGAGAAAAAACCCACTGATAAGTGACATCACGTATAATGGCCCCCAGTGCAGTGTCAGATCTGCGATGCACTCATGAAATGTAACTGTCATACCATCATGCAGTATATCATCTCTATCGAATAGGTCACTAACAATTGCCCTGATCCGCCCAAGGTCACTAATATACTCAATCAACAAGCCTAGGATAGGCATGCGAAGAATCTACCACACATCCTCTAGAGTCACTGTCATCGCTCTTGTAGGGAGCCTGAAACACTAGCTCTCATTGTGCCACTGCTCAGCTAATGCAGTAAGTCAACCATGATCCAAAGTAATAGATGACATCCAGGATACGGGGCCTATGCCCACCGCCTCTAGGAGTATCGACACCGCATGCCAGTCTCGTTGGCACATGCTCCCCTCTAGCTCTACAATGCGTGAATGTCACTCACGTGTCTGAAGCATGGGTAAACGTCTCTGCAAAATCATTCCATGTGTCAGCTACTAACATTTCTTCTAAATTCTACCTATCATTTTTAGGGTTAACCCAAAAATCCTAAATTTTCATCTAAGTGCAATCATTTTTGGTATTTTTTATCTGTCCTCTGTCTGCTTGGTGTGTCTACACACCCTTTGGGGCATGTGCACACCCTATGGCATGGGTGTCATCCTTTCGGTGCATGCACATGTGTGCAACCGCTTATGGGCACTTGCAACATCGTATAGATACTTGTGTGTGCGCATGTGCGTGGGCCCTTTATGTGTGCGCTACTATGTAGTGTGTGTGCATGTGTGCACATGTGTGGTGTATATGCATGTGCATAGGCATGTTTTGTGTGTGCCTGCACGTGCACACATACGCACCAGGGTGCTTGCACCACCATTCGGGCACCTGTGCCACCTTTAGTGCACCTGCGCCCCCGCGCATGTGTGCTGACATGACCTCGTAACCCTAATTTCCTACTTCTATGGGCATTAATTAAAAAATTGACAAAGAGGGTTAGGATACTCACAAAGATGTCATCGTCTGCGTGTCACTCGTACCCTCGGACTATGTCTACCCATCTCAATCGGTCTCATGCTCTCACCATCATCCTCGTTGCTATCAGAGTCTTGTGATAAAAATTTAGCAGCGGTCGGTAACAAATGAATTGGTTGTGGTGATTTACCCCCCCTGGGTGGGGTATATCAACATATTTTTCACCGGCCATGGTGCCTGGAGGCTCGTTTTGACCTCCATTTTCTCCTTTGTTCATCGTTGAGTGATTATTTTATTTAAATAATTATTTTTCTTTCATTTTTCACCGGGGCATTTTTTTTTTGCCGTCTAGTACCCCTTTCTTCTCACTAGGACAATTTTTATTTCTCCTAGGTGATTTTTCTTCTTACCCACGCTCTCTTGAATAGTTATTTTTTATTTTAAAAATAATTATTTTATTAATTTTTCCACTATACAAGGACATTATTTTTCACTTGTTTCTTCTTCTTCCTCCTGGGGCATTTTATTTTGCATCTAGGCACTTCATTCTATTTATTCTATTTTCAAAAAACTGTCAAAACAAATTTATATATATATATATATATATATATATATATATATATATATATATATATATATATATATATATATATATATATATCACTTCAAAAATCCAAAAACAAAGAAAAATTCTCCACAAAATCCTAAACAAGTAAAAAACCTGCAAAAATAGGTAACCTGCTTATTACGGCTGAAACTTGTGTCTTACGCATGGTATTCTTTCCATATCCTATTGGTTTGTTTCACATCTTCCCTGATCAACATGACTTGCGGATCACCTAATTCACAACCATTCACCAAGGTAGTTGCTTTCTTCGTCTGTACTTTGGGGCACATCTTGTTTCCATGTGCTGTTTCATTGTACACAAAGCTTTCTACTTGGACCTAGTGTCCATTATCATTTCCCCTTGCATGTATCCTTGCTCGGGGCATCATTTTTAACCCTTTCCATCAATCACGAACATGTGGACTTCTTCAAATTGATAACAAAACATTTGTACAACTGTCTTGACCATTGTTGGGTTGGATATGTGTGTTCGTACTTGTTTTTCTATTAAATGAGCTTGTTTCCTTCTCATATTGCATTGCATTTTGTTGGTTATGGAGCCTGATAGTGACGGGGGTTGCAAGGAGTGGCTTTGCCCCCCTTGCGGGCTCCGGGGGGGATCACCCCCCAAAAGCCACATTTTATATGTATTTATGCATTGTGAAATCTAGACCGTTCCTTATTAGTCATAGATCTAATGGATGGTTTTTCTATATTTCCCGAAATGATAAAAAATCCTAATATCTATAAAGGGTTGTTATGTATGAGGCTCATTGTATCAGTGGAGGCTCTGTGATATAGTTTTAGATGGACAAAATAAAAGGATTGGCTATTTCTAGTGGACGTAGCCCTTTTTGGGTGAACCACATTAAATTTATATCTCTGTTTATTGCATTTATTTCTATTTTACGTTTTCCACATTATTCATTGCATGCTTCTTTATCTGTACAACTGGTATAATCCTAACAACTGGTATCAGAGCACCTTTGAGATTTATTTATTGGAAGTATAATCACATAAGGATTTCTGTTTGAGTGGGAGAAGTAGCAATGACAAAGGAGAATAAGTTTAGAGTTGAGAAGTTTGACGACCAAAATTACCAGTTATGGAAAATGCAGGTGGAAGATTACTTGTATCAAAAATATATATACCCACCGTTGGGAGGTGAAGAAGTGAAGCCCCCATTCATGTTTGATGAGGAGTGGAAGGTTCTGGATAGGAAGGCTCTCGGTGTGATTCGATTGAGTCTAACATCGTCCGTAGCTTCAAATATCTCACAGGTGAAGAGTACGGTAGAGTTGATGAAAACCGTAGCTAATTTATATGAAACACCTAGTGCATCTAATAAAGTTTATTTGATGAAAAGATTGTTTGATCAACAAATGCAAGAGGGTGGATATGTATCTAACCATATTAATGATTTCCACACTATTGTAAATCAGTTAGATTTAGTTAATATCCCATTTGATGAGGAGGTTAGAGCATTATTATTCCTATGTTCTTTGTTAGAAATTTGGTACAACTTAGTAATGGTAGTTAGTAATACAACATCTACTTCTCTTAAATTAGAATATGTAGTAAGTGTCATTTTAAATGAGGAAATGTGCAAGAAAAGTATAGGGGGAAATTCTTCTTCTGGAAATGTGTTGAATATGGAGAGTAGAGGGAGGAGCAAGGAGAAATCAAAGAGTAAGGCTTGTGGGAGATCTAAATCGAATATGGGAAAATCCAATCTAGGAGTAGAGGCATTACTTGTTGGAACTGTGGAAAGAGAGGACATGCTAAAAAGGATTGTTGGTTCAAAGGAAACAAAGAAAACCAACCTGAAGGTATTAAAGAGGAAAATCTGACATGTAATATTGTTCAGGATGCTCTTATACTTTCTCTTGATACTAGAGTAGAATCTTTGGTAATAGATTCAGGTGCCTCTTTCCATACAATCCCTAATAAGGGATATTTTAAAGAGTATGTCCAGGGAAATTTCAGATAGGTTTATTTTGGCGATGATGAGCCGTGCAACATTTTCGGGAAGGGCAATGTACAACTGAAATTACAAAATCGAACTACATGGATATTAAGAGACGTGAGGCATGTACCTAGTCTTAGGAGAAATCTCATCTCTACAGGACAGTTGGGTAGTGAAGGTTTCACAGTCACATTCACTTCAGATGCTTGGAAGGTTTCCAAGGGTGCCCTGGTAGTGGCACAAGGTAAGAAAGTAGGCACTCTTTATTTGTCTACTTGTATATCTAATTCTTCTACCATATTGTCTACTTCAAATGAGGATGCCAACATGTGGCACAATAGATTGGGACATATGAGTGAGAAGGGAATGAAAATTATATAGGAAAAAGGTAAGCTTTCAAGTTTGAAGCAACTGGACTTAGAGTTTTGTGAGCATTGCTTTTTTGGGAAACAGAAAAGAGTCAGATTTCTCAAGGTAGGGAATACCATGAAAGAGAAAAAGTTGGAGCTAGTTCATATAGATGTGTGGGGGCCAGCCCATATTGCATCTCATGGTGGTTCTCTGTACTATGTCACATTCATAGATGATTCCACAAGGAAGGTATGGATATATTGCGTTAAGCGTAAGTCTGATGTCTTTGATACATTTAATAAATGGAAAGCACTTGCTGAGAATGAATGTGGTTTTAAATTGAAATGTTTGAGATCTGATAATGGCAGAGAGTATTGCAGTAAGAAATTTGATGATTATTGTTCCTTGAATGGGATTCGTAAAGAGAAAATAGTTCCCAGGACTCCGCAACAAAATGGTGTTAGTGAGAGGATGAATAGAACAATAATGGAGCATGCACAGTCAATGAGATTACATGAGGGGCTGCCTCTTCAGTTTTGGGCAGAGGCCGTAGATACTTCTGTGTACTTAATCAACCGTGGGCCTTCGAGTGCATTATATGGAGGAATTCCTGAAGAGTCCTGGACCGGGAAAGAGGTAGACCTTTCATTTTTAAGAGATTTGGTTTAGAGGCATTTTTGCATGTTAATAAAGAAAACAGAAAAAATTGAATTCAAAATTCAAACATTGTACATTCATAGGCTATGGCTCCAATGGTGATTATGGATTTCGGTTTTGGGATCTAGATGAATATAATATAATTAGGAGTCGTGATGTTATTTCCTGTGAAAATAGAATGTACAGGGATCAGGTACAGGATGACAAAAATCCCAAGGAAGAATTGGTTGAGGATATAGCTCCTAAAAATGAACTCTCAGGTGGAAAATATCCACCTACAGGTACCGAGGTTGATAGTCTTATAGGCCGAGCACGATAGCCAGTGTTAGCATCGACACCTCTGTCAGAAAATCAAGAAAATGAGAAGCAAGAAAATAATGATCCTGTGACATCCCCATCTTTGGTAAGAAGGTCACAACGTATTGGTAGACCTCCAGAAAGATTTTGAGAGGTACCACTAGTAGGCACTTGTGCTTCGGAGGGTCAGATTATACTTTACATGTATTTTTGGATTCAAATATGGCAGGAGATATGGATATCAGGAGGAGCACTACTGGATACATGTTTACAGTTGGTGGTGCGGTAGTGAGTTGGATCTCAAAGTTGCAGAAGGTAGTTTCCCTATCTACTACAGAGGCAGAATATGTTGCAATGACTGAGGCAAGTAAGGAAATGTTATGGATGAGAAGGTTCATGGAGGAGTTGGGTAAGAAGCAAGGGGATTGTAAGTTACACAGTGATAGTCAAAGTGCAATTCATCTAGCAAAGAACTCAACATTCCATTCAAGAACAAAACACATTAAGCTAAGATATCACTTCAAACAACAAGTGTTGGAGGATGGGCAACTTGAGTTAGTGAAGATTCATACAGATGATAATCTTGCTGATATGTTTACTAAGCCAATGAAAAAGGAGAAATTAGATTTGCATTCAAATTTTGTGGGTCTTCAAGATTGATCTTGAAGTGGAAGAAACAAGCCAAGAAGAAAATTCCAAGCAGGAGCTATAGTGGTGGAGTTACAGTAATCAGTCTCCAAGTGGGAGATTGTTGGTTGTGGAGCCTGATAGTGATGAGGGTTGCAAGGAGGGGCTTCTCCCCCCTTGCGGGGTCCGGGGGCCATGCACCTAGATGGGGGTTCGGGGGTAGTGCCCTCGTAAGCCACATTTTATATGTATTTATGCATTGTGAAATCTGGACCATTCCTTATTAGGTCACAGATCTAACGGGTGGTTTTTATATGTTTCCCCGAAATGATAAAAAATCCTAATATTTGTAAAGGGTCATTATGTGTGAGGCTCATTATATCAGTGGAGGCACTGTGAGATATTTTTAGTTGGATGGAATAAAAGGATTGGCTATTTCTGGTGCACGTAGCCCTTTTTTGGGTGAACCATGTTAAATCTGTGTCTCTATTTATTACATTTATTTCTATTTTACATTTTCCACATTATTCATTGCATGCTTGTTTATATGTACAACTGGTATAATCCTAACACATTTTGTATGTTACATGGAGTTGGTTTTTTCATAAATGGATAGTTGTTCGTAGTATGGCTTTTCATGTCATTCTACTTTTGTTGTATGCTTATATTTTTCATAAGGAACGATGACGTAGATCTTTTGGCAATATGGTGACACTAAAGTTGTTTCAATACAAAGGGTAGAGGCTAAGTTCTTCTCTCTGCTTCTCCATATTTCTTCTGCATCACTCTCCTCTCACCCCTAATCTTCTGTTTAACCTAGGCATTCTGTCCCTGCCCATTCTTCTATATATTTCTCACCTTTTTTGATCGTAGATCATCTTCCTTCATCACCCCATTGACACTCGAGGGGGCATCTCTCGCTTCTACTAATTTTTCTTCTACCCCTTCAAAATTTTATCCATCTGCTATCTTTGAAGTGGAGTCACTTACGTCACCCCAAAGAGGGGCAAATGTAAACACCTATAATTATGCCCAAGCAATTTAAATACTTAAATTGTGCTAATTATCTCCTTTCTTGCAAATTGGCGACATATCATCAAAAGTTTTCACTTTCTCTCCTATCGTCGTTAATTAATTACACTACGATAATTAATTAAGTCACCTATCTAACAAATACCCTAATTAACGACATTCTGTTAATAAATCCCCCTTTTACCTAGACTAATTATTAATTAGCTTCCCCTTTCAATTAACCAATAAATCAATATTTAATTGATTTAATCCCCTTCTATAGTCTAAATCATGCTAATATTCCTCTAAAAAACTTTTATAAGTTTGTACATCTATTAATTAATCATTTTGATTAATTAATAAGCCCCTTTTATCCACATGAGCCACTAAAGGACAAGCTAAACTCTCCTAAAGTAAACTCAACCCTATCTAAACCCCCCTTATCCACAACTAACTCAACATCTCTATTATCCCACATGCAAAGGGATATAGTGATTCCTTTATCCATTGGGCTATATAAAGAGCCCTCATCCTACCTTTACACTCACACCTAATTCCTTGAGAAGAAAAAAGCAAAGCACATAGAAAATATACTATAAGTTTTTTGTTATTCTTGAGAAATTCACCATTTGAAGAGCTAAGCTACATTTCTTGCATTTTCTAGCCAAGTGCTTGGGTCATATGCGAATAGTCAAAGGGGTCTTGTAGCCAAGATTTGATGAGCTCCCATTCCTAAGTTTCTTGAAGATCAAAAAAATCAATTTGATTGCCATGGAGTCTACATAGGTCCATTTGCTTTTGTTGGGAATCTAGAGAAGTAAAGGTTTTGAATACTTTAGCGTGTTAATTTGATCTTAGTTCAAAGTGAATGCATTATGCTTAGTATTGATCTTGTTTAGCTCTCATCTTGATGGTGCCTAGATTTTGACTTAGCTTTGTTATAGAACTATTTAGGTGGTAGTTCTCATTCATCTAACTTAGCTTACGAAAACATACACGCACACAACTTGAGTTTTACTTTATTACAGAAACTCATAATTACATTTCAAATAACTACCTATACAATAGCTTACAATAAATAATGTGTTGGTATAAGATTAAATTATCAAGTTAAAGTGAATAATTTGATAGGAAAGGAAAGGAAATGGAGGAAATGAAAGGAAATGGAGGAAAGGATGAATGTTGCTCTATTAAATTAAATGCAATGAATTGTTGCTTTGTTCATTTCAACTAGGGATCATTGTGGGGTACTTCATGCTTTTCCTACACCTCCAGATAAGTTATATAATGCTTTTCCTTCCTCATTTGATGCCCTATATATATATTTGATTATTTGGGTCCTAACTAGCGTGAGAGAATGTACTTGTTCTTCCTTCCTCATCAGTAACCCTGTATAGAGATCTGGTATCTGGGTCTTGACCAAGAGGAGTGGAGGGACTCGTTCAGTAGAATGAGGGTCCCCCGATGGGACTCTTTTTACCCTATGAACCTTTATCATTCTAGGGTTCACAAGCTAGCTATCTCCTCGCGTCAGCCTATCACACTAAGGCAAGAAATCTGAATGTGTTGACCCGAGATGTGATAGAGTTTCGGTCCTCATCATGTTCATTATATTGATATGAAGTGATTGTATAGATAAACAAATTAAAAAAGGCATTCATACTATAGTAACAAGAAGATAATCAAATCCATACTCACACAAAGATTGAATCAATAACACTCTTCTCCATATTGATAATCAAAACATCTCTCTCTTACAAATTCTTACTAGTGATCACAATTGTCATGATTGTGGTAGTAACAATCCTTTGCATAGTGTCTATTTACAATGATTCTATTAATTCTATGTTCTGTCCTCTGTACAATTTTTTAGGGGAATATATACTAGTGATGCCTTTCCCTTCACTAGTCGAACAAGAGTTATAAATATCCCTTTGGTTCTATTTTTATCATCTAGCTATTACATTGAGGAAACTTTTAGGCCGTATGTCTCTTTATCATAGTTCTCTAGTTTGCATGGAAGTCTTTTTTGTTGTATGATAGTTCTACCTCTTCTAGATGTTTACTCCTTTGTTCCACTGGTTTTTTGGTCTACTCTTAAGATCTTTATTTTTCAACCCAATTGTGTTTCCACGCACCACTTGTTCTTCCTTAACATGTACACATCGAGATATGTAGTTTCTTTTCTATCTTTATCCCATATGATGCTTTATTTGTCTCAAGCTCCCTTTTTCCACTATAAGCAACTTACACACAACTTTCCTTTATCCATCCCCCAAATATGTGCACGCCAAAGAATAGGGAAAAAATGAAGAGTAAAAAATACAATAGTTGCCCAATCTGGGACTTAGCCAAAATAATGTATGAAAATTTAGAGGTCCGACATCATCCTGCCCACCATCGGGTAATCCTTTAGTCTTTTCTTTGAATAATTCTAGAACCTCTTGCCTTATCAAATCTTCGTGCACCTTCCATTGATATAAGGTCTTCTGAACAAGGGGGCCCATCTTTTCAATTTACGTAGTAAGGTCCTTTAGGGCTTTGATATATTTATTTGGCAACTGCGCCTTATCTTGAAAATTTTGCAATGTTTTTCTTAAATTTTTGCTACATCTAACACACTTTCTTCCTTCAAGGTTAATTTTTGTAACTCTCCTAAATGCTATTTGATTTTATCCTTCTTTGCGCTAATCTCCTCTTCTAGATTTTCATGTCTTGCAGGAGTTATCGTGATCAGTCTTGTCAATGTCATTTCTATCTATCTGTATTTTATAGGCATTTTGTTTTTGGACTTATGGGAGTATCTCTGCATCAAATTATTTTGGATTGCTTAAAGAGTCATCTGATTACCCTATCTGCATTTGTGGGCTTTTCTTCAAGCTTGGCAACTAGGTTTGCACAAGTTTTTTAATTTTTTTGCACAAAGATCTCTAGCTTTTTCTTGCTCCTCTTTGCTCTGTTGTGTATGGCCTTCCCCTTCCGCTTCAAGAGCATACTGATCAAAATTTCTAGCTTATCTACACCTCCTCCTTGATCCACATGGTAGTGCCTTAACTAAACAAGGTTCATTGGTAACTATCCTTTGGCATAGTTTTGACGCCTTTAGGTCATCATGCGTATGCTTCTCAATTAAGTGCGTATGCTTCTCAATTAAGTCCTTATGCTCAACCAAATTCTCTAGTTTTTTCTTCATTTCTTGGATCTTCTGTACTATTTTTTTGTTGCAACTGATTTTCTACACTATTAATGAATTTTTGTTATACAACCTCTCATGTAATTTTCAAAAGTGCATCCCTGATGCTCGTTTTTGACAATTGGAAGGTGTTTGTGAGGGTCACTCCTACTTGATCCTGACCTCATCTGGAACCTTATACAAGCTTGAGTAGGGATTCCAAACATCGTCTCTTTCGTGCAAGTATCAAGGGTAAATGAAAATGTTTTCTTTCCTCTTATTGTTCCAACCATATCTTTTAGGTAATTCCAATAAAATAATTGTTTGTATGGTTTCCCTTATTAGAATCTAGAGAAGAGTGTTCAATGGTCATTTCTCATCATACTCCATCTCTTCTTCTTCTTCTTCTTCTATTAGGTTGTGGAGCATTTTTTCATGTGTGAAAGTGTTGAAGATTGTACACTTTGTACAATATTGTGCACATTTTTTTGGCCTTAAAACGTGCCCGATATACTAGGAAACGTGCTTTTCTCATATGGGTGGGATTTTGACCCATAGGTTTATGGGACAGTTTTGGCCCATGGTTTTAATACCCATGGTTTTGTAAAAACTTCTTTAGCAGTTGTCTACTTATATGGTTTTATGCATATGGTAGATATAATGTAACATTGCAGATGTGTTTTGAATTCAGGTGTGAATTCTGCAGAGTTTGTTGAGCATAACTCCAAACAGATCTGGGTATTGTATTGAGAGAGCGGTGGCTTGTAATAAAATCTGAGCAAGTGATTCTTGGTGGACGTAGCCCAAATTGGGTGAACCACGTTAAATATTATCTCTTTGTGTTGTGTTATTTTATTCTGCAATTTTATTTGAGATCTGTAATATTTTCTGCATATTAGTTTCTACTGTTGCGATTCTATGAGAGATTATTCCACATATTTTATCCCTTATATCCTAACAATTAGTATCAGATCCTAGTTTGGTTTGCTTAAGTGTTGAATCGCAGGGAAAGTTTTATGTTGAGTAGGAGCTATGGTTGATGATGGAAGATCAAGGGTTGATAAATTCAGCGGGTAGAATTTTAGTCTTTAGAAGATGCATATGGAAGATTACCTTTATTAGAAGGATTTTTATATTCCATTGTCTGAGCAGGTGACTAAACCCTCGAGCATGACTGATGCGAAATGAAATTTGCTAGATAGGAAGGCACTTGGGACAATCCGGTTGTGTCTTGCATCTTTGGTATTATTTAATGTTTCAAAGGAAAAGACTACAAAAGAACTGATGGATGCATTAGGTAAGTTGTATGAAAAACCCTCTAACTTGAATAAGATATTTTTAATGAAAAATTTGTTTAATATGAAGATGTCTGAGAATGGTTCAATAGTAGATCATTTAAATGATTTTAATGTGGTTGTAAATATGCTATCTTCGGTTACAATAGAATTTGATAAAGAAGTTAGGGATTTATTAGTTTTGTGCTCTTTACTTGAAATTTGGAATAGCCTGGTAATGGTGGTAAGCAACTCGGTTCCAAATAACTCAAAGTTGAAGTTTGAGGATGTTATAGGGGTGATTCTAAGCAAGGAAATGTGAAGAAAAAGCTCTAGGGAGTCTTCTACTTCAGGGAATGCTTTGACAGTGGAAACTAGAGGGAGATAGAAAAATAGAGTAAACCATGGAAAATCAAAGGATCAGGCAAGGTCAAAATCCAAAAGAAAGATAGTATGCTGGCATTGTGGAAAGTTTGGGCACGCAAAGAAGGACTGTTGGGAGCTTTGGGACAAGAAGAAACAACAAGATGAAAACAAGGAGGCAAATGTGGCAATGAGTAATGTATGTCAGGATGCTTTGATTCTTTCTTTGTAGAATATTACTGAATCTTGGGTTTTAGATTCGGGGGCTTCTTTCTATGCTTCTCCACATAGGCATTATTTTGTTGATTATGTTCAAGGAGATTTTGGGCATGTTTTTCTTAGTGATGATGAACCTAGCAGCATAGTTGGAAAAGGTTTTGTTTAGGTTAAGATGTAGAATGGGAATACTTGGCTATTGAATGATGTCAGACATGTGCTTACATTAAGACGTAATTTGATATCAGTAGGGCAGTTGGGAAGTGATGGTTGTACTGTGATATTTACAGTGGACTCTTGGAAGGTTACCAAGGGTGCTCTTGTGGTGGTAGGAGGTAAGAAGGTTGGAACCTTGTATTTAACCACTTATAGCACTAATGTTTGTAATCTTATGGATTCATAAGTAGATACAACATTGTGACACTATAGGCTCAGTCATATGAGCCATAAGGGCATGTAGATCATAAAGAAGGATTTTCCTGGATATACAGAAATCGGTTTGGAGTTATGTGAGGACTGCATATATGGGAAACAAAAGTGAGTAAGGTTTCTCAAGGTTGGACCTAAAAAGAAAGAGAGTAAGTTAGAGATGGTGCATTTTAATGCGTGGGGGCTAGATCAGGTATCATATCTTGGGGGTTCAAGTTATTATGTTACTTTTATTGATGATGAAACAAGGAAAGTTTGGGTTTATTATATTAGAAACAAATATGATGTATTTGACACTTTTGTTAAATGGAAAGCCTTGGTAGAGAATGAAACATGTCTTAAGCTAAAATGTCTTGGGTCAGATAATGGAGGGGAGTATTGCAACAATGAATTTGATAATTATTGTGCTAAGAATGGAATCCACAGGAAAAAGATAGTTCCAATAACTCCACAGTAGAATGAGGTGTCAGAAAGGATGAAAAGAACAATAACGGAACATGTTAGGAGTATGAGGTTACATGCAGGACTACCTCTTTCTTTTTGGGCAGAAGTGGTGAGCACAACTGTGTACTTGATAAAGAGAGGACCTTCAAGTGCCTTGGATGGAGGCATACCTGAGGAGGCTTGGGATGGTAATAAAGTTTATTATTCATTTCTTAGAGTCTTTGGATGTGAGGTGTTTGTCCATATAGACAAGGATGATAGGACCAAGCTAGAGGATAAATACGAAAAATGTACTTTCATTGGTTATGGTGATGATGACTTTAGATATAAATGTTGGAGTATTAAGGACAAGAAAATCATTCAATCTAGGGATGTGGCCTTTAATGAGAAAGTCATGTATAAGCAGTAGTTGTAGGAAAATAGGGAAGAATCCAAGAAATAATATGCAGTGGTAGAGGATCTTCCGGATGGGAAAGTGACACATGAATCAATGAACCCCAAACTCCTATATTGAGGAGGTCTTCTAGGGTAAGAAGAGAGCCTGAACATTTTTCTCCTTCTCTTTATTATTTATTACTCACTGATAGTGGAGAGCCAGAGATCTTTGATGAAGCAATGCAGGTAGATGTTAGGAAGAAGTGGGAGCAAGCCATGGATGAGGAGCATCAGGATCTCATGGAGAACCAGACATGGGATTTGGTAAAGCTACCCAAAGGCAAAAGAGCATTAAAAAATAAGTGGGTGTTCAAATTCAAAGAGGAAGAAGGAGGAGAGAAAAGATACAAGGCCCGGTTGGTGGTCAAGGGGTTTGCAAAAAAAAAGGTATAGATTTTGATGAGATTTTTCTCCTGTAGTAAAAATGACTTCTATTAGAACTGTTCTAGGAATAGTTGTAGCAGAAGACTTGCACTTAGAACAACTTGATGTAAAGACTGAATTTATCCATGGTGATTTGGAGGAGGAACTATATATGCGACAACCAGAGGGCTATGAGGTCAAAGGTAAAGAGGAGATGGTGTGCAAACTGAAGAAGAGTTTTTATAGCTTTGAAACAAGCTCCACGTCAATGGTATAAGAAATTTGATAGCTTCATGATGGAGCAAGGTTATATTAGATGTCATTCTGACCATTGCGTGTATACAAAGAAATTTGAGGATGGCAGTTATATTATCCTGTGTCTGTATGTGGATGACATGTTGGTTGTAGGTAAAAACATGCAAGAAATAAAATTACTCAAGAAGCAACTAAGTGAATAATTTGCTATGAAGGATTTGGGGGTAGCCAAAAAAATCCTTGGTATGAGGATATCTCGGATAGGAAGGAACGAAAGATGAATTTATCTCAGGAAGAGTACATTAAGAAGGTCTTGGAGAGGTTTAATCTATAAGATGCTAAACCGGTTGGGACTCCTTTGGCAGGCCATTTCAAAGTATTAAAGGATCAGTGTCCCAAGACAAAGTATGAGAGAAACCAAATGTCCAAGGTACCTTACTCATCAGCAGTTGGTAGTTTGATTTATGCCATGGTGTGCACCAGGCCTGATATTACCCATGAGCGGTGAGTAGATTTATGAGTGATCCAGGTAGAGATCACTGACAGGCAGTAAAGTGGATCCTTTGGTATTTGAGAGGGACCATGGGGATAGTTTTGTGTTACAGTGGATCAGACACCACTTTGTGTGGTTATGTAGATTCAGATATGGCTGGAGATGTAGACAGTAGGAGGAGCATGACAGGTTATGTTTACACTGTAGGTGGGACAACAGTAAGTTAGATTTCATGACTACAGAAGCTGGTGGCTTTGTCAACCACGGAGGTTGAGTATGTTGCTAACATAGAGGCAAGCAAAGAAATGATTTGGTTACAACAATTGCTTGAGGAGTTGGGGTATAAGCAGGAGGAAGGAAAGTTGCATAGTGATAGTCAAAGTGCTATACACCTAGCTAAGAACTTTGCTTTCCACTCTAGGATGAAGCATATACAGTTAATGTACCATTTCATCAAGACAACTTTGGAGGAAGAGAAGTTGAAGCTGGAGAAGATTCATACCAGTTAGAATCCTGTAGACATGATGACCAAGGTGGTCACAAGGGAAAAAACTGAAGCTGTGTTTAGCTTTGGTTGGTCTTCACAGAAAACTAGTGAAGGGTTGAGAAGCTTGCTCAGAGGAAAACTAACCTCCAAGTGGGAGATTGTTAGGTTGTGGAGCCTGGTTTTCATGTGAGAAAGTGTTGAAGACTGTACACTAAGAGTACTGTACACTTTACACAATTGTCTCACAGTTCGGGGCCATGCAACATTTTTTTGGCCTTAAAACGTGCCCAATATATCGGGAAATGTGATTTTCTCATATGGGTAGGATTTTGACCCATAGGTTTATGAGATGGTTTTGGCCCATGGTTTTAATACCAAAAGTTTTGTAAAAACTAATTTAGCAGTTGTCTACTTATATGGTTTTATGCACATGGTAGATATAATGTAACATTGCAGATGTGTTTTTAATTCAGGTGTGAATTATGTAGATTTTGCTGAGCATAACTCTAAATAGATTTGGGTATTATATTGAGAGAGCGGTGGCTTGTAATAAAATATGAGCAAGTAATTATTGGTGGACATAGCCAAAATTTGGTGAACCACGTTAAATACTATCTCTTTGTGTTGTGTTATTTTATTCTGCAATTTTATTTGAGATCTGTAATATTTTCTGCATATTAGTTTCTACTGTTGCGATTCTGTGAGGGATTATTCCACATATTTTATCCCTTATATCCTAATATCTTAATCCTCTTCTTCTTCTTTCATAATTTTTCACTTGTCTTCACCGCGTTCTGCATATTCTTCTTCATCTTCGGCACTCGTTTCCTCTTGGTTTTCCTCTTCTTTCTCATCACGTTTCTCGTCTTCTTCATCCTTGTTCTCCTCCCCTTTGCTGGATTTTTCTTGTTACCCCCATCTTCCACATCAATTATTTTTGGAAGGGTTTTTGGAGGTGTATTAGTTTTCATGTTGAAGCCCTTAGGATCTTGGTTGCTTTTCTGACCAACCTCTGTATGCACGAGACTTTTGAGAGGTGATTGGGCATTTGGAGTAGTAGTTATTGTTGGCATACTTGTGCTCGTCTTTTCTCCCTCTTATGAGGTATGCACATCTTTGTCACTGACCTCAATGTCATTTTCCATTTCCTTTAGTGCGTGGGTTTCAATTAGGGTTCTCTTGCTATCCTACATTGCTAGTTGACTCTATGTCAGGTGTGGAAGTTCCTGTTGTATCTAGCCTTCGCCTTGTTTTTCTTATTAAAGGTATATTATTAGAGTCATGTTCCTCCTCTTCCTTCTCACATTATGTGCGATGCTCCTTAATAGTTGGAGGAACTTTTAATGTTTTAATTTTTTTCCATGTCTTGGATATATTTTTTTCCTTGGAGGCGCGTGCATTTCTTCATGCTCAATGAGATCTGCAACTGTCGACAATGCTCAAACATAAGGGCCAAACATTCACAATGGTCCTTAACCAATCCACAAATGGTCCAATCATCTAACTACACTTGTGAAAATTTGAGAATGAAATCTTCAAATGTGGCCACAACAATGCACAAGAAAACTATTGGCACATTCTTTAAACAAAAAAACTTACCGTATAAGCGAAATATCTCCATTTCGTTGCAAAGGTTGTCTTTACGCGATCCTTTTCAACCATCTTTACTTGATGAACATGTAGATTTCTCTTCCTATCACTCCTTTCATAATCAAGTGTTAGAAATAGAATAACTACACATACAACACTCAGTGCATCGTAATCAACACGAATCCTGATGCGCACATCTTCCTTGATGCTTATTACCATCGGGATTTTCCATTCAGATTCTTATATGGGGACAATGACTCTTGTGGCCAACATTCCACCTATGTCTTCTTTGACCTTGGTGTGCAAGTTTGGATTCATTCGATATGGCTTTATGTATACTAGTTTGGTGCCCTCAAGCAGTTGTATGTGCATTTTACCCCATTACGAATGCAATCCTTTCATGTACGGGTAGCTTCTTGGGAATAAGTCTTTGTACTCACGTAAAATTTCTACAATCTTTGCTATTTCAACCTCAGATCAACAATTTCCAATAGTTACAACTTTTGATGCTTCTTTTGTTCCAATGTTTATCTTCTTAGACTTTAATGGCTCATTATGTGGTGCATTACTTACATCCTTTTTGTTGATGACATCCCTTGATCCATATGAAGTTTTAAAATCTAAATGGTTTGTGCCCACTTCTTCGTTAATTTAACAAACCATATTTTGTTTTCCTTTACGTTGCATGTTGTGTGTCATCCAAATAGCTTCATCTTCATCATTGGAATCACTATTATTGCTTTATTATTTAAACATTTTTAGTACCACCATTCTTTTCTCGTTGTGAAGTGTTAACATTCTAGCTTCCATTATGGCCTCATTTCCAAAAATTGCATTCTTGATACTTAGCAATGAGGGGTTTAATCTGGGTACCTTGGATGTAAGAGAATGTATGCACAAAATTAGTTTTCAAGTCCTCCCAGCTTGATGTTTCTCTGTGCTATTTGAAATCCACATACCATGCGCACACTCCTTAATTCGCAAGGTATGGTAGAAAGCATGAATCCATACTTCTTGTTTGAGGCTTATGCCACCTGAACTCTAAGCCTCTTCATATTACTTTAAGTGGTCTTCTAGTTTTTTTACTCTGCTATAACTAGGGAGTCTTTACGTGTAATTCCCTTGTTCAAATATGATGCTCATGGCTTCACTGACTTGATTCGACATCCTTAAATTTGGCTGGTGAGTTTCCCACCATCTTGTCATTGTACCCCTAATTATATATACCATGCAATTTTATGCACGCTTGTTCTGAGGGTATATACTTCTCCATCTATTTAAGATACTACCAAACACTTTCACTACCTTGGAAATTTGTCTTGGGAGCTTTGTTTTCCTTGCTCAACTTTCCTATATACCTTCACATTGAGATGGATGTCCCATTAATCCCTAGCTTCGGGCTTGAATTTACAACAATGTAGTCATGCCCAATCAAATCATATGGATCATGTGCCCAATTTTCACATCCTTCTCTTTCCTTTTGGATTCATATCCCATGATCATTTTATCATTATGCATGCAATCATACAAAAGCAAAGAAACCTCTTCAATCAATAATGAATCTTTACCTTGCTTATTTGCATCTAGGGGATCTTCTTCCTTCTCTTCCCTTTGAACTACATTTATTTTTCTGTGCTAGTACCAACTCTCTATAAGTAATAGATACCAAATATTTATCATTAAACACCAAAGAACTCATACATTGAAGAATCATAGACTTGGCTTCCATATTTGCCTTCACCTTGCTTGAGCATTGCTCTAGAACACCTTTGGCAAGTGTATGAGCAACACATAATGCCTCTTGACTCAATCCTTCCTCAAGAAGTGATAGCAATTGTGGTGGGGGAATCTTGTATTCATTTAACACCAAAGACATAATGGTTTGTGTGGAAACCATTACCTCTTGAGTATGATCATTATGTATAATATCAAAGAACACTTAAAACATGTGAGAAATAAGATCATTACATTCTAGATCCATCATTATCACACAAGATCTTAATTTTGCTATAGTGTTCAAAATGCTAACCCTCTTACCAAAGCAAGGGCTTGTAAGGTCCCAAAGGCCTTGTAAACTTCCCACCATGACCTCAAATATGTCCTCCATGTTGACATCACTATATGACAATTTTGGGGGTGTAATCCTCATGACCTCATTAATGCAGAAGATGACCATAATTCTGAATTCCCCATCTTTGTGATCCAACAAATCGTGCTTAGCCAGCTGCATCACCAAGGAATACCTTGCAAGAAGCATGGATCCATAATCATCTTGTTCTATTGTTTCCAAGCAACTTGTTGTTTCTTTCATAATATTGAGCAACTCATCGTTTGATTGAGGTAGGTGCTTGAGTGCTCTACCTAGTTTCCAAAATTTTTCCTTCACGTTACCTACACTAGATAAATTAATAAATCATAGGCAATGTCAAACCACACAGGTGCAAAATTACATGCTCTGATACCACTGTAATATCCCCTTTTGGGATATTATGCAAATCTGTAAAAAATTAATTATTTGGATCACCCTAGGAAGATTAGATCTTCTTAGTTTGACCTCAAATAACTCAATGTTGGCAATAATATAACCCAAGGTGGGGTTGGAGTATGCCAAGGTGGTGGGTTAGATGAGAAAACTATTTAGAATGCTAATTTTACCCAGATCTGATTTTTAATAGCAGATAATTAATCAAAATTCAAACCCTAACTGCTGCAATTTTCCAAACTTAATTCCCGCTTAACCATCCAAGCAAAAATATTCAAACTTTGGATTTTGGTTCACAAAAATATGAAGAAAAATATCCCAAAACTATTTTTTGCACAACCAACATAAAACCCTAATTTTTCCCTAAAAAATAGGTCTCCCAACACATTTAGGGCATCCAATTAACCCCAAAAATTATAAAATCATTTCCCCCTTATTTCTCCTAATTTCCTCAATCAAATTCACTATTAAAATGACCCCAAAACAACATATATGAAATAATTATTAATTTGTAACAACCAGAAAGCTTGTAGACAACTTAATTCTTCTAAAATTCATAACTTGGTAATTACTCGATATTTTACCCTAAAATAAATTGCATAATTTTCTATAAATTAAGAGCTATCATTCTGAATTTTTGAAGCAATGCAACCCTTCGAAAACATCCCTGAAATAATATATCCAGTCGCTAGGGTTAGGATAAATTTATTAAATTATTTCCATCACTTTGCAAGCCTCTAAACACACCAAATTATTAACTCCTTGATCTAAAATAATTAATAAAACATGGCAGATTTCATATCTAGCATTTATGGCATCAAAACATGATCAAACCATCACCATTCCAAGTCGTTATGGCTGAATTAATGTCAACATTAACAATAGATCATTAGCACTATAAAATCCTTCTAAAAGCACTTAAATGGAACCCCAACATGCAAATTTTACTTGGCAAATTAATTCACCAACACATAAACCAAGTCATCAATGTTAGACTGGAGAAAAAAATACATTAAACACACTTCAACACAGTAGAGCACAATAAAGGAGAACAATACATTCTTCAATATCTTCAACAATGGCTCCAAGTGAAGTTTACAATGAGAGAGAGAGAGAGAGAGAGAGAGAGAGAGAGAGAGAGAGAGAGAGAGAGAGAGAGAGAGAGAGAGAGAGAGATCTAGGGCATACATCCCATTACTCGAGGCATGGAGTGAAATCAAAATATTCATCAAACATAAGTCTCATAATGATTCCAAGCTCTCCTTTTATAAACAAGGAGGCACAAAATTTGAAATCCATAGGAGAGGGAAATCATTAAATAAAAATAGTTTATCCTCCCTAGGTGTGGCGTCCCCTTTCTAAGGGTGATTTTAATATTAAAAGCCACCCAAAAGTTGTTTAATTAATTCCCTTTTTAATTTTGCATTGTGGGAATCAAATTAAATAAATTACATAATTAAATAATTATTGCTTTATAATGTCAAGTGATAAAAATCACTCTCTAGGCAATAATATGTAATTATTTAATATAATTTTCCCCTTGCAACATCCCAAAGCCCACAGGGAAAGATAGGCTAAGGGTCTTAAAAAATGGGGACATTACACCTTGTGCTGATTTTGCCAAAATTATAGGTATGACTATATTTATGGGTTCATGTACCCTTTCTGTACCTGCATATGCCTCCCTAATTATGTTTGTATCTAGTGAAATGTAGAATAATTCCAGATAGATGCCACCTCTTTTGAGGCATGTACGAAAACCACGTTGAGGATGCAACTCAAAAAATAGGTGTGTAAGAATAGGTGTGTATTGCTAAAGGTGATTCCTGAGAAACTGTGTAGAGTGTTGGAGAGGTGGACACCTTGGAAAACCTATACCTACAAAAGGAAATGTGTTTTCACATGGTGGCAACCATGGAACACAACAAAAATAATGATATCAACAAACCATGATAGTAGAAACTAGAGAAACCAATAGGAACAACAAATGTAGGAGCAAACAAGAACATCATCAAAGGATCCAATTCAAGAAAATGACATACAAAAGGCTTGGGGCCTGCAAACATGAGACACCCACATTGTCACAAGACAATCAAGACCCTTATTCTGACAAACAAGAGCCATAAATGACATGCAAAAGAAGCATAAAGACACAAATATGAGACACCCACAATGTCACAAGAAAATCAAGGCACTTAGGCTACAATCAATGAAGTAAACAAACAAGTAACATACATAACTATCAATCATGTATAACAACTATGAGTGTTAGAATGTGATAAAAAATAGCAATAACAAATAAGAGATGTCAACACTGTACAAGACACATGTGTTAGTTCTGTTAGTATGAAAAGAAGAAAGTACACAATGTATACAATTGAGCATAATTGGGGAAGTGAAAAGGAACTATAATAGAATATTAGCACCTACAAAATGTGGAGGCATTTCCCCCCAATGATGAGAATATAAGGAAGCAAGAGTGATCCTATAAGTGTGTATCGATCTATTTTTCCCACACCCAACTCAATATACCTAGTGAAGGCATGTGGGTAAGGAAATAAAGCATCCCATATATCAAACTAAAGTGAAAAACAACACGTGTAATGTAAAGTGATAATAATGCAAGTAAGATGCACAAGTCACGACTTTATATTTTTACAAATATTTGAGTGTTTTTGTATTATCACAATGCATAACTATGTACAAAATATGGATAACAAGAGAGATTATCCAATGAGAACCTCCTAAGGAGGTGAAGCATCTGCCACATAAGATGGATATTTAGGCCTTAGTGGTGATGCAAATTCTAGCAAGAATGTTGTAGTAACATATTCTAAAGAAGATGATTCAAATGCTAGTGGTATCATAGTAGTGATGTATGCCAAATAGGGCCTAAGAGAAGTATTGATAAATACATGAGTGTGTAAAGTAGAAGACCTTAAGGAAAAAAACAATTAGAGATAGTATCATCACCTAGACTTGCACAAAGGCACACGAGTATTTCAAAGACATTCATCTAGCACATTCATACAAGGGACACATGTTGCATCAATTTGCATACACAACATATGAGGGGAAGTTCATTTTATTCCATCACACACATCTTGCATACTTGGAGCAATCTAGATATAGCTCGCTATCATAGTGCAACTTACACAAGGGAAACCTAAGGAATCATTACACACACATACACATAGAACTACATGGAGTCTAAGATGTAGTGCAACACTTGGTCGTATGATCACTCTTCAGGTGACCACCGGGGTCCGTTTGGTTCCCCATTCTACATCTTCTTTATTAGGTTTGATGTGGTTTCTGGGCATGCAGAACTAGTTATCTATTTTTCAGGTTATAGGTACGACCAGAGACATTGAAGCGAAACTAGAGTGACAAAAGAATATCAACAATGAATCTTTTCCAGCTCATAAAATCTTGGAACTTGAGCATCTGAGTGGACACTAGCACCCAGTTCAGTCATTAGCGCTCAGACACTCTTGTCCTCTCGTGTGTGCTTTTGTCTTATGAAGTTCTAAGTTCCAAAACCCTTGGTGAGCCTTGAGGACACTTTTCCTAGTCTGTTCCAATAATTGCTCAATCTAGATCATCTGCAAGTTACACGAAATCAGCTAAGTCACCCTATCTTTCTTTTGCTTATGGTTTTATATCTTTGCATGATTATTGATTGTGTCTTACTGGAGTTTATCATCATAATATAATTAGTTACAACAATCACTCTAAAATTAAGGTTTAAATGTATTTATATTAAATTAGACACCCATAATGGATATTCCATGAGATAAATTCACTGGTTTAAATTTTCACACATGGAAAGTGAAAATACAAATGCAATTAATTAACAAGAACCTCTGGGGGATAATGAGTGGGAAAGAGAAAGAACTAATAGAAGCTGTTAAATTGTTGGAATGGAAAAGCGGGGATGAAAAGGTAAAATCCATCATTGGGCTTTCTTTGTCAGACATTGAATTGCATTATGTTGACTTGGAAAAGAAATCTCAGGAAATATAGGAATTTCTAAATCAACTTTGGTGCTAAATATGTGAGTGCTAAATTCACACTAAAATTGCAATTATTTAAATTAAGAATGAATGATGGTGCAACAATGTCAAGTCACATTAATGAACTAAGATCTCTCATGAGATAATTAACATAAGTAAAAGCTCCAGTGGAAGATGAAGACACAAAAGTTATCTTATTGAATAGCCTACCTCCTAAATATAGTAATGTTGTTTTTACTCTTGGTCAAATGCCTTCCCAATCAATAGAAGGTATGATTTCAACACTCCTAGTTGAAGAGAAAAGAAAAAAGAATACATTGAGGAGGAAATGGAACTTCATGTAAAAATGAATCATACTAACTCATCCTAAGATAAAGAGGAATTTGTATGTTACTTTTGTAAGAAAAGAGGAAATAAATCTTCCTTTTGTATTACACGTGATAAAGACATTATAAAAGGAAAGATAAAAATGGATGAGGCCAATGTAACTGCTGAGGCAGATTCAGATCATGAAGAAGAATTAGAAAATAAAGTAGAGTATAATTCAGATGAATAGTCTGGAGGTATAAGAGGATGGAGGATAAATAACATCTCTTTTTAGTGACCAAAAACGAGATTGCTTTAATGTAATTGTAATGGTGATATTTTATTTTTTCATCTTTTTATTTCATGTGCAAGTGTGGTAGTAAATACAAATAGAATTACAATTCCTTTTCAATAAGGATCAAAATTTCCTATATTGTTCCATTTTTGTATTAAAATGATGTAAGCAAACAAGATACGCTACTATGAAATGGTTGTTGGTTCTCCTAGAAAACCTTCTACAAAATGGTTGTTGGTTCCATTTGAAAACCTTATTGCTAATGTTGTTGGTTGTCCTCATAAACCTTCTTGTGGTTGGTGGTTAACCAAATTGTAAAACCATATGTAAAACATGAGAAGGTACACGATATAACTTACCCCATGTTCATACTAAGGGGGCAAATGATAAGATTTAATGTTCATAGTGTGAACATTTAGGAGTGGTAGAATTATTTAAATCTTAAATATTTTATGAGTGTGCGAAAATGAGTTGTATGCACAACTCATATAGATAAGAGTGTGGGAATATGACTGAGGAGTAGAGGAGAGATAAGAGTAAATCAAGATAAGACTCGACTCCTTATTCATAGGAGTAAGCATTTGTATAAGTATCCTTCCAATATTCAATAAAAATATCCCGAATGAAATATATTCTTAATTTTATGTGTTATTCTTATTGTGCAAACTGGTTCGAATTTCAACACTTTTTTATGATCATTTTTAGACAAGTTTCAATCATTTAATATGCCTACGAAGTCAATATTTTCATGACTGTTTTATGGGGCAGTATGACAGTTTTGAGTAGTCTTGTAAAAGATGTTTTCTTGAGCCCTTATGCTCTAAGTTGAAGTGTCTAATGAACATGGTGATTTTTTTGAGGTCATGTAGTACCTGTTCATGTTTTTTATTTGGCATGGTTGAGTTGTCTAAGGATGTAAACAATTCATCTTACAAGGCAGTTTTTCTGGGTATGTAGTCGTAATAGGAAAATTGCATTTTCAAGATGGTTTCGTGGTGTGAAATAATGGTGCAGATATTTCCAAGCATGGAGAAGGTTAGACGAGGTCTTGGAAAATGTGTTTTAAGTGTTTTTATATTTGAAGAAGGCCATGGGTGATCAAGAAGTTCATATTGTAAAGTTGTGCTTGTAGACCAAGTTAATATGGTTGTATTGAGTCCTAAAAGGAGAAAAAATCTAGGGGTTAAAGTGTATAATTGTGTCCCACTTTTTTTGCACTTTTTGTACCTTTAGAAAAATAGTTCCTACAACCAAACCATTACCAAACACATGTAAAATGACCAAACATGTATTTCTAATAGCTTAAATATACCAAGGTGTAAGGTGTTCTCTATTTACTTTGTCTATTTTTATGTTGTTTTTAGGTCTTGGCATGGATGACCTAGATGATGTATGGCCAACCTAGTGTTGGTTTGTGTCTTGATACATGCGTGCACACACACACATGTATAAAGGTATTTTTAGGCCTAATGTCTTGTGCATGTAATGAGTGTCCTATAAGGACATGTAAGGGTTGTATGAGGTCTTAAAGACCATGGGAAATGTATCTACATTGAATATTTGAAGATGATCAACTTAGAGAAGGTAGTTTATCCATGACCTAGTGAAGGTGAAAAAGAAGAAGAGTGAGTAAGCAAACCAAATATCTTTGAGAGTGCTCAAGGGTAGAAAAACAAGTTGAGGATCAAAATATGTTTAAGAGGCCTAAGAGCATAATGATACATCAGAGATAGAGAGCTGACCAAGAAGAAGAGTAGAATATAAAGAAGATAAAATAAGAAGCATACCATGGCAGTTTGAGAAATAAGTTCATCGTTTGTTGACATAGAAACAAGAAGAAGGTGGAAAACATTAATAGGTGGTTGAATCTTAACTTGTAATGGGATTAAAAATTCCTACAAACTCTGAGGGGATAAATGGTATAGGCAAATGCATAAGGAATTCAAACATGAGTGGAAAATTCCAAGGTAGTTTCCCTCAGTATTGGAAGGAAAGGAAGAATTCATGGTATATCATCATTTATCCTTAGGCACATTCTACATAAAGTCTAGAGATAAGAGCCCTTGGTATAAAATCCCTTTTTCTTTTACAACAAAGTACTTCTAAGCATCTGTGAATAGGTTTTTTGATGCGTGAAAGTTAAATTTTGACGTGGAAAAAGTGGATGCTGATCACAACACGTTGTGTGAGAAATATGTGTACCCTAGGAAGACATAAATGTGGAGATGATGGAATTGGATGATATCAAAATTAACTCCTGGACTTTGGCAATAATCAATGAAGAAGTAAAAAATTATACATTTACTTAAAGCCTAAGTTAGCTGGTGGTAAATATGTTGATGTGGAAGATCTTAAGCTCCTAGGGCCACCTAAGGAAAATAAAACAATGGGAATAAAGAGAGTGCGTGAGGATACCCCTCCTCATAAAGAATAAGAAGAATAAGGAAAGAGTGACGAAGAGAAGGCCTAAGGTGAAGAGGATCCAGTTCTTGACTAGAGGCCAAGGGTTACGAAGAAAAAAAAGCGCAGGGAAGCATGACGAGGTGTGAGTACCTCTAGAGTGACCAAGAATTCACCAGATAAAACAAGTCCCAAAAATAAGACACTAGTGAAGAAGAAACCCAGAGTGGTTTCAAGTGATGAAATAGAGGAAGCTGAGAAGTCTAGTGGAGAAGATATATAGAAAATGCCACCAATCATGCATAATGTAGAGATCATAGATGGAGTGGAGCATGGTGCATACAAGGAAGAAGGGAAAAGGAAGAGTGATGAGGATGAAGGCAATGGTGAGCCCTTTATAGAGAATAGGAAGAGATAGGGTTGTTGACGAAGAGCTTGATGCTAAGCGCAATGAGGAGGAAGAAGAGATAATTAATGACACACTTGCAGGAGAGGATAAAAGCACAGGGAAAGTGAGTGGCGTGCTTCAATCTATTGCATAGGAGGTACTAAACATGCATATAGGAAAGGGAATAAATTGAAGGGACATCCCTAGGGCCCCCGTATTGTAGTATAGTGATGACCATGAAAATTTCTGACAAGAAAGGTACCAAATCTCGGTGGCACAAAAGATATTTTCTATTGGTCATTATTTGATAAGAATGAATCCCTCCCACACACTACAAATATTATCTCTTGGGAATTCTAGTCCAACATGGAATATTTGGTGTTCAAAGTGAACGCAACATCCTTATCATAAACTCAGCTTAAGTTTGTGCCTGGAGAGGCCTTCCCAATGCTTGAATCTCAAATCCTCATAGATGAGAAAGTGTGCAATGCACTAAAAATGTTGGAGATAAAAGATAGGGTAAGGATTTTTAACAAGGATACCACCAAAAAAATAATGTGTGAGGAATCCCAAGAGAAATATAATAAGATTGAACAACTCAAGTAGGAGCTAAGAGAGGAGAAGGGCATTATGTGTGTGGCATACAAGAAAGTAGAGTGCATCGTGGACATTGTCACTTCCATGTACTCGAGCCTTGGTGAAAATTCCAAGGAGGAATATGAAAATGCACTACTTTATTTAGAGGAATTGGCATGGATGCTCTCACATGAGCTAGGAAATGGTACATGACCGATAACCAAGGAGATAACATTGTAGAAGAAATCTGATAGGGAACAAATAGAAGGACATCTTGGGTAGTACAAGGCACTAGCTGGAGAGGATAAGAAGGATGCATAAAGGGTGGAATTGTTTTTTGAAAAATTCTAATACGTTGACTAGGTTATGAGTGCGCTTTTTCCCAATGACGAGGCATAGTTGAAGGAAATTGAGGCCAAAATGAAGAACAACAAGTCATAAGGGAAAAAGATGATGGTTGAAGTAGAGAAGAAGAGAAATTTGATAACAAATCTAAAGGCCACACTAAAATATATACTGAAGGAACTCTTTCCCCTGGTCATGCGTAGAATGGATGTGTTGGAAAATATAGCTAAACATTTGGAGAAATTAATCACGTAGCTGAAGGGGAAGATTGATGAGCTAACTCCAGTATAGGTGTCTTACATTGTTGATGCCATACTGATGAAGGAAACCAATGAAATGGAGGGATGGAGGGAGTTAGAGAAGGTTTGGAAAAATAATTTCTAGGGATCCTTCCACCCAAAAATTCCCCTAATTCTTCTTATTCATGTGGTGTAACTGAAGTGCCATAGTTGCACCAAGAAGGCTCAAGATGAGTCTAGATATGGGAGATAGTTCACTAGTTCAAGGCACAAGTCAAGAAGACCAAACAAAGCCTCATAAAAAGGATGAAAAGGCATAATTTAAAAGAGAATAGAATTAAGGGGGAGAATTTCATCTTATTTATGAATAAATTCATGTAACTGGTTAATTCTTACCTGTCAAAAGAGCGGTATCATTCAAGGGGGAGCTTCTTGAGGTAAGGTCATCCCTTGTCATTGTTTTCTTTCATCTTATTCATGTTTTTGGATGTGTGTACCTTTATCATAGATGCCAAAGGGGGAGATATTGATGTCATAAACAAGGATTGAATGCTTTGAACATGTTGGTGTACTAGTTTTCGATCAAGGTTTCTGAGTTTTTTGCCATCAATAACAAAGGGAGATATTATTAAACCCTATTACATTGGTTGGTGTTATCATTGATGTCACATGGAATTGATGGTAAAGGATGAGTGAAATTTAAAGTAGGTTGGTGCCTTATTAATGGTTTTTTATTGTCATAAAGTGGTTTCTTGAACATTCAGGATGGTTTCAGGGTGCTACAGGCTTGTTCAGTGTGGTTGGTGGCCATTGGAGGTATGTAGATGGCTAGCGTGCTTGGATTAGGTGTCCCACATGTCATAAATGATGTTTCTAGGATGTTTAAGAGCTTTGAGGGTGAGCATCAGGTCAGGTATTGCAAATCACAATTAGAACTAGCCCATTTAGGCCTAGTTCTAAAGCCTAATGAGGTTTAGAAGCTTAAATAATGCCATGAAAAGCCTAGGTAAGCATGATATAATTCTAGGAAGACTCCCTAGAGTATGCATGAGAATCTACATGGTTTACTTTATCTTATGGAGGAAATTTTGGAGTTTTCACTAAAACTATCTTTGAGAACTAGTAGTGGAATCTTTGACAAATGAGATTGGTTTGGACTATAAAGATTTGTTTATGATCAACAAAGATATGAATAATGTATAGGGATGTGTTATAGGGCTCTGGGTAAAATTTCATCAAAATTTGTAGAGGAATTTTGAAGATATTCAAGTTTTACCAAAACTAGGTAAAGTGAGAAGGGCTAAAATAGTGACCTATCTTCATAGCATCCAAACTAAATTATCAAGCCTCCTTTACAAAAATAATATAATTTATTTTTCAATAGCACTCTAAGACTGAAATTTTTCAAAAAATTTGAGGACAAAAGGTGGAAGAACAATAAATTTCTCTTCGTTTTTCTAACATTGTTCGTTCTCTCTCCAAACCTCCTTCCTAAAGCAATAGGAAAGGAATGAATTTTTTGGTCATAATTTTAGTTGTGCAAGATGTGGAAACTTCTCATGGTTGAAAAATACTCCTTATAGGTCAATATGGTGGTATTTTTACTATCCAAGCATGATTGTACTGTACAAAAATGCCTCTTTTTTTACATGTTTTACATATACAATCCTTTTTTGAAGGATCCAAGGTGAGCCACCAGGTGTGAAACCTTGTATTTGATGTCTAATCCATGTTATCAAAGAGGTTAAGAAATTATAATTTTTCATTTAATATGAACTTAGTCTTTATTCTTCTCGTACTGGTAAAGGGTAGTCATGTCAATCTAGTCAATGAAGGGTTACAAGGTGTTTGAAGGTTATCTTTGTGATTCAGTCTGAGACTTGAGATAAGAAATAGATGTGGCCACCTTATATAGGTCCAAGATGACATGTTGGAGCTCCTAATATATTTGGTGAAGTATTTATAATTCTAGTTTGTATTTCTCATAAACTACCACGTAAAGTTCTTGTCAAGAAGACTGATTTCTAGGTTGTGTTTGCAATTTTCCCTCTACAAGCTCTACATTGATGTTGATGGAGGTTATGTATATGCTCCTTTTGAAGTATACATTCCACAATTGATCACATGAGTGGAGTAATGGTATAAATAAGTGTATGAGTCCATACTATCTTGTGGTGAACTCAGAACCAAAAATGCCCACTTCTCATTTCAACATTTCTTTATTTGGTGATTGAAATCAGTGTAGTAAGGTGTCTCAACATAGAATATTCTCAAAAATTGTTCTAGGTGAAAATGCATAGAGGATTGCATTAGTAGGCAATCTCTATCTTGACGAGCAATTTCAAACATTTGTGACAATAAAGAAAGACTGTGATTATGACTTATGTCATGAAATTATCCTTTCAACAAATGCATGAGAAATCTTGAAAGTGTTCGGAGAACCTCTGATGAAGGTGTCATTCACTTGTCTTGGCATAAAAAGGAAGAACAACGTGTGAAAATATTCAAAATATATGACTAGGTTTTGTGTCTAGAAACCCTGTCTAAACAGAGTATGGAGATAAAACATGAAAACATGGTATTGTGCATGCATTTCAAAGGTTTTCTTATTCATTGGCTCATTCCATGAAATAATTAAAGATGTTATAATTCCTCTTGAAAGTAAAGAGCGTCTCAAATTTTTGTATACCGTGCTAAAACTATGTTAATCTAGTGACTTGTTCTATTTATGACTTTCACTAAGTGTTGATGGTTGTGAAAAAGGGGTTGTACAAACTTCTCCTTGCTCTGTATCAATGTTTTCTTTACCATGTTTCCTTGTAGTTAAATATGTCCTTAGTGTGCCCACTCATGCTAGAAATCACATGAACACATGATTTGTGTAAATTCTTGACACAATCTTGACTATGAACTAATATCTTTACAGTTTTTTCAGTTAACTTCAAGCTATGTTACTTTAAGACCAATATTATCTTGTGAAAAACACCTCTAGCTCTGAACTCACAAAATTTTGGAAAAATTTGATGTCATGTTCTTATTCAAGCTCATGTTCAAGACTATAAACTTTATCTCAAGCTCCTAGTACACTCATGGATGCTCAAATGAAGTTTGAAGGTTGCTTTACGAATAAAGGAGAATATAAGGAGACAATAAAGCTTTTCAAGAACATATTGTAATGTATAAGCATGTTTATGTTACCTAGGTTGAAGTTCTAAAGGTTCCCTGAATAATGTACTTGCAAAATCATATGTTAAGAAAGACTTGTCAGCTAAAAAAAGGATAGTTTGCAGGGGTCAGGGAACTGTTTTCAATTGTCAGAGGTGTTTGTTTAAGGTTGACATTGGTCATCAGTCAAACTCAAGGTATCTTAATAGATCTGATAATTCCATGCAAGTAAATTAAATTGAATAGATGTTATCATGACTCCTTGTGGCAATTTTATGAATAAATTGACATCTCCCTTATACATGTATTAAATGAGGAAAGTGAAGAGGATTTGAATGTGAAGTTGAAAAGCCAAGTGTAGGATATTGTCTTTTCTACACAAAACAAAGTTTTGAGGTTTTAATTGTTATTGATATTCATGAGAGTTGTATGCAAGTCCAAGAGAGTGAGAAGAGTGTAAATGTGTTGAAACTATGACAAATTAAGAGATGATGAAAAAGATTTATGTGCAAATTAAGGATCACAATTTGTTGTTTTAGCAACTAAGTCAATGATAGTGATAAAAAGTGTTATAAAGTCTAAGTTGTAGCTTAATAAAATTTGAAATTAGGTGCTTTCCTACAAGTTGTAGCTTGCAACCAGTCAAGTAGGTACTTGATTCTTGAAGTTTGTGCTTCATGTTGAGTTGTAGTTCAACTAATTTGTAGCCTTTGTGAGAATAGTGCAATAGTTTAGTGGGTTTTCTCCTATTTTGGGTTTCCCACTTAAAAAAATTGTCTCTCCATGTGTTTATCTTGCTTACTTCATGTGAATTATGTGATTTATGCATCCATATTAAGTTGATACAAATTTATTGGCTTGAATTATATTGAAATGTTTGAATTGACACTAATTGACCCCCCTTTGTGTCCAAATTTCTAACATCACCTACCTTAGCCTCACATCTCCCCTAACATCCAATACACTCTTCTTTTATCACCCATCTTCCTAATATCCCAGGTATTACCTTCTTGGTCTCAGTCATCGTCGACCCGATCTAGTCATCATCAACCCTATCAATATCCCCATCAGAACTGCCCTCTATTCCCCACTATCCCAATATCAGACTTAGTATCTCAAATTAGGTTCCAAAGATACGTTTGGTTTATCTTTGGACAAACTCTACAACAATCATTGTCGACCATATAATTTAGTATTTGATCACCGTCAACCCGAGCAGGTTTGATTTTGTTTATCTACATTTACATTATTAGGTTTTTGTTTCAACATCGCTAGTTTATCTTAGATCTATGTTATCTGTACATCCTTTCATCTATTATCATTTTATAGCTTTTGGTTGACATCCATCCTAGGAAGTTCTCAAGACTGACCTTGTCAGGAAACCCATTATTTTATCTACTAATTATTTTTGTGTTCAGTTTATATTTGTTGTGTAATTTATTGAGATCGTCGTAGAGAGGACATGTTTCACTTATTCCTTCATATTCATCTCCATCTCACATATCAGGAGGTAGCCTTAAACGCTCCCATAGTTTTTGAGTGTCTTTATTTCTTGTGTCCTTTTCATTAAATTGTCACATGAGAGCGAAATCTTGTCAAACATTCCGAATGCATGGTGGGACTCACTTTATCTCTTTCATGATTTCTTTCATTATTTCATTTTCAAATTCCTATTTTCTTTATTTCTACTAACATTGCAGGTGAGAGCTTCACTTGCTTATGTGCATGGTGGATTGCTTGCTTGGATCAACAACATGCTTGCTAAAATAATAAAAGTAAAATAAGGAAAAAATGTTTATTTATGTATTCCTCATTTTTTCCTTATTTTTCTCTTTTTTCATATTCTCTCCCTCCTTTTTCTACCTCCACTCATCGAATTTAACACTTGGATTTTGGATTTAAAAGGAACATCTTTATATGTTCTTACATAGGAGCTAAGTTATTCCATCCACTTCTTTTGTGCACATCCAAACCCACAAATCAAATTTACACATCTGAAACATATCCTACCCAGTGGAACTATTGAGATTTCATTACCCAATAGGAAAGCCTCCACAGTATTATTGTCGTATTATAATTTTTGACTATTGGTATATCGTCTAAGCACCCGAGACATTTATCTCTACGATGCATGAAGTGTGGGGGCATGCCCCTATATTAAGCCACATACTAGTAGTCATCACAGATTTTTTCCTCACGTACCTTCGAGTATATTAAGGACGTCATCCAAAACATCCTGAAACCATCCATAGACTAGCCACTTCCTAGGTTCCCTTTGAGCCCATTCCTTTTATTTTTCACACTCTTGTAATAAACAAGATAATTAACACTTCGTTGTGTGATTTGATTGTCATATTAATAACTAGCATCAATTCTTTTTTGTTTGTTTCATGCTTGTTCTTACTCAATATTCAAGTTATAAAAATAGAATAAGTTATCTCATCCAACATCCCCACTTCTAACAATACTTCCCAAAAAACATCCTCTCTTGCCACTATTTCTTCCACTTATTTGATTACTCCCTCTATAGTCTCCCAACCTATCATTTCTATGAATCCTTCCAGTGAACCCTTTATGGTCTAGACCCACTCCCATGTTAAAAATAATCATTTCATCTACCACCATTTGATTCCTTCTACACCAGCTATGCCCTCATCTACCACTTCCTTAGAGACCTTTGGGCCTCCCATCATCTCTCATGGGTGCTTGGAGTTTTAGAAACTCTTGGACACTAAACATGTTTCCCTTCATGAAAATCTTATCTAGAAATTCACCCATCTCCCCATCAACAGATCCCCTCTTAAAAAATATATGCTTATCACTCTCAACCTGAATCCAATCAAGTCCTCACCTCTCAACTCATTGTCTTCTTTTTTAGAGCCATGAATGAGCTTACCATAGCCCAACATGAACATGGTTCTCATGAGTCTTCCACTACGATCACCCAAGCTCATCAATCCACTCAATTGGTGGTTCCCATTCCACCCAACCTACCTTGTATCAACATCTCTCCCACTACTTTTGTCCCCATCACTTCTTCATCCACTCTTTTCATTAGCCTTGCTGCAAATTTTTTTCAATAATCCCATCGACTTATTCCACCACCCGAACACAAGGATTAAACTTTGGTTCCTATCCCTACATCACAACCCAAACCTTAGGAATTGACCCAAAATCATCAACCTCCTCTTTGGATTTCCTTCTACCATATGTTTCTTAATCAACATACCTAGCCACACCATACCTACATTCCAACTCACCCCATGTAAAACTAATATAATGTCCCCACTTCTCAACAACATATGTAACCATATACATCTAATTATGTCTTCATCTCTAAACCATAACCTATTTCCCAACCTATTCAATCAAAACCCTTCAATTATCTTCCCCCTTATCAACCACCCCCGCAAACACCTACTCATCCTCAACACTATCAATCTCACTCTTAGACCAATCCATCCACTTCTTAAAATCCAAAACCCCATCCATCAGCTTTGCATCACCATACCTCCAATGACCCTATGCAGGAATTTTTAAGTAGGGTGGCCAATCTTGAAGCCACTACTTTGGGATCTAAAACCACCTTCTCTTAATGATCCCATGCATTCATCAGTTCCTATCAAACCTTATCCTTCGCACTAGGAAATCCCTAAGTTTTCTAAATTCAATAGTAAGGAGGACTCACAATAACACCTTCATGCCTTTAGACACACATGCTATCTCAGTACATATGATCAGTACCTTATGCTCCATGCTTTTCCCATGCCATTGGTCATGACCACTTTTTACTAGTACAACAACATTCCATAATACTCTCTTTTCTCTTTTACCCAACTCACGCAACTCTTTCTATAACATTTCTCCATTAATATTTCAAGTGAAATCACCATCACTAAACTTTATGCCATTAAATAGTTTGATATCGAATCCATCACACATTTCATCACTTGATGACATGGCATCATTAATCAATTATCCTTCTCCCTTCCTGAAGATGAGCTTATCAAACTATTACCTCGATCGTGTGTGAAAAATATTTCATCTATGCTTCAAATCCACTCTTTTAAGACCTCCGAAGAAGCATTCACCATGGCTCATAAATAGGATCTCTGTGACCTTGAGTAATGCCATGTCAAAATTAGATCCAATAAGCTAGAATATGAATTCACTAAGTCCTATAATCACAATAAAAAATATAAAAATATAGCCAATTTCATCATTGTTAAATCTTCTTCTGCATCCACCTCTCATATCGAGCCTCCACAAAATGCTCCATGACCTACTCTTAACTATAATCCCCTCAGAGAAACATATAGTTTGATATTTGATAAACTCATGACTTCTCCTCTTATCCAACTCCCTCCTATCTGCCCTATCAATGACACGCATCCTAAACCCATGTTGTACTGTGAAGATCACTATTGCAAACACCATTAAGTCCATGACCACAATATTGAAAATTTTTGTACCTTTAAATACCTCGTCCAATGCCTTACTAATCGTGGGGACCTTCAATTGGATAATCCTAAAGCTCCACCTAACCATCCCTTATATGCATTCAAACATCCTTTCCGTAACCATTCACTAAATAAATAAGCTGATCCACCTATATCTCAAGCATCTAATGCTCTTATGATAGATATCTTGAGTCGAGATCTAGCACCATCACTTACTCCTATCATCCCTTCCTCCACCCTACCCACCTCTACTCCTTTGACATCTATCTCCACATCCATAACCATATCAGTATCCACACCCATGTGTACGTCTACCACATCTTCATATACTATTCCCACCTCTTTTATATGTACATCTATCACATCTTCATCCACTACATCTACATATTATACACCTACATCTGTTATGACCATGCCCATCCCCACATCTATCTCAAAATCTATTTCTACAGCCATGCCTACGAATCCTCCTATACCCACACCTCTAATTATATCCACATTAGTGCCTAAACATACTCCCATATCCACATCATCCCTTCAAACATATACTAAGTAGACACCCTTGCTTGATGTGATTACAAAATATGTCTCAATCCCAGCTTCATCCTCAAAAACTACCACCACCTTTGTATCAACACCTTCAAAGCCCACATAATTTACAACTCCTTTTGATTACATCAAGTGTATCATCCATAAACCAATCCCATCTTCAATCTCGACATATTCAAGAAAACCTACATTTGCATCACTTAATTCTACCTCTAAGGGTATCTTAGCTAAAATCATCATTATCCCCACCAAGGGTAAAGCCTCATAAAAATTATAAGAACCTTGGTGTTCCTACTCAAAATCCCTCACCCATCCGCATAAGATGTTGGTGTTTCCCTCTTCAAAACCCCATCAACCTAAACAACTCAACATCTCATCTTCCATCTTAAGAACTCACCCATCTATTTTAGGACCAGGCCCTTCATCTAAATCCCTTGTCACTCCCAAATCTGCATCTAAACTACCTACTTATTCTTCCAAATCTTAATTGAAATTATCCACATCTTCCCATAAGTTTGAAGCACAAGCATCTAAGGAAAAATTAGAATCCAAAATCCCCATCAAACCCCATAATAGTAAGGCACCTCTCCTACCTTCATCATCTTCCCCAAAACTAAATCCACCCAAAGTCCATAAGACTTCATCTTCAGGAACTCCCATCAGGTCCTATACATAATTCCTTCAGTGTCTCATCCAATCATCTATGATCGCCCTTCCCCTATCAATCCCTTTGACCCACGCAAGCTAAAACCCACGTGGTTCGATTCCAACACCATATGTTCCTAATGTTGTGCCACTGGACATGACTCAAAGCACTGTAGGTCCCTCAAGAATCTCATCAACAATATCATCAAAGAAAATTAGCTTCTCATTGAATAATACCATCCTCTCCCATCTACCATCCCATCTAATATAATCTCAATCCTCAAAACAATTCTCTAACCTCTAAAAAATCTAAATATACTTCCTCATCTACCCTTTTCGGCATCACCCCACCACCGAATTCTACTTTTTTAAGGACATTCCTCCTCTTTATATATATTTCATTTACATCACCACTCATTATCACCCTCACGAGTCTCAACTATTGACTCAATCCAAATTAAAAATAATAATCATTTCTCCTTCTGACGATCCCGCTCCATTCCCTTCTTCATCCAAGGCTAAGGTATCTATCCTAGCCATGCTGCAAAACCAAAAGCACACAATCATTAAATAGAGCATCATAAAATAGTTGTACCAGGATCCCGTTAAGATATCCCTCTACGATATCATCCAAAGCTCTCACAATTATCTACAGACCCTTATTGAAGCCTTGCATCCCAGTCTCATCTAATGAATCTCATTCAAGGCTCTTGTTGGAGCTCTTAAAGGTTCCACTACCATTTCCTTTGACAACTCTAAAATCCCCTAAATCTTACCTAAAGATCATGATCTTCCTCTTTTCATCACTATCTATATCAATGAAACATTTATCTACCACTCTATGATCAACAATGACACTAAGAACAATATCATCTCATCTCATACCTTCAACCAACTTAGACTTCCCAAATCCATTGTTTCTCAATCACCCACACTTCTTCATACCTTTAATGAAACTGCCGTGCCCACTCTATGTAAAGTTATCCTTCATATCTGCATCTGTGAAAAACTCCTCCATCAAGTCTTATAGATCGTTGAGGGGTAGTTTCAATATAACGTCTTGCTTGAACACCCATGGATTCATGTTATGCGTTGTGTCCCATCTACTCTCCATCGATGTATAAAATACGAACATAAGAGGAAGATACATACGCTCCCCTCTGACGTTCTTCCATTCAAGTCATGTCATATGACCTATCGTCCAAATGACATGCTCATCCCAAATCAAGACTCATCCTCTAAAGCATCCACTAGTTATTTTGTACCTTCATTTAAGTTACCTAATAATGAATCTCTAAATAATGTGATGTAGTGTCTCTCTCTATGGGAGTAGCGACTCCTCGTTATCAATTCTCTTCCCTCCCTCAAAAGACTTGGTAGACCCAAAAAATCTCATATGTATCAACCTAATGCTAGGGATATCATTTTCTTTTTTCCAACCCATCTCAAAACCAATATTACCTATGGTGGCATCGATCACCCTTCCATTCACCTTGATAGTCATCCCCACACCAAACCATACACCAATGGCTTCGAATTCCTCTATAACAAATCCTTTGCCTATACCTACCTTGATTGGTATGGATGGAAGGGATTCAGTCTTTGATGTTATGAACAAGGTATGTATGACCTTATCATTGACCCATCTCGGAAGCCTCACAAGAAGTTTGGGTTGGGTTTTAAAGAACAACCTACCAACCCTCTTGTGCCTTCTTCATCTAAACCTCCTAGGCTCACCGATTTGACTGTTCCTTCTCCATCTGTCAATCCCATGGAAATGGATGACACCGTGTCCCTTTCTTCTGAATTTTTTTGAATCCCCACGATCACTTTGGGACCATTCATTTATCAAGTTAAAGGTGAATCTAGGTCCCTTCCTCTCATATTTCCAAATAAGGCAGTGAAATATTCCCCTACCATTGGCATTCTTTAATGAAACGATGATGAATCCATTCTTTCCTACATGGGTGCAAAATATTTCTATCTTCATAAGACCTTACCTCGTGACACATCCACCCTTCTTAAAAAATCCACCATCAACATCAATGTAGGGACTCAGTGGGAACCCCACATCCTCAAATTTGGCTAGTCTCTTGATCCACAAGAAATTGAGGTGTTTACCTCTTTCCTATCTAAGTATAACCAGGCCTTTGTATGGTTTATCCATAAACTACCAAATTTTAACAATAAACAGATCACTATACTCATGAAAAATGAACTAAGTATGTTAAGTTCTGTATTAACCAGTATAATGTGCAATAAAAAACTGCAATTATACTACAAAACTGAGAAAAGAGAGAAAAAGGAGACACAATTTATCCTAGAGAAGCTAAATGTGTGAAAAACTCTAGTGGGTGAGTGAATTTACTCCCCTTGAATATGTAATTCTCAAATAATATAACTTACTTCCAATAATTGGCCTTCGAGAAGGATTAAAAATCCCTCTAATTGTATATAATTTCTCACAATCTCAGAACAAATGAATAACTCTTCTCAAATGAATAAACAAGAAAGAATTCCAACTTCTCTAACTTTTCTCACAATAGAATTCACCCAAAATCACTTGCTTGAATTCTTCTAAAACATTATATTTATAGTTGCTTTACTTAGGGACACATGGAGAAGTGAAACAATTTTTTTGGGAAGCTCAAATATTTGCAAGTGTTAAGATCCCGAATTTTGGAACTGTCTCACACAAGACCGCCACTTAACGCAAACCAATAGTTGCATAACCGTCAGTCTATAGAGAGAATTGATTACATAACCGTCGAGATGGTGGTGTAACCATCAACTAATAAACCCCCAAACAAATCAATAATTTCCTAGAAAGTCATTCGAAGGTGTCTGTATCACCCCCAGGCTGACTAGACCATCTCATGAAGAAAGAATATGTTGATACCTTGTAGATCAAGTACTAAATATGGAGAACACATAGAATTGGGTATTTACATATCCATTTTTGGATCATACCTCCCCAATTTGATGCTTTTAAGTTCCTAAAAGCTTTAAGGACTGATGAGGTGAGGAAATTTCTTCCCCATATCCTCTCTAGAATTCCACTTGGATTTGGTAGGAAATTGGCCATTCAACCCATTCAACCACTTGTCTTACACTCCTCACTATGTTATCCTCTCTTTCCACTACAAAACCACATCTTCCTCCAATTCCAACTGAATGTCTAGGGAGTGATAATCAATAGATGGAATAAATACTCCCTTTCTTCATTATCCAACATGAAGGGCTAAAAAAGATGTAAGTTTTCAACATTCACAACTTAATAGATCTTCATATAAGGAGGAAAATCCAAGTGAAATTTATTCTTACCCACTTGTTCTAGAATTTCAAATGGGCCATATAAAAGAGGCTTGAGTTTCTTACGTTTTACCTTTAGCCTATATGGGCTCAAATAAAACCATACATTGTCTCCAACAAGGAAGGAATGCTCGGTCCTATGCTGATCATGTTGTTCTTTGTACTTGGCATGTGACTCTATCAACCTCTTCGGTACCTAAAGGTGTATCTGCTAAATTTTCTTAATGAAATTCTCAGCCTTGTGGACCTCAAGTTCCACTTTCCCATTTTCTCTACATAGTAATATTAAAAGAACATCAAAATTACTCTTAGGAAAATAACTAAAACATTTTTCAAAAGGATTTTACTAGTCGAAGCATGAACTACCCTATTATAAGAATGTTGGATATACACTAAGTTCTCATCCCAGGTCCTTAGATGTTTCCTATTGTACCCTCTCAAGAGCTAGACCAAGGTACGATTCACCACATTATTTTTCTCATTTTTCTATGGATGAAAGGCGATAGAACTTTTCAGCTTTATATCCATCTTTTCCCAAAATATATACCAAAAATTGCCTACGAGCCATGAGTCCCTATCTGACATAATAGAACTAGACAAACCATAGGAATACACATATTTCTAAATTGATATACAATTACAAATATATAATCATGACCTTTTTTGGAGTTAGGGAAACCACACACAAAATCCATGGAGATAATTTCCCATGGTCGGGAAGGAACTGACAATGACATACATAACCCCAAATTCCCATTATTGATGTTGATTGTACTACATAAAACACAACCCTTGATGAATTTAGAAAATTTGTCTTGCATGTTTGGATAATAAACATACCTATGTAAGTGCAATATAGTCTTTGTCACACCAAAGTGACCAAATACCATATAAGTGTGTATTTCTCTCATCAAATACAATATTTTGCCCTTATGCATGAAAAGTTTCTCATTCTTGTACATAAAACCATCCTAGAAATAGTATTCTCCTCTAGGTGTAAATCCCTCACTTGGAGGTTTCTGCTAAAAAATCTCTGCAAAATGCAGATCTTGCTCATAACCTTCATGATATGCTTCACACAAAAATCTCAAGAAGAGTTAATGTGTCCATAGCTGAAATAAAATGAGGTCTAGATAACATATCAACTAACTTGTTAGTCACACCTTTCTTATATTTAGTAATTAAATGAAATTACTGTAAAAAAAACCATCCACTTATAGTTTATAGTATGCTTAAGTTTGTTTTGAGCTTTCAGATATTGAAGAGGTTGACGATCCGTGTGAAATATAGTTTCCTTACCCATCAAATAATGTTTCCATATCTTGACTACTTAAATAAGAGCATACAATTATTTTTCATAAGTACAATAATTCATAATTGCACCGTGAAATAATTCAGAGTGATAACATATTGGCCTACCTCCCTAAAGTAGGACATCCCCTATAACATAGTCACAGACATTGGTTTCCACTTTGAAGGGCAGTTGTAAGTTATGTATGGCCAAAAATGGAGCATGACTAATTTTATATTTAAATGTTTCAAAATCAATTTATTGTTACTTACCCCAATCAAATGTCTTACCCCTTATTATCACTAACTATAGTCACACTGAGATGAAAGAGAAGTTCTTAATGAACTTCCGTAAATACTGAATGGATCCCATAAAACTCATAGTCTTTGTCAAACTTGATGGTGTAGGCCAATTCTGAATGGCCTCTATATTTTTCAGACCAATCCTTAGCTCTCTATATCCAACCACATGTCCTAAATAGACAAGCAAATATTGTGCAAACTCACACTTCTTTTCATTAAAAAAAGTCGGTTCTCCTTAAGAACATGCAAAACTTGACACAAATTATCAATATGCTCCTCAAAAGTTCTGCTAAAAACCATAATGTTATCTACGTACATAATAAAAAAGGAATTAATAAACGGCCTTATTACCTCATTCATCAATCGCATAAACGTAGCTGGTGAATTGCATAACCTGAATGGTAATACCAACCATTCATATAACCCTTTCTTGGTCTTGAACGATGTCTTCCAGTTTTCCTCTTCCTTGATCCACACTTGATGATACCCAAAATTTAAATCAAGCTTAGTAAAATATTTAGCATGTTGTAACTGATATAATAAATCATCAATGTGAGGCAGAGGGTACCTATTCTTGATGGTTATTTTATTTAAAGCTCTATAATCAACACACATTCTCCATGAATTTTGTTTCTTAGTTACTAAAACAAGAGGATAACCACATGGAGAAGTTATAAGACATATTATACTTTGTTCAATCAAATACTGCAACTACTGCTTTACTTCATTGGCATATTTTAAAGATTTCCTCTATAATCCCAAGTTCAGAAGTGGACTATCGGGTAACAAATGGATCTCATGCTCAATTTCCCTCACTGGGGGTAGCCCTGTAGGTTCCTAAAATACCTCTCTAAACTTCTGAACCAAATATACTATTTTTTGTTTTCTATTTATTAGAATACATGCTACAAGTGGTTTTACATGTAACAATCTCATCATCTGAAATATTCCTCAAATAAGTCATGCAAATTTACCACTAGCATTAATAAACTTCCGTTATTCGTTGGAAATTGCCAAAGAGATCTTCGAATCTCCTTGATAGGATGAAATGACATAGCTCTTACCATCCTTTACTAAGTGGTACTGGTTGTCTCTCCTCATGAATATAGCATCCATGATATACAAATATGGATGCCAAATACTACACCACATACATCAAGGGGAACAACATCCATAGTAACTTCATCAATAAACTTTTTGTCAATACCAAAAGTGATCTTACACTGCTTAGTAACCTTGATGTCTACACCATTTTTTACCCAACCCAAAGAATAAAAAATTGTGTGATTGTAAGTTTCCAACTTTATCCTTTCCACTAACTCTTTACTAATCAAATTAGCTTGAGAACATGTATCAAAAGAGCATCCACCTTAGTTTTCTTCACTTGAATTTTTAAATGAAAAAGATTTGTTAGTTAATTTTCTTGAGCAACATTGTTACTACCCAAACATACCTCTCTGTGGATGGATGCACAACACATAATATCATCCACCTCTTCACTACAAAATACTTCCTCTCCCTGGAGGGAAGTCATGGCCTTCTTCTTATTTTTCTTGTTTTTGAAGGGATGCAATTCTGAGTGGAGCTTCCAACCTTTTTCCTCAAAATAATTTTCAACATCACAATGCCCATAATGAATTTTAGTATCCTTTTAAGAAATAGAAGTAGCATTTTTCTTACCCTTTCCTTTTCCTTTATCCTTTTACTTGGTGTCACCTTGTTTGTTCGAAGCATATTGAGAGGTAGATGAACTCTTTTTCTTGTCCATCTGTAAGTAGTGATCTTGTATACAAATTTCATCTACATCCACCGTCTCTGCCAAGAGAACAGGTCTCCTTAAGTGGCTATGGAGTCCACCAATATACTTCATCAATTGGTCCTAGTCTGCTACATCATTTCCCATCTAACTAGCTTTCTTTTGGAACTCACTGGTATAATACTATACATTCTGGCCTTATTTCTACCTAAGATACTACCAAGGCATGGACCTCTCTTACTCATAACAAATTAGATAAAACTACTTTTTTATTAGCTTCTTAAGAACATCCCACTTAGTAATTGGAGGAAGCTTATTAACAACCAATGTATGAACATAGCTTTCAAACCAAGTTTGGTCAATTTTAACTAAGAAAAGGAAATTTGTTGAATTTCATTAATTTGATACAAACTTAAATATACCTCTAGTTGAGCTAGCCAATGGTCTAGCTTCTCAACATTCACGTCTCCATCATAAGGTTGAATTTCTATCTTGTCCTCTGCTTTGAATGGAGGAGGTGTGGGAATGGCATGGGATGACTCTTTTTCACAAACCTCTTCTTCATGGTCTTCTGGTGTCTCGTTTGGAACACCAAGTTTATTCATGAGTAGTCCCATGATGGAATATAATTTCCCTATGGAAAGGGAAATATTTCCCACATATTTTGACAAAAAAATTATATTTACCTCCAACTTATCGAAAATCTCTTCACCGCTATCATTTACATCTTCTCTATGAGCCATCTCTTGAATTCCTTTCTTCCAATTCCTTGTAGAAATATCTTCTTCAAAAGGAATAATGCTACCTTCAACACTTTCTTTTCCCTTTCGGGGAAGGGGCATCTAATTGCAATCTCAACAAAAGTTAACCACAAAAACTAAAATCTCAACTACTCTGATACCAATATGATCTATAAATTTCCGAATTCTAACAATAAACATATCACTAAGCTCATAAAAAATTAATGAAGTATGTTAAGTTATTTGTTAACTAATATAATGTGCAATGAAAAACCACAATTATACTGCAGAACTGAGAAAAGAGAGAAAAAGGAGGCAAGGTTTAACCTGGAGAAACCAAATGTGGGAAAAACTCTAGTGGGTAAGCAAATTATCTCCCCTTCACTACGTAATTCTCCAATAATATAACTTATTGCCAATAATTGGTCTTTAAGAAGGATTAACACCCCACTAATTGTATCCAATTTCTCACAATTTCTCAACAAATGAAGAACTCTTCTCAAATGAACAAACAAGAAAGAATTCCAACTTCTCCAACTTTTCTCACAGTAGAATTCACCCAAAATAACTTGCTTGAATGCTTCTAAAACATTATATTTATATTTTTTATGCTCAGGGATGCATGTAGATGCAAAACAAATCAATTGGGAATCTCAAACATTTGTAACTATTGATATCTTGAATTCTAGAACTGTCTCGCATAAGACCACAACTTAACGTAGACTTGAGGTTACATAACCATTTGCAGAGGTTATGCAACTGTCACTCTACACAAAGTGGCAGTTATGTAACCTCCGAGGTGATTGCATAACTGTCATCTAAGAAACTCCAAAATAGAACAATAATGGCCTAGAACATCATTCAAAGGTGTCTAGATCACCCCCAGCCTAACTTAACCATCTCATGAAGAAAGAATATGTTGGTACCATTTATAGCAAGTACCAAATATGGAGAATACATAGATTTGGGTATTTATATATCCATTTTAGATCAATGGTCATATGCCAATATGTTAGTCCTCGATCCTAGCATCATTTTCACAATATCATCACCATCCCTAACATTAAGCCGGTTAAGCAGAAGCTGTGACGAATGCATCCTCACATTTCCCTCCTTGTTAAAGAGGAATTACAATTCCTTCTCTCCAAAAACTTCATCCAACCCATCAAATTTCCACAATTGGTTTCCAATATTAGACCTATTGCCAAAGCCTCCGAAAAGCTTCGCATCTGTACCAACTTTTGAGATTTAAATCTCACTTTCCCAAAAGATGAATTTCCCCTTCCTAACATCAATCAACTAGTCGATTTAACATCTGACCATGAAATGATTTCTATTATGGATGGTTTCTCTGGTTATAATCATATCTTCATCGCACCATAATACAAACATAATACTTAATTCATTAGCCCTTGGGGAACCTTCTACTACCGTGTCATTCCTTTTGGTTTGAAAAATGTATGGGCCACCTATTAGCATGCCATGACCTACATATTCCATGAACTCATCCATAAAACTCTAGAGGGATACGTTGATGTCCTCTTGGGTAAATCCAAGCATCGACAAGACCATCTTTCTGTCCTTAATATCTTATTTTCTCATCTTATCCAATTCCTCTTTTATCTCAATCCCTCCAAGTGCGTGTTTGGAGTTTTAACTGGAAATATCCTTGGCTTCATCGTTTCTATTAGGGGTATTAAATTTGAAGCTACTAAAATTAAATCCATTCTCAAGATGCCTCCTCCTTCTAATCTTAAATAGATTTGTAGTCTTCAGGGATGACTTCAATCTGTATATCACTTCATCTCACATATTTCTAACCATTGTCAACCTTTTCATCATTTCCTTTATAAAGACACCTAGTTCAACTAGAGTGCCAACTTTCAAAAGCGCTTCGATGACCTAAAGTAGTATCATTTATCGCCAACTGTTCCTACACCTCCATATGAGGGGGTTTCCCTTCTAACTATAAATATCTTCCTCTAATCATGCTCTAGGTGACATGTTGGCAAACCACGATGAGAAAGGAAGAGAGAAATCCATCTATTATATCAGCCACACCCTTAACAATTAGAAAACCTGTCACATTGAAGGTGAAAATTTGGGTTGTAATATATTCTTTGCCACTTTCAAGCTTCATCAATACCTTCTTAATCACAAAACCTTCTTCATCACTGTTGGGGCTCAAGCTTGCAATTATATCTCAGATTTGAAAGAATAGAGTCATTGAGTCGATAATGGTGCTGTCTCAAAGTTGTGGGACCTTGCGCGCTTGAGGCAGACCTCCAGAGAAGGTCGATTCCTCTACCTATTTCTACTGCTACTACTACTCCTAATGTTGAAAAGGAAATCCTAAGATAATGATACCAAGGGACTAGGGATAGAATGGAAAACAAAACTAAGGGAGGTGATAGCACTAGAAAAAGTGGGATGAATATGATCTATTTTGAGCAAAAATGAAAGAAAAGGCATAAAAGGAGGCTATGCATGTGTGGCACAGAACATAATTCATTCAAATGATCAATTTCATGAGACACAATAATAAAACGGAGTTACAAGGGATTTAAATTAGCACAAGCACAAAATATAAAGGAAAGGAAAGAAAGAAAATACAAACCTGTTAAGATAGAGAATAACCACAAAACAATGCTTCTATTACTTCTGAGTATGCACAATTTGTTACAATGGTATATGAGGCCAATATTCACATGAAAGAACTAGATCTAAAGGTTTATAACTCAAAATGTAAAGATACAGAATCCTTAGCAAACACTAGAGGATCCAAAAAATGCCCAACCCTTTACAATGAGTTGTGCCCTTACATTTATAGATGAATCGATGAGAGAAGAAGAGAAGGATGGAAAATGTGAATTTGAACTTCAACAACCAACATAAAGTAATAAATTCTAGTAAATCTACTAGTAAATCTGTCAAATTTTCCCCATATCTATATGGCATGTAGAAGAAGTACAGAGGGAAAATCGGATCGAATATGGGGTAGCTATAGCAATCAAATATGTTCAATAATGGCCAGAAATATGTTTCCCTTTTTCTCACCTACCAAATCCTATTGAAATTAAATTTGAATGGTCAAGAGTGTATCCCACATAAGTAGCTTTCAAATGATACCGGTGGCACATGTGTCAGATCCCTATAGAAAAATTTATGGATGTTAGAAGTCTACAATGCAAACTAAACATGCAAGACATGTGGCACGCGCTGATTGACTAGAAGATCAACCAAATGTGCATCTATTTTGTCATTTTCTACCACATGTCATGCACTGGTTTGTTGAAAGGATTTGGCACATAGTTGGTGCACTCTGATTGGTTGTGTGAAACACAATCAATGTCATAAAGTTGCGACATAGCACAAAATGGTGTAGTAGGAGGTGCGAAGGTATAAGTGCAAAAGAGTGAGGCGCAACAAGGAAATAGAGGAAAGGTGAGCACAAGTGTAATGCGCATGGGAGGAATACCTACCGGAGATACGTATAGAAAAGGTATAATCATTACAAAATTAATGTGCAACAGTAAGGAAGGGGCATGTAAGGATTCCATGTACTTACTAATTTTGGGAAGCAGGACCAAGGCATGCATGCGGGATGTGAAAATTGTTGGGAAGAAGGTAAATGCACAAAGATTGGGTGTGAGGGACAATGGAACAGATATAAGAGAAAAAGGAAAGTATGGATGACACTAGAGAAGAGGAGCATGTAAGGGTGCATGAGGAACTGTAGCCAAGGTAATGTTCTAGAAGAACAACTAAAGTGTGCATAACCTACAATGTAGAACCTCATATCTAGAATGGAAATATAAGTTATCCAAATAATGAGTCATGGAAATATAAGTTATCCAAATAATGAGTCACTTTGGATAATAGTTTGGCAAATTTTGGGGCCATATGCCTAGTAGATGAAGGATATCCATAGCCTGTATCATTCATTGGGTATGGATTCAGCGTATATATCAACCTCTAATCTACAACTTTGAAGAACTACCCCTGAGTCACTTAAAGTATGTTCTGAACTCTGTTTTGAATCCTACAAGACTCTTGAATTTTTTTGGAAAATGACTAGCATCCTAGAAGCAAAAAAAGAGTGTACACAAGAAGCACACAAAAAGAAATAAATATATATAAACAAGACAGTGCTCGCGTAGTGCACTTGGAGGGATTGAAGCTACTCTAATATATACAAAATGGTGCATTAATTTTAATGGAAGAGTTTGAGATAGATCCCATTAACTGGGATTGATAATGCGCCTCTATCAAGATGAGATAACTGGAAAGAGTTAGCCTCTTTACAGGAAGTGATAGTGTATGGGCCACTTCAAAGTGCATCAAACTTTGAATGTCATCCTAGTTTGGCTTTGCCAGCATCCCATTTTAAGATCAAGTCACCAACCTTGAAAACTTGGAGCCTAGCCTTTCTGTCAAACCACTTCCTTGTTGATTTTTGATGTTGTTCTAACTTGATCATGGAAGAGTTCCTTTATTCTTCAAGTTGAACTAGCTCTTCCATTCTGATTTCTCTCTAGTCCATGCCTTTGAATTCCAGTTGTTTAGTAAGTGTGAATAGATTCAACTCAAGTATCAGAGGAAGTGTAGTTGATGCATCCTAGTATTTACTATGAATAATGTAAGCACGATGGAAGATCACTAATCCTGAGATGAGTACTTGTCTAAAGCATGCAAATGCACCATGTCCCTATTTAGATTTGCTTGTACAAAATTTTAGCATGATGGTGTATATAGATATCCATATTCATTATCAATAGTAAACAACACACAATGCATAAACAAGATCTAGTTCTTAGAATAGATATAGAATGAATTAAATAATGACTTTAACAAGATTTACTATGCAAGAATCAAATTTAGTCATGTTCAACACCATTATCCAGAAAATATGAACCATTGTATTAAGTACTATAAAACAAAAAAGTTTCTTATATTACATAAGTATCTCCATGAGTCATGCGCATGACAAAACCAATAACATAACTCTACCATAGTTTTCACACATTAACCCGTGCAAATCAATACATATATATAGCGGTGGGGACTTCCCCTTCACCACCCATGCACTTCTCAAAATAGGTCACATGCTAGTAATAACCATGTGCCTTTACAATAGGATGCACAACATGCAAGTTCTCTAACAATAGACTTCTTATAGTTAACTCTGAGTAGAAATCCTATTATTAGCTTAAACTATGCATGGTGCTTAGTTGTTGCTTGTTCCCAAAATACCATTACATGGAATGCAAGTATTCATGTCTTTGAGTTCTTAGCACGCTATCTCCCAGAATAACCCTTGTCCACAAAATGACTAATTCCTGAATTCAAAGTGTTCTGGAGCACGCTCATTCTGCTATTCTTCTGCGCCCTCAAATGTTCCTTGCTCCAGTATGTGCATCCTTTATGTGCCCTCACCTTATAGAAATATGTTATCTACTCAACATTACCCCACACTAAAGTACATTGCCGCCCTGACAATGGGAATTCCATTTTATGTCTCCAAGATTAAAGAGTAAGGAATGAAATAATGAATGAAGCACTGTACAAAAGAATGAAGTTTACTCTGCAATACCCTCTTCCTCTGACAGGACTAACTCTGGATATTCATTCTTGAGTTCATACTCCAAGGTTTGTCAGTCACTTAGCACGCTCCTTGTCTTTTCTGGAATGTCTCTCACTATAGCGCCCATTTCATTCTGAGTGATATTTTCCCTCTCATTTTATAGTACTTGGACAACATGCGCCATACTAGAGACCATTCCCTCCATGGAGTCCCTTTTTTGTGCTATAAGTTTCCCAACTTCAATGATCCTATCTTTGTGTAGATCTTGGGCTACTGTAAGGGCCTCACACTTTTGACTTACTATGGCTTACCTCTCTGCACGCCCAAGTGTTTCTTCCTTCATTTCCTTCAACACTTCATTATCCTCTTCTATAGTTCTGATTCTTATTATGGTGTCCGACGTTTCACACATGTTCAAAGCTTGACCCGCTTTCTTTAGCTCATTTTTCAATGTTTGGAGCAAGGCCTCAAAACCTGATTTTTTAAAAACAATGGTAGCCCTTGCTCTTGTTGTTTCTTTTGCAGGATCTTTTGGTGTGGCCATAATAACATGCTCTTCATTCAAAACTAGATCCACCAGAGTGTGCAAATAATGCATTGCAGAGGTAGACTTTTGAGGAACTTTAAACTCTAAATGAGGCCTTACCTTAATAATATGATCACCAAGTTGCTCAGCCATGTTAACAAATGCCTCATTCTTTGCCTCTTCTCGTTCCTTCTTTGATTTTAAGCGCTTTATTTTTGCAGTCTTATCCTTGTTATCTTTAAGTAGCGCTCAAATGGTGGTGGCCTTATCAATTTTCCTCCGTGCCACTCTAGTTAATACCTTAACCAAGGCATAGCTTACTTTCTCATTAGAAATTACAGGAGGCTTGACAGTGATGTTCCTAATCTGTGGTTACTTCTTTACCTAGCGCGAGACACATGACTCCTTACACACATTAAAATTTGGTTCATCCATGTGTGTCTGCATGAACTAGGAAAATTGTTTTCTAGTCCATGCATTGGCCTTTTCTTGGTCCATTAACTCCCAATACTATAAATACTTTGGCCCTACCATGCTCTGGAACCTAGCGCAAATGATTTTGTTGGTGTCCTCTATGTACCCCATAGCCGAAGTCAAATAGTCCTCACTTGGATTTCCTTTCTTTGTCTTCTTACCCTTGGGAACCCGAGTGCTGGTCCTTCACCTTCCTATGTGGAGTGAGGCACACTAGATGACTCATCCATTTCCTCTTCTGTCTCCTTGACCCCCTCTTCATCATCTTTAATTTCCTTATAATGAGGCTTCTCTATATTTTCATGCTACACCGGGGTTCCTGGCACGCTTTCACCAGACTTGTCCTTTTCATCCTCTCAAAGATTTAACTTTCTTCTCCTTTTCATCTCAGGTACTTCTTTCTATCTGAGGTGATCAGCGTTGAGGTTTTTATGGCCCCGAACTCTAAGTCCTTGTCCTTATGAACATGCTTTTACATTGGTGTTCCTCATTGATTGGGTCTACATCTAATGCATGACATGAAAATCACATCAAGGAAAAGAAGCTTGAGGTTGGGTAGATGGTACTTCTTTATGATTCCAAGTTTTTGCACCACCCAGGCAATCTTAAGGTGTATTGGCTAGGTACATATGTTATCACTCACATACTTAAATCAAGTACTTTCCAATTAGAGGTGCTTAATGGAAGTAGGCTAAAGCCCTACTATAAATAATCCTTCTTGGTTTTTTTTAATAAGGCAATATTGCCATTTAGAATAGATTTCCCTTATTGTATGTTTCCTTAGTGTGTTTCCTTCTTCATTGCTATGCTATGTCAATTTAGTTCAGTGTTTTGTGTAATGTGCTTCAGTTCCAGAAGTTGATTGCTATCTGAAATGTTTTTATGCATATAGGACTGCACATACCCTTAGTGTGGGGTGGTTGTCATTCAAACATGTGTATGTATAAGGAAATACTGGTGTAAGTGATTTCTCTTGTTAGAAACTGCATATAGTATGGAAAGGTGCTGCTAGAAAGAAAGTTACTCCTAAAGAAGACCATAGTTGGAAAAAATGAATGCATAGTGTAACGCGAGGTAAGTTGCGGCCGTAGAAACTACTTAGAGGAAGGCACAATAGTGAGGTACTTAGGTGCATAGAAGCGTGTGAAAGGAGGTTTGTATCCAAAAGTTAGAAAGGTGCACTAGAAGGTTATTGTTGTGGCACATAGGTGTATTGCGCAGAAATTTGGTAAATGGTCAATTAATTAGAGGATCAGTGGTAGGTTGAGGAGCAATAAATGTGATGACTATTTCCAAATCTATATAAGGACGTGATGTGGGTTCATTTCTACCTTTGTGATCATGAGTGTTTGAGTGAGCTAATCATGACTGAGCTAAGCAAGACATGTTGAGGTGTAGAGAGTTGTGAAAGAAGGCGAGGAGAATAGATTTGTGCACGAGATTTCCTTATGTCCCCATTGGATAATGGTTTGAGCGAAACAAAGGCATGTAGCGAGGATAAATAGAGCACCATGGTTTGAGAAGAAGCTAGGGCATGTGATTTCAATTTAGGGCACATGGTTTTGAGATAGGGCACGGGAATTTTCTCGACAGAAGTAAAAAGGCGCAACCTTATCTTACCATGGGACCAAGGAAAGAACCTGGTGTTGGGATTAGCACACCAATTATATAGATAATACATCATATCTAATCATACATGCAAATAAAAGTGGATATTCTACCAGAAGAAATATACATAACAAGAGATATAAATCAACACCAGATTTAATGTGGTTCACCTAGTGTGGGCCACGTCCACCAAGAAACAAGCCAATATATTATCTAAATCTTTCACAAGATATACAGTGAATATTTACAATCTTACACACCTCTCAAATGTATAGTATTGTCTTACCTCAAGCTTTTTCTTCTGCTCCAAGAATTCACTCCCACAATTATTCTCACAATAATCATCAAATTTTGTAAGTTCATCTTAATTATTACTTCTAAACCCTAGATTTCATGCTTATATAGGCATATACAAACTTAGGGCACTTAGTCATGCAATTACAATCAATAGATCTGCTTTAATAATAAAAATAGATCTAATTCCTGTGAGTTAATTAAAACACCCATACACAGGTAACCAACATCGGTTAACCCTAACTGATATCAGTTCCTTCTTTCTTGACCGATGCCCGGTCATAAGTGATAGATGTTATTCCTTTCATAACTGATGTCGGTTGTCGTGTTTTATAGAAAGTTTCATATTTCATGCTAATCTGAAGCAATTGAGCTCCACAACTCAAAAATCCCCCACTTGGAGATTAATTACTGCACTATACCTATACAACGTCATTCTTGGATTCTTCCTGAGCTTTGTTTCTTCCTCTTCAAGTCTCAAACTAAAATACTAACAAAATCAGAGTGTAGGTACAACTTCTCCATTGCTAATGGCTTTGTTAGCATATCCGCAGGGTTCTCACTCGTATGAATATTTTCTAGATTCAACTTCCCTTCCTCCAATGCCTATCGTACAAAGTGATACATCAACTAAATGTATTTCATTCTTGAATGAAACTTTGAGTTATTTTCCAAATGATTTTCGCTTACTATCACTGAAAAATTTCGAATCATCTTTCTCCTTTCCCAACTCTTTCATGAACCTACTCATCCATATCATCTCCTTTCTAGCCTCTGTAGCTACAACATACTCTACCTTTGTAACAGAAAAATCCACAACCTTCTGCAATCTTGAAATCTAGCTAACTATCATCCCACCTACTGTGAAAATATATCTAGTAGTTATCCTCCTACCATCCAAATCTTTAGCCATATCTGAATCAATATAGCCACATAATGAAATATATGAATATCCACAGCATAACTACATGCTATATGTCCCTTTCAAATACCTTAGTATCCATTGGACTACTTTCCAATGTTCTTTACCTGTATTAGCCATATATCTACTCATAACTCTCACTTCCTATGTAATTTATGGTTTGGTACAAACCATAACATACATGAGACTCCCAATTGTTGAAGAACATGGCAATCGTGTCTTGTATTTGAACTCCTCATGGGATGAAGGAAACTGATATTTTCTTTATTTAAAGTGTCCAGCCATAGGTGTACTAATAGGTTTTGCATTCTACATATTGAACCTTTTTAACACCCTATAGATATAATCCTCTTGAGATAAATACAATCTCTTTTTCTTCCTATCTCTATGTATTTGCATACCAAGGATTATTTTTGCAGCTCCTAAATCCTTCATAGAAAATGTGTGAGATAACTTTCCCTTAAGCTCACCAATTTCCTACATACTAGATCCTGTAATAAGTATATCATCCACATACAATAATAAAATATTATAGCTCCCATTTTTGAGCTTCTTAAAATAAACACAATGGTCAAAGTCACATCTCAAGTAACCATGCTCATGTATAAAACTATCAAACCTCATGTACCATTTCCTTGGAGCTTTCTTGAGCCCATATAGGCTCTTTTTCAACTTACACACTAATTTCTCCTTACCCTTGACTTCATACCCAAGTGGATGCTGCATATATATCTCTTCATCCAAATCACCATGAAGGAAATCCATCTTCACATATAGTTTCTCTAAATGAAAATCCTCTACTACAACTAAACTCAATACAATAAAAATAGAATTTATCTTTACAACAGGAGAAAATATTTCACTAAAGTTAATACCTGCTTTTTGTGAAAATCCCTTTACTGTAAGTCTTTCTGTGTACCTTTTCTATCCACCCTCTTCTTCTTTGATCCTGTAAACCCACTTATTTTGTAATGTCCTCTTACCTGCTGGTAACTTAACCAAATCCTAAGTTTGGTTTTGTTCCAAGGAGTTTGTCTCCTCATCCATGTCATGCTCCCACTGGACATGGGTCTCATCCTTCATTACTTCTTCAAAACTCTATGGCTCACCATTATCAGTCAATAATAAATAAAATCGAGAAGGTGTAAATCTTTTTGGAGGTTTAATTACCCTTTGTGACCTTCTCACAAGAGTTTGGGGTACCAAATGCTTATTTTGGACCTCCTGGACATTTTTATCAAAATCTATCAGTGATCGATGCCAGTCACTTGTAATAGACATTGGTTTTGCTAACCAATGTCAGTTTGGATCTTCTATAACCGATACCGGTTCCATTTACCAATGTCAGTCAGGGTTCAATTGACACTAGTTACTGTGTAACCCTGTCGGTATTACTTTAAAATCCAAGAGTTTATTTTCACTCACAAATTCTCAACTAGTTTGTCCTTAGGTACAAAAATTTGATCCATGTACATTCTCTTTTCATTCCATTCAATATTACGACTCTTAATAATTTTAGAAATCTCTAAATCCCCAAAACAAAATCCGAAATCACCACCCCCATAACCAATGAAGGTGCATCTCTTGGATTTTGCATCCAACTTTTTTTATTTTCCTTATCAATATGCACAAAAGCTTATGAACCAAAGACTTTAAGAAAAGAAAGATCTACCTCTTTTTTTGTCCAAGTTTCCTCCAGTATTCCTCCATCTAGTGAAATTGAAGGCCCATGATTAATCAAATAAATTATTGTATCAACTACTTCTTCCCAAAACAGTAGATGTAATCCATAATTTATTATCATACTTCTAGCACATTCCATGATTGTATTATTCACTCTTTCTGTAACACCACTCTCCTGTGGTGTTATTTGAACTGTTCTTTATCTATGTATCCCATTTAATGAAAAATAATCATTAAAAGCCTTACTACAATATTCACCACCATTGTCAGATCTAAGGAACTGTAAATTTGAATTTGATTCATTCTCAACAAGGGCTTTCCATATGTTAAAAGTCTCAAAAACATCATATTTAAGTTTAGTACAATAAACCCATACCTTTCTTGTAGCATCATTAATAAAAGTAACATAATTCTAGGATCCTCCATGAGAAGCTACCTGAGTTAGTCCCCACACATATAAGTGTACAAGCTCCAATTTCTTCTACTTATTAGTTGCCCCAACTTCGGGAAAAATCACTCTCTTTTTATTTCCAAAGACACAATGCTCACAGAAATCAAGATCTAAATTTTTCAAATCTGACAACTTACCCTTAGCCTTTAAGATCTACATTCCTTTTTGAATCATATGACCCAACTAATTATTCCACATGCATGCATATGAATATGAAGTAGATAATTTAGAAAAATAATCTATAACACATGTAGATAAATATAAAGTTCCTACCTTCTTACCTCTTTCCACAAAAAAATCACCCTTGGTAACTTTCCAAGAGCCTGCTGTGAATGTTACCATGCAACCAGATTCATCTAGTTGCCCCGCAAAAATAGGATTCCTCTTAAGGCTTGGAACATGCCTCACATATTTCAATACCCATGTATTTCCATTCTGTAATTTTAGATTAACTTCCCCTTTACCAGTAATACTACAAGGTTCATAATCACCCAAATAAACATGTATGAAATTTCTCTAAACATAATTTCTAAAATAACCCTTATTAGGGGTTGTATAGAAAGAAGATCCTAAATCTAAAACCCATGATTTAATTTTATTATCTAAATCAATAATAAGAGCATCTTGCATTACCTCTGCTACAACAATATTTTCTTCTTTACCTTTGTCTAGTTGTTGGTTCTCTTTATCCTTTAACCAACAATCTTTCTTTGCATGTCCTTCCTTTCCACATTTCCAACAAGGAATTCCCTTACCTCTGGATTTAGATCTAATATCCCTTGACTCTGATTTCCCATTACTCTTACTCATGGATCTCTCCTTCTGACTGCCCCTACTTTCTACATTCAAAGCATTCCATGATGATGATTCCTCTGTACTCTTCCTACGAATTTCTTCATTTAATATTATACTAACCACATCATCAAAATTCAAAATATTATTAGTAGATGTTTTATTAATAACAACCATTACCAAGTTATCCCAACTATCAGGAAAAGAACATAATAATAAAAGTTATTTCACTTCATCATCAAATGATATATCAACCAATTTTAATATTTACAATATCTCTCAAATCATTCAAATGACTAGATGTAGATCCACCTTTATGCATCTTAGAACAAAATAGTTTCTTCATCAAATAAACTTTATTTGAAGCACTAGGTTTTTTATATAAATTAGCAAGAGATTTCATTAACCCTATCGTAGAAGTTGCTTCTGTAATATTGGAAGCCACGGATGCTGTCATGCTCAATCTTAAAGATCCCAAATCCTTTTTGTCAAGAATATTCCATTCTTCATCAATCATCTTCGTAGGTCTAGACTTCTCATCCAATGGTAAATAAAAATCTCTTTGATACAGATAATCCTCAATCTGCATCTTCCATAATTGATAATTTTAGCCGTCAAATTTCTCTACCTTGTATTTTTTTCTTCTGCCATTTTTGTAGCTCCCACTCAATCAGAAAACCTTTTGTGAGTAAATATTTCAACACACAAAACCCTCAAACAAATATTTGATACCATTTCTAGGGGTTAGCACACTGATTGTATAGATAATACATCATATCTAAGCATACATGTAAATAAAAGTGGATATTCTACTAGAAGAAATATACATAATAAGAGATATGAATCAACACCAGATTTAACGTGGTTCACCCAGTGTGGGCTATGTCCATCAAGAAACAAGCTAATATATTATCCAAAGCTTTCACAATATATACAATGAAGATTTACAATCTTCCACACCTCTAAGATGTACAATATTGTCTTACATCAAGGTTTTTCTTCTTCTCCAAGAATTCTCTCTCAGAATTATTCTCACAATAATCATCAAATTTTGCAAGTTCTTCTTAATTCTTACTTCTTACTTATAAACTATAGATTTCATACTTATATAGGTGTATACAAACTTAGGGCACTTATCTATGCAATTACAATCAATATATCTTATTTAATACTAAAAATAGATCTAATTCCCATGAGTTAATTAAAACACCCACACATGGGTAACTGACATTGGTTAACCCTAACCGATGTTGGTTCCTCCTTGAATGATTGATGTCAATCATAGGTGACCAATGCCGGTCCCTCCATAATCGATGTTGGTTACTATGTTTTCCAGCAAGTTTAATATTGCATGCTAATCCAAAGTAATTGAGCTCCACAACTCAACACCTAGAGAAGGAAAAAAAGGGAAGAAGAAGGTAAAAGCCAAGGTGGAGATTAAAGATGCCCCTAAAAGTAGTTTTTCATAAATGCATTACCCAGAGGACGTAATCATGGGATGTGACTGGGATTCTCACATTCGCAGGAGAAAGGTAAGCGACTAAAATCATCACACGACTGACAACAAGGAAGAGTTAGATGCACTGTTAAGCAAAAAGACAAACAAATGCATAGTTGACGACATACTTATCTATGATGATGCTGGAGAGAAATTGTTGAAGAAATTAGGGGTCTTGCTGCTCTATGAACTCCCTTAATTTGGAAAGCTTGAGAAACTATACCAATGGATTATGAGTAGAGTCCATGAGGACTTATTTTATTTTATTGGGCAGCAGATGAGTATCACTGCGCCCTTAATTGCAAGCCTAACAAGTTTTAAGGGAACATTGACATAGATTACTAGTGACTTATCTGACAAAGAAGCTATTTTGGGCACCGTAAGGAGCTGGGTTACTAAAAGGGTCTGCGTGGAATGTATATTTACAATTTAAGGAAGTACCCTATGGTATAGGTGGCCACACACTTACTCACCAAGTTGAATGATTAGGAGAGGTGGTCACAATTGAACACCATGTGGCTACACATTTCTAAGAAGATGTCATAGGGAGAATTTTACAACCTGGTAGGATACATAGTAAATACCATCATTGAAGAAGCACACAAAGGTGAGAAGATAAGATTTGGCACCATTTTACTATATCTTGTTTTTTACAAAAAAATGGAGTTCCCAATGGGCCAAAGAACAAGATTTGGGAGTATCCTGCAGAGAATAAGTCTCTAGAAGAGAGATTTGAGAAGTATTTATGTGAGGGATCTATGAGTGGCCCATTCAGGAAAAGGGTAGATATATGGTATGATAGACTTTGTGCGGCCTTTGAAGAGGAGTGGAGAATTCCTAAGGAGTTGCCATCAGTAGCTGGGAAGTCGGTACAATTTGCTATGTACCAACACTTTTACATTGCATGTTTTACAATGAAGTATGGGACATGGAGTCCCTGGTGTAAAATCCCTTACACCTTTACAATGCAGTTATTCCAGGTGGTAGTTCATAGGTTTTCCAATGCACGAATGTTAATCTATAATGCATACAAGGTAGACTATGACTACCATACCTTGAGAAAGACTTACACATACCCAGGTAAGTCTACTTATATTGAGAGGTTCATATCAAATGATATAACCATGAGGCTAGATAGTGGGGATGCGCTAATTTATATCCAACTTAATCCTAGGCTGGAAAATGGTAAGTATGTCAAAAATAAACGTATGCTACCAAGCCCGCCAAATGGGGAACATACAGTTGGGAGCCTGGCGGCTAAAAATCCCACTTCACCATTAGAAGAAGAAGAAGATGAACAAAAGGATAGTGGTGGTTTAATCCACATGGGATGGAGGAAACCCTCAGACACTAAGGAAAGTGAACGTGAGATTACTCCTCCCATGCAGCAACAAGAGGAGGAAGACTTAGAAACAAACGTGTCAGCCTTAGATGTAGACCCAATCAATGAGGAACACCGATTTAAAAGGGTTTTTAGAATGACAAGGACTCAAAGTGTAGGGCCATCATAACCTTAATGCAAATCACCTCAAATATCCCCTCAGAAAGAAGCACTTGAGAAGACAAGGAGGAGAAAATTACAGCTCGAAGAGGATGAAGAGGATGAGTCTGGTGAAAGCACGTCATGAACCCCAGTGTATCTTGAAAATACAAAGGATCCTCTTGATGAGGAAATGAAAGATGATGAAGAGTGGGTCAAGGAGACAAAAGAGGAAATGGGTGATCCAACGATCCATCTGGCATGCCTCACTCCACATAAGAAGGTGAAGGACCCATTGCAGATTATAGCACTCGGGTTCCCAAGGGAAAGAAGACAAAGAAAGGAAACCAAGGTGAGGACTATGTGAATCTAGCTATGGGGTACATAGAAGAAACCAACAAGATCATTCATGCCCATTTTTAGAGCACAGTAGGGGTAAAGGATTTATATGGTTGGGAGTTAATGGAACAAAAAAAGGAAAATGCACGGACTAGAAAACAATTTTCCTGGTCCATGCAGACACACATGGATGAACCAGATTCAATCATGTTCAACACCATTATCCAACCAATATGAACCATTGTATTAAGTATTGTAAAACACATAAGCTTTCTTACATTACATAAGTATCTCCATGAGTCATGCACGTGACAAAACTAACAACATAATTCTATTATATTTTTTACACATTAACCCGTGGAAATCAATACATATATATAGGGGTGGGGAATTTCCCTTCACCACTCATGCACTTCTCAAAATAGGTCACATGGTAATAATAGACATGCACCTTTATAATATGATGCAAAACATAAAATTTCTCTAACAATGGACTTCCTATAGTTAACTCCAAGTAGAAATCATATTATTAGCTTAAACTATGCATGACACTCAAATTTTGCTTGTTCCCATAATACCATTATGTTGACCACAAGTCTTCATGTCTTTGTGTGCTTAGCACACTATGTACCACAATAGCCCTTATCCACAAAAAGTCTAAATCCTAAATTCAAAGTGTTCTGGTGCATGCTCATTCTGCTATTCTTCCACACCCTAAAATGTGCCTTGCTCCAACGTGTGCATCATTTATGTACCCTCACCTTAGAGAAATATGTTATTTGCTCAACAGTAGCCTCTTTTCCATAGAAAAAATTATAAGGAAAATTTCCTATTGTCTTCTTTATTGTGATTATGTCTACCCACAGTGTGTAAGAGCTTTGTATGCCACTATCTTTGGCTGATTTTTAATATTTGCTTCATGATTATGAACAAGTTATTATTTGTAGATTATGCCAAGTCATTACTTTGAGGGTAATAATTTGAGGTCTTCAAGTATATACCAAGACTAAGAGCCCAATCAATAGTTTTAGTACCAAGGAAGGCTTTTTTATTAGCTAAAATGATTGTCTAAGGAATGCCAAACCTTGTTATAATACCTTCGAGAAAGTCCAGCATGATTGAATCGGTTCACTCCTTGAGCATGAAAAATTATGTCCATCTAGTGAAGAAATCCATAGTTGTGAGCACCCATTTATGGCCAATGCTTGAAGGAGGATTGATCATGCCTATGAATTCAAGACCTCATTGTGCAAAAGGTTGATCCGCTTGGATTTGTCGGAGGGGATTCATTGCCAATTTCTTCTTTCCTAAAAAGAAAGCTCATTCTTTATATTTCAAAACCCACTTGTGTGTGTCTGCGAACAGGATAGGCTAAAAGAGTCTTGTCATTATAATTTTCATTGTTGTAGTCTTGGTAGAGAAGTGTCCACCAGAGAATCCATTTTGATTCTATTAACACTCTTTCAATTTTTACGTCGCCAATACACCACAGTAGCACACCGTCAAGATTCTTTTTGAAGAGAATACCATCAATTAGAACATATGGAGTAGATTACGGCCTTAGATGTCTTCTCTTTTTTTTAGACCAGGAGGGTATACACGTTATGAAAGGAATGTGATCGTGTCCTTCAACCAATTTCCTGGACCAGGGGCTTCATTCTATTTAGGCTCTATGCATAGGATATCTTCATCTATAAATAATGAAGGCTCAATTTCATCTTACACATTTTTAGCAATTTGTTTGCAGAGCACGATACCTCTAACTGGCTTTGTGGCTTTGATATTCATATCATATTTCATGATCTTGGTCACCCACCATGCTATTTTCTCACTGATTTCTACTCCCAAAATGAATTCTCTCACACCAGAGTGTGAGACTAACACCTTAACATGATTTGTGGTGACAATTATCTTAAACTTCTTGAGTGTGTGCATGATGGCATAGACCTATTTCTTCGTGTGACTGTATTTCAAGTCATAATACTTTAGTGTTTGACTAAAGAAATCCACTGGTTACTCTATTCCTTGTTCATTTTCTTGTGTCAGGACAACAACAACATTCACATCAGCTGCATAACTATAAAGGATAAAATAATTTTAATAGTCCAAGTTTATGAGTGTTGGCGCACAAGCAATTTATTGCTTGATCTTGTTGAATATTTCCTTTCCTTCTGTTTTCCACCTGAAGGTTGTGTCCTTCTTGAGCATTAGGGTGATGGGCTGGACTAGTCCTACAAATTTTGGGATGAAGCACCTAACAATCTTGATTTTTTCGAGGATGGAATTCAAGGATTTCTTATGCACCGATAGGGAAATAGAAAGGATGGTAGAAAAATGCTCAGGATATATGGCAAAACCATCCTTTGAAACCACATGACCCATTAGCTTTCCCTACACCACAACAAAATTTCACTTCTTGGGGTTAAGAGATACCCCAAACTTTCTACATCCCTCAAAGACTTTCTCCAGGTGCGACATGTGCTCTATACCCTACTTTGAGAAGATAGTTATATCATCTAGGTAAACCAAGATGAATTCATTGATATATCCTTTGAAGGAAATGTCCATGGCATGCTAAAAGGTCATGCATGTGTTTGACAGACAAAAGTGCATCTTCTAATATGCATATGTTCCCCACTTGGTTGTAAATGTTGTTATGAATTTATCCTCTTCCTTGATCAAGATCTTATTGAAGCCAGAGTACCCATCCAACATAGAAAATCTTTTTTCAACATCCACAATCTACAGAATCTACTCCATAAAATGCAAAGGATAATGGTCCTTGAGGGATGCCTTATTAAAATATCTGAATTCAATGCAAAGTCTGATTCTACCATTCTTCTTGTGTACAAGAACAAAATTTGCGACCCAGGTGGAGTGCTTTATGGGAAAAATTATCTTTTCCTTAATGAGTTTAGATAGTTCTTTCCTTATGAGGGGCTCTATCCTTGGATTAACTAGTCTCTGATTTTCTCTAGTGGGCTTGATGCTAGGATCAAGGTCAATGGAGTGTTGAGTAACACTTGTATAAAATAGTTTGATGTCTTCATACTCCCATGAGAATATATCACTATATTTATGACAGATAGATATGAAGGCCTTCCTTTCATCGTGCACGCAAGCTTTACTAAGTAACAACTCCTTGCCATGCACAATAGTGATTGGACTACAATCTTCTATTACCATGCGCATATTGTTTTCTTCACCCTTGATCTCATCATCAGGGATAAAAATTTTCTCTAAGGTGACCATCCCTTTAGGTAACTTATTTGTCTTCAGCTGTATCACTTGGTCACCATAGATGTCATGCAAGTCAACTTGCATATTTTAGGAGAACTCAACTTCGTTTTGAATGAACTAGATGATCTACGCATCACTGTCAAACAATTTCCAATTGGTGTTGTTTTCTAGGATGGATATCCTAATTACCATCTCTATGTGCTATGCATTTACCTTGACAAAATCCTCTGCAAGAGAAAATTGTCAACTAAGTGCGGCCATCTGATCAACATTTTTGTTCATATTTCTTAGCACCACCTGTAGATTTACAGCATCAAAGCTCTCAAGGAGATCCCAAACTCTATGTTTATAATATTTTAGAAGCTTATTCTTTGTTGCACACTTTTTGGTGACATGATGGATAACCAATTCTATGTCCCCAAAGATCTTCAGCTCCTTAATATTTTTCTTCTCAGCAATAAGAAAACCATGCACTGATGTTTCATATTCTGCTACATTGTTGGAGCATGTGAACTGCAACCTATGCATGAATAAAAACTTCTCATCTCTGGGATAAATGAGAACAACACATGTGCCCACACCATTTATTCTTCTAAAACCATCAAAGTACAAATTCCACAAACCAAATTTTTCTTGAGCGCATGCGGAAACACAACTTATTCTTCGAGGATATAATAAGTGATAAGCCTAGTTTCAAAAGCATCAAGCTCTTCATCATATGGATCAATTTTTTGTGCCTTTCCACCCATTCATCTAACACTAAGTCAGAAAGAGGAGGAGGGACAGGCTGCTCTTCAGGAACTTGCTCTTGGCCTTCTTGGAGTAGGATATTGGCTTGGAGAGGAGATGGGTCATATGAATCAACATGATATGAAAATATTGGCTCAACTTGTATGGTAAAAATGGGTACCATACCTTTTTCTTTAAAACATATGAGACCAGTCAAAAAGAAATTAACTACCCACTTTAGCAGTAAAATACTTGGACAAATATAGGCAAACAAAGGAGGCAGATCAACGATTGACACATCTTGAGTTATAGTGAGGCTTGGAAATGTATGGAGGGTTGAATCGAAATCCTTGATGATTCTTAAAGTGGTAATAGTTGAGTCATCAAGCTGCTAGAATCCTTTAGACAAAGGGTTATACTTAAGACCTAGTACATCAATGATTTTCTTAGGCATGACAGAAGTACTAGGACCTGAATTAATCATACAATTGTGCACAAGGTGTTTACCTATGATCAAGAACATATAGAAGTTTGGGGTTTTGAGAAAAATACTTACTTCTCATCTTCTTGATAGATATTTAAAAATACACATAGTTTTTGGATAGCTAGATCAGTTTGTAAGAGTTGGGCCAGAGCTTCATGCAACAGGTCATGTTGAGATTGAATGGCGAGGGCGTCCCACATTGTGACATTCACATTTGACTTATTCATCTTGTCCACAATATTGAATGGAAGGTCCATTGACTTGTGCATTTGGGGCATATAAACATATTTTCTTGGTTGTTTAGGTGTAGAAGCAGGGGCCTTAGCTTGTGCAGAGGCTTGACCTACCAAGGGAGGAACGCACGCCACTTCAGGAGGAGTGTTACATGAAACATCACACACAGGAACTTGTGTACCTTTAATGTTGGATGTTTTATCTGGATCTTTCTTATTTTGAGAATCGCTTTGGGTGACAGGAGCTAAAGGTTACATGTCATATTCAAGCAGTATGTTTTTGTATCTTGTGTTGTTAGCAACCTAGGCACGTGGCCCACTTGAGCTATATGCAGCGTGATAGACCATAAAGAAGTCTTCGGTGCAAAAGAACATAAGGTTGGCCTTAGGAGGGACTTTTGCCACCTCTTGATTTTTTTGATTCAGGCGTGCTAGTTGAAGGCTCACAGATAGAAGCATCTTGGATCATATAAGCATATGCATAGTGATATTGGTTGTGATGCATGTTGCAAGGGAAGTAGCATTCTGAATTTTGAACCATATTGTTCTATACTGGAAATAGTGCTTGATTTGTGTTAGGTGCTCAAAGAGGATGTACAGGAGGAACTACTTGTAATGAGAGGTGTGCGCCAGGATGCCATCTGTCATTCTGTTGGTTTTCCCCATACCTCTAGTTTGCATACTAATTCTACCAAGGCTGATTATTTTAGTTATGCCCCTGATTTGAACTACTTCTGAAGGCTTGTGTCTATTGTTTCTCTTAGGATATAACCTTATTAGACAAGTTCCTAATCAGGGCCTTCATTTCTTCATCTTCTTTATGTTGCGCTATAGAGTAGGATGTGGATGTAACTGGTTACATGCTCTGTTATGGAATAGGGGTAACAAAAGGTTGGGGCACCTGAGACATTTCTGGGAATAAGGGCATATGTGGTCTAGGAGCTAGCTTTGCCACCTGAATGAGACTATTTTCTACCCTTATTGCAATATTATAATTAATGGGTAAGGTTCTACCTCCCATAGATTGAATCATGACTAGAATGTCACTATTCAAAGGCCTAAGATAGTACAAGAAGTCATGTTGGGTTGTACGCCTTACCATTTAAGGGATTTTTTCCCAAGTCTTTTTAAATCTGATGTTGAAATCATTCATCTACTCATTTGGCGCCCTCTTTATCGTAGTCATTTGTTCCACTAGTAATAGGTGATCTGACTTGTATTCAAAATAGTTGCATAGATATGTACCAAGCTCAGCCTAGGTGGAAATGTATGCATGTCACAAACCTTTGTACCACTGAAGTGCTTTTGCTTTGAGTGAGGTTGTAAGCAGCATGACCGCTACATCATCGTGTGTGATTAGATTGACAGAGAACATGTTTGATACATCTTGGATGTGCTCAAAAAGGGTGACTTGATTCTCACTAGTGAAGTATGGAATACTTTTGAGTGCAACTGTTGGTATATCATGTTGCACGTTTAGAACAAGAAGACTTCCGCTAGTGAAGTTGGGAAATTTCCTCATAGGAGGAGGTGGTTGTAGTGCCATGGTAGGGTGCGTAAGTATTCTATGAGGAGGGGTGGAATGCACATGACACACTGGAGATGGGGATGCGCGTAGGTGTTTTGCTACATATTCTCCTCGGAGATAGTTGGAGGTACTCGAAAGATGCTTCATATGTAGAGATTTTTCTCATATGCACTCTTCTCATGAAAGGTGCTCAGGAATGTAGAAATCAGTAGATCTAGAAGTGTTAGGAGTCATTAGATGTGTTGAAACGAGCCTCTAAAGGCTAGAAATCACAAATTTCCCACACTAGAACTTATCAAAGATGAAATTTAAGCTTTCAATGGTGCTCTCCTCGAGCGTGCCAGAAATTTTTGGGGATCAAACTTGCACCTGTATCTCAAATCTAAAATAATTGAGTCATTGATTCAAAAATGGGAGTGTCTCCATGTTGTGGGACCTTGTGCGCTTGAGATAGACCTCCGGAGAAGGTCGGTTCCTATACCTATTTCTACTGCTACTACTACTCCTAATGATGAAAAGTAAATCCTAAGCTAATGATACCAAGGGACTAGGGATAGAAGGAGAACATAAGAATGGAAAACAAAAATAAGGGAGGTGATAGCACCAGAAAAAGTGGGATGAACACAATCTATTTTGAGCAAAAATTAAGGAAAATGCATAAAGGGAGGATAAACACATGCAACACAGACCATAATGCATTCACATGATTGATTTCATGAGACACAATAAGAAACTCAAGTTGTAAGGGATTTAAAATGGCACAACAAGCACACAATATAAAGGAAATGAAATAAATAAGAATACAAACACGTTAAGGAAGAGAATAAACACAAAACAATGCTTTTATTACTTTTGAGTATGCAAAATCTGTTACAATGGTATATAAGGCCGATATCCACATGCAAGAACTAGATATAGAGGTTTGTAACTCAAAATGCAAAGATACAAAATCCTTAGCAAACAATAGAGGATCAAAAAAAGTCTGACCCTTTACAATGAGTCATGCTCTTACATTTATAGATGAATCAATGAGAGAATAAGAGAAGGAGGGAAAACTTGGATTTGAACTTCAACCACCAGAAAAAAGAAATGGATGCTTGCAAATCCACTATAAAATCTATCAAATGTGCTTCCCCATAGCTGTATGGCATGTTGAAGAAGAAAGGAGAGAAAATCAAATTGAATATGGGGTGGTTGGAACAATTGGATATGTTCATTAATGGCCAGAAAGAGGTTTCCCTTTTTCTCACCTACCAAATCCTGCTGAAATTAAATTTGAATGATCAAGAATGTAGCCAACTTTAAAATGAGATAGGGCGTGTGTGTGTCAGATTCCTATAGAAACATTTATGGTTGTCAGAAGTCTATAGTGCAAGTTGAACACGTAAGACACGTGGCATGTGTTGATTGACTGGAAGATGGACTAATTGTGCATTCATTTTGTCATTTTATGCCATGTGTCATACACTGGTTAGTTGCAATGATTTGGCACGTAGTTGGCATGCTCTGATTGGGTGCATGCAACTAAATCATTATCTGATAGATTCCAAATTTCATAGAATACCACAATACAAGGCATGAAGGTATATGCATGGAGAAGGAGGCGCAGAAGGGAAATATAGGAAAGGTGCACACAAATGTAATGCACACAGGAGGAATACCTATCGGAGGTACATATGGAATAAGCACAATCATTAAAAAAATAATTTATGAAAATAAGGAAGGGTTGCACAAGGATGTAAGGGACTTAGCTAATTTTGGGAAGCATGACCAAGGCACGTGCACGAGATGCGAAAACTGCTGGGAAGAAGGTGAATGTGTAGATATTGGGCGCAAGGGAGAATGGAACAAATAGAAGAGAAGAAGGAAAGGATGGAAGGTATATGAGAAGAGGAGCACGCAAGGGAAAGTGAGGAACTACAGCCAAGGGAATGTTCCAGAACAACAACTGAAGCATGGGCAACATGCAATGCAAAACCTCAAAGCCATAATGGAAATATAAGTTGTCTAAAAAACTAGGGGAGTTATTTTGGATAAAAATCACTAGCTTCAATCTCCTTAAAACCATGCATTCCAAGCCTTATCACAATGATCACATCATTCATTGGATCATGTTCATGACCATGTTTGACCTATATTTCATCTCCCATAAATATATCAAGGGCCAAGATATCGTTGATCAACTCACTGAAGCCCCTCTTCCAGAAAATCGCATTCCTCATGATAAATTTCGTAATGTACTTATCAAGTCCATCGACCAAGAATTTTCTCCCCTCAAAATGAGACTTTTCTTAAATGGATCTAAGTTTGGGAAAGCGGGAGGCATTGGCATTATCGTCATTCCTCCCTGGGATACCCCTATACCCTTCACTTACAAGCTTAACTTTGAGTGCACTAACAACATGGTTGAGGATAGCGCCCTCATCCTGGGTCTCCAAACTGTTATCATGCTTGGCATCCAGATCCTCAACATCTATGGTGACTGTAAACACCCAATTTTGCATGTGGTACATTATCAAAAAAAAGTTACATAAGTCCCCAGTGATGATTAATGTCCTTTCAGAAGGTGTTCGAGTTCCTAAGCTCATTTGTAGTATATATTTGTAGCCTAGATGCTTGTACTGAAATTTTTCATGCTTTCTTCTAGCTTCTCGCTCATTTATGTGCATGTTTTGGCCTTTAGTGTCATGACTGCCTCCCTGTGAAGGGTGGCGGTCCTACGTAATTTTTATAGAACTCTTCATGCATGGTTTTAACACGTGTGATTTAACTTAACTTGACTTCTAGGGTGCGTTTGTGAACCAAATTTCCTAAAAATAGTCTTGATTGTATGGTATTCCTTCCCTCTTCTATTTCTAAATAGATTTAATTAGTTTGACCTGCCTCTTCACCCAATGATTTGGCACTCCAAGGCTTCATTGTGTAGAAAGGCACAACCAATTCCTATATATTCAATGCTTGTATTCAAGTAAATGGCCTGAGAATTTTGTGTATCTTACATAGTATTACTGCCACAATCCTACTAGAAATTGCATAGCCAAGCTCTATTCACTTGTGTTATCTCTCTTCCACCTGCATTGTAACTAGACTACCTTCAAGCTGCCATTTCTCAACCGTTTTCTCATGTTGCTTCCTTTGCATTCCCAATTCCTTGGACTCATATGAACGCATAGAGAAAGAAAGGAGAAACTAAGGGGACAAGTCATCACATAGATGGATTTATCTCTATTCTGTAAATTCCAGGTTGGGGTTGTTGTTTTATTATCCTTCATTGCTACAATTTATTATTGTTACATCATATCAAATAGAGTAGAAAACCAATATTCTTTCATTCACAAGTAATTAGTTGATTTCCAAGAGGTTTTAAATCATTAATAGCAACTCTCGGTGATGGATATTCTTCTTCCTATCCCTATGGCTTTGAAGGAGACAATATCTTAGGAAGTTGTCTCTGCATATCATAGATTATTTGGAAAAGTTCTTGGTAGCATTATTTAGAATACACTGAGTACAGGTGAATAACCACACCGGGTTATTTTGCTTGTTTAGTTTTAGTGTAGAAGTAGATTTGATTATTTATAATAAGAAAATTGTTTTTAATTATGATGTTTCAGTTTTGTTGTTTTATTTAGGTTAGTTTCCTTTCAACAGTAGCATAGATTTTTAGTTTCATCTTAGTTAATTTGGACACTTGAAACTAGTTCAACATTGAGATTTAATTAGACAAACCATAGGGAATTTACGCTACCCGTTCATAGCCTCTAAATTCCCCCTTTGCCAACTCAACTACTAGGAGATTACACTACTAGATCTTAGTCATTGATCCTCTTATAGTTAGCCATCCACACATATTTCCACATTGGATGCCTCAGAATGACCTCGAGGGGTTAGGTGCAGTTGAAGGTTGCATGTTAGGTTGCATAGTCAAAAAAGGAATGCCTTTCCATAGTCTTTGCAACAAAGTGCTTGAGACATTACATGCTAAATTAGGAAACAAGGTTCATTGTTAAAACAGATCATCTGCGGATGTTTCTCACACAAGGGTCCTTATCTAAGAAAGTTGGACACTTCATAACTCTGATGGGTGAGTTTGAGTTAACATTTTTTAATTAGAAATTCGTCAAAGGACAAATCATTATGGACTGGTTGGATGATAACCCATTAGATGGAGGCAATCTAGTAAATTTGGACTTCCCTGACGAATGTGTGTATTTTTTTGAAACCAAGCCTCCCATTTCTGTATGCCCATGGTACACTGAAATTATTAATTTCATAGTGGATCATACATATTCGGAAGGGGTGACATTGCATCAAAGAAGAAAATTACGTGTTATACCTGCTAAGTACATTATCTTGGAACAAATGATCTATTGTAGATCCTTTGATGGAATGTTGTTAAGATGTGTTGACGAAGAAGAATTCGAGAATATTCTTTATGAATCGCATAGTGGAGTATATGGAGGTCACTTCGGGGGCCACACCACTACTCGAAATATACATCGAATGGGATAATTTTGCCCCACATTAGAACATGATGCAGTAGAGTTTGTGCATAAATTCCATAAATGTCAAGATTTATCCCATGATATCTACATACCGGCACAGGTTCTACAACTGAATATGACACCATGGCCCTTTTCCACGTGGGGTCTAGATTTAATAGGACCAATAGCTCTTCTAGATTCTTGTACTTAAATTTTCCACATTTTCTTCCAGTTTCCCCCTCATTTTTGTGCATGTTTTGGCCTTTAGTGTCATGATCGCCTCCCTGCGTAGGGCGGCAGTCCTTCATGATTTTTCAAGAAATCTTCATGTGTGTTTTTAACATGCGTGATTTCACTTAACTTGACTTCTAGGGTGCGTTTGTGAACCAAATTGCCTAAAAATAGTCTTGATTACATGGTAATCCTTCCCTCTTCTATTTCTAAATAGACTTAATTAGTTTGAACTGCCTCTTCACCCAATGATTTGTCACTCCAAGGCTTCCTTGTGCATGAAGGCACATCTCAGACAATTCCTATATATTCAATGCTTGTATTCAAGAAAATTGTCATGATAATTTTGTTTATCTTGCATAGTATTGCTACCACAATGCTGGTGGAAATTACATAGCCAAAGTTCTGTTCACTTGTGTTATCTCACTTCCACCCACATCGCAACCAAATTGCCTTTAAGCTACCATTGCTCAAGCACCTTCTCCTGTTGTTTCCTTTGCATTCCCAATTCCTTGGAATCATATGGACACACAAAGAAAGAAAGGAGAAACTGAGGGGACAAGTCATCACACAAATGGATTTATCTATGTTCTTTAAATTCCAAGTTGGGGTTTTTGTTTGATTTTTCTTCATTTCTACAATTTATTATTGTTACATCATATAAAATAGAGTAGAAAACCAATATTCTTTCCTTTTCAAGTAATTAGTTAATTTCTAAGAGGTTTTAAATCATTAATAGTAGCTCCCGATGATGGAACTTCTTCTTCCTATCCCTATGGATTTGAAGGAGAGAATATCTTAGGAATTTTTCTCTGCATATCATAGATTATTTGGAAAAGTTCTTGTTAGCATTATTTAGAATACACTCAACACAGGTGAATAACACACCAAGTTATTTTGCTTCTTTAGTTTTAGTGTAGAATTATATTAGATTATTTAGAATATAAGAAAATTGTTTGTAATTATGATGGTTCAGTTTTGTTGTTTTACCTAAGATATATGTGTCACTAATTCAACAGCTAGCATCATATTGTTAGTCTCATCCTTTCAAAATTTGAACTAATTTGTGATGTACTGTCGACATTGATGTTTCAGTGCTAGACAATCCTTAGGGCATTCACCTTACCCATGCATAGCCTCTACCAATGTCCCCTATACCATACTCAAATTCTCGTAGATGACATTGCCTTAGTGGCTTAGTCAAAGATCATCCTATAGTTATCCATCTACACAGTGATTTCCACACTGGCAACCATACCACACCTGACCTCGGTAAGAAGATTGTAGTTGAAGGTTGCATATTATGCATATTCAGCCTTGCAGTGACATCTCGTCTTTTGTAGAAACACAAGCTCAGCCAGTAAAGACAAATCAGACTGCTAGATACAAAAAATTCCTTCTATACCAGAATATAGAGTTGAGAGCATCGTCGAACTTCCTCATCAAGGAAAATCGTTCACTAGGTTTTAACTACTAGCCAAGGTTCCACACTTGCTTCCTGTACGTTCATCGCAATCGTTTCGGAGACTACCATGCTGTATCTCACAGTGGGTCAACTGATCCCTAGGAGAACCAAAGAATCCAAAAGCGGTTCTAGTGTTTTTCACCACATCTTCCTCACTATCACAGTCATGTGGTAATTTTCGATCCTTTTCAATATGGCATCTGCGATACCCTAGAACCACCTTTAGAGGTATCTAGCTGTACCACCAAGATTCACTCAATACCTATCTTCACCAGCTGTTAGGAAATCATTCACTTCTACAGTGGCACAATGCAATCTTAGGCAAAACATGGAGTCATCCCTTACACACACCATGGGTTTAATGTTGTCTTCACCCGTGACTTCCTTAAATCCCATGAGACTACTCATGTCATCCATGAAGTTCACGATGGCATCTGTGGTGGACACTTCAACGGATTGGATGTCCTCCAAGAGCGTTCTTTGCCTAAGTTATTACTGGCCCACCCTTAATCAAGACTGATGTGAATTTGTTAAAAAGTGTGTCAAATTCTAGCAGCATTCCAACCTCATCCATATCCCTAGCCAGGCCTTGCAACCGACTCAAGATCTTTGGAATTTATCATAATGGGGCCTTAACCTTATTGGTTTCATTAATCCATGCTCTTCACAACATCATCATCGCTATTGGGTACTTCATGAAGTGGGTGGAATCCATTCCACTCACATCCACCAAAGCTAACAAAATATTTGACTTCATCTATCAACACATCATCTACCACTTTAGAGTTCCTCATAAAATCATCACGGATGATGGAAAGTCCTTCAAAAAAAAAAATCTTAATAATATTTTCAACTTCTTCAACATTAATCTTAGCTTCTCTTCTTCCTACTATCTTCAAGCTAATGGCCAATCCAAATCCACTAACAAGACTCTTCGCAATATTCTCACTAAAACTATTGAAAAATCAAGACGTAATTTTAATCTTCACATCCTTTTCGCTCTTTGGGTCTATCGGACTATCATCCATACCTCTACTTGTGCCACTCCATTCTCTCTAGTCTATGGATTTTAATTCATTCTTCCTCTTGAAGTTTAAATCCCATCTTTACTTGTTTCTCTTTGTGACTTTATCTCTATCGAGGATATCATCAGGAACGTCTAACCCAACTTGAATTTCTAGATGAACGTCACTTAATTGCTCTTCAAAATCATCATGTCTATCAAGAGCACATCAAACGTGCCTATAACATGCATCTAAAAGAACACAACTTTAACATTGGTGACCTTGTCTTGAAATAAAATCAAAACGTCACTACTCTAGAAAGGAGTCAACGTGGAAAGTTTTCTCCCAACTGGATTGTACCATATATTATCACGCATAAATATGGGTTTAGATCCTATCTCTTATCCTCCCTATATGGTAAACTAGAAACAAAACCTCTCAACACCTTAAACTTGCATAATTTCTATTGTTAACATACCTACCAGCATGACCCTAGTCACACTTAACGATCTTGTATCCATCACTCATCTTTTCCATCTCTCACCATAATGATCTAGAATTATGTGGTCTATCATCACTTTCCTATCTGTGACCTTGAATATAAGTACCATGACTCTACCCATAGCATATTCCTCATGGAAAATTTCCTCCTTTTTGGTTGGAACCCCATGATCATTACATTCACTACCTTCTTATCTACCTATCGGAACCATGCTAAGGTTCCATAGGTTTCGCTTGTACATCTTATCTTGCCCACCCCAAGTGGTCTAATTGGCTATCCCTAGCTCTATCCTAAAGTCAAATTCAGGATTCTTGTATCAAAAGCTATCTTATCCAAAAATTAGACTACTCCCTTAAAATATAGTTGTTCATATAAAACAAAATTATCAAAAGTGTATACTGATCCCTCAATGGAAAACTATCATGCATATCTTATACTACCATGTAAAAAGAAAAAAAGAAAAAAATCCATACAAAAAAATCCTAATCGTAGACCACTCCCTCAAAGGATGGATACTTTCTTATATCATGGAAGTGAAGACTTTGTGTATTGATCATCCTTCTAAAATATCAAAAAGAAAAATGAAAATTCAAAAGAAAGCATCCTCAGAAAGCTTCCTGTATCGATCAACCTTTTTGTCTACAACAAACTTCCTATATTGATCAATTTGCGATGTATTGCTTAGAGCCGAGGTATAGACCTAGGAAAAACACTTGGGGAGAACCTATTTTCCCTGTACATGCTCCATCATAATCCCTTTTTTATTTCTAAAGTAGATGTACAAGCACACCTTCCATCTTTCCCCTATGATCTCAAATGTGACTAATTATCGTAAGTTATGTGCTAACACTTATCAAGGGTTGTAAGTGCATTGCTCTACATTTTTCCCTCTCATTCTTTACCTCCAATCCAGTCTAAGAGCATATTTTCTACATATGCTCCTCCCTATGATGAAGTGTACTCTTTCACGATTAGATCACCGTATTAGGGTCTTTCCCTATCCAATTTTAGTATCCTAAATTTTACATCTATATCCGATCCATCATATCACACCTAATCTAATTTTGATCACATCCAATCTACATCTCTCATTTAATCTAATTCCACCATATATTCCAAGTTTTCCAAATTTATAAACCATCATCATGCCTAACATATAACATCATCACATTAATATCCTCCTCATCAAAATATTCATCATCCTCTATATATAAACATATCACCACATAATTCTTGTCATCATATCTAACATTTACATATAATCTAACATATACATATCCCATATAAACACATCACATCTATTATAATCCAAGTCATATCATCTCATAACTATCACATCATTTTCCTAACATCAACATCTATCATATCATTGTATAATATAAACTAGTCCAAAATGAACATGTAAGACACATGGTGTGTGTTGATTGACTAAATGATCGGCCAACTGTGCATCCATTTTGTCATTTTCTGCCATGTGTCATACACCGGTTTTTTGCAATGATTTGGCAGGTAGTTGGAGTGCTCTGATTAGGTGCATGCAACACAGTCAATGTCTGATAGATGCCACATGGGATAGAATGATGCAATATGAGGTATGAAGGTATACTCATGGAAGAGTGAGGCACGGAAAGGAAACAGAGGAAAGGTGCGCGCAAATATAATTGACATGGGAGGAATACCTATTGAAGGTAAATATGGTAGAGGCACAATCATTATAAAAATAATGTGTGGAAGCAAGGAAGGGGGTGCGTAAGGACGCAAGGGAATTATCTAATTTTTGGAAACAATACCAAGGAACATGCGTGGAATGCAAAAATTTCTGGGAAGAAGGTGAATGCACAGAGATTGGGCACAAGGGAGGACGCAACAGATAGAAGAGCATAAGGAAAGGAAATTGTTGGATAGATTTTCTGCATAGCATAAAACCTAGGAAGTCATGAGATAAATCTCCCTCATTTACCGGTGAGGCTCCCGTGTCAGATTTGTCAATTAAAATATGCTAGTATCTATATGGGGTTTTACTTTAAGCTATTCAGCTCATGAACCATAGCTGTATAGTTCTGCAGCAAGTAAGCAGTTGTTTAAGAAAGGAAATATTTAAAGAAGGGAATTATATAAACACAGAGAAGAAATGGGGAAGATGTGCATCCCAATCAATAGATAACAGAGTTGATTGCATGCACATAGAAGAAACCAATAGATATCAACGCACAGAATTATAAGCAAAGGCAGCTCCAGATCTAGATCTAAAATAACACAAAGGTTATTAGAAGATCTAAGATAGAAAGCTAGAAACAAATACACCGTGACACAAAGTTCTCCGGAAATCTTGCTCCTTTATATTCCTTTGCTTCAAGTGGCTCTCAGGGGTTTCAACACAAAGTCTGGAACACAAGAATGTTGCTTACAAATTTTGATCATTAACCCGGAGGTTCTTCTTCTACTTATAGAATGTAGAAGGGAAAGTACAAATGGGAAACTCAACTGAACTGAAACATAAACAAGAAGTAAAGATGACATCTGGCAATCATCCTCCACTAACTCCTCCTTAAGTGACACATCTATCACTTAACTAATAGAATTGTTCCACATAACCTAAAGCAATGGTTTCAAAACCAATAACTTTAAAGTTTTACAATTTCATCCGGGAACGTGGAAAATAGAAGAAGAAAGAATAGAAAAAGAATTCAAGCCAGCTGTAACATTTATATCTTCTTTTTGTTCTGATACTGAATATACTTGTCGAACATGTAATTCAACATCTCCCATCTGTCTTAGCCACAGCTTCCTTTATTGTCTTGAACTACAACAATCCTTCGTTCAACACCTTGATACATGCTTCCACATCCTCCAAGCTCAGCCCGAACCTCGCAATATCTGACTGCAGTGCCACCAGTCTGCTAATGGAATTCATCGTGAAAGGCTTAGTGGCTCCATCAATTCTCCCTTGTACCATCAGAAGAGACCCTTCCAGGGAATTAGGCACTCTGCTAGGAATGATCCGTACGTATGAAGTAACATTTCTGACCACTTCCTCCTAAGTGAAAGCAATGATATTGTCTGGTAAAGATGATGCCATACTCTCAAGTGCCTACATCCTCTTCAGCATAATTCTACAGATCTCCAAATGGAAAGATACTGCAAACTCTAGCTGCTTCCCCTTCTCAAGTGATCCGTCTGGTACAATCTATTGCGCAATCAACACTTCTCCCAGCAGCTTATTGATTTTGGCCAAAGTACTTAGGTTACTCTCAGCAACTGTGTTCATATCTACTATGCTTATCACCAGTTGCTTCAGTTGATCTGTTGCATCTTTCATAACCTTCAGGTGGGCTGACACCTCTCTGAGTTGTACATAAGCTTGACGAATAATTAGATTCTTCCATTTTTCAATAGCATTCACCTGATTGCTTGCATCTTCCATCTCCTGCATCAGATGATCACTCACCTAATTCTGCAATGAAATGGGATGAGTGGAAGATTTAGCAACCTTGGAAATGATCTCACACAACTGAGATACCTGCTTCTGAAGTTTAACTTTCTCCGCCTTTTCTCTGTCAAGCCTAAGGAATAGAGCATCTATCAATGTCTGTGTATCCTGATTCAATCCTTCTGTGGTGGCTTGACCGATAGGTACTTTGGTTACTGTTATGTCTTCTGCCATGAGCTCATCCTCTTTCTTCCCCTCCACCGGAACTGACATCTCAGCAAACTTCTGCCCCGACTCCTCGATGATCAACCTTGAAGTTACCTTAGCAACTTTAGGTTTTCTGTCTTTTCCACCTAGACTCAGGAGCAGCTGCAAGTCGTGTTCCTCCAAGTTCATTTCCACTCTAGCTTCTGGAACCAACTGCGAAGTCAACCATTTTGAGAAATTACTTCTCAGAGAATGAGAAGTTGTTGAGTGTACTACTATCTCCCGCTCTGATTCCTCTCCATCAGAAACTGCTACAGTGTTATGGCTGCCATCCTCTGAATCATCCAAGGACAAAGCTCTTTCGAACTCTGCCATCTGTAGCTTCAACGTCTCTTCAGGAACATGTGTTGAACGGAGTGGCTGAGGAGAGAAGATGAATGTTGCTGGATTTAGTGGAGGAATGGAAGTGTCCTGCTGAGGTGCAACAGTCGGTGAAGTACTGGATGCTGGAGAAGCCGAAACTAATGTCATAGCCGTGGAAGTGATCTTCTCTTTTGATTGAGACCTTCTGTGCACTTTCATCTTCTCAGGCCTTCTGCTGACTTTCTCCTCCATGCTTCCTCTTGAGGGAATCTCCTGCACCAAAGTTTCCCATGACTTGATTCATCAATGCTTCATCAAGGCAATATCCCTTCGTCAGCAACCAGTTTGAAGTATTCACCAGAACAACATCAGACATTTCCTCAATCGTATGGCAGCCCCCTACGTTCTCCTGAAGTATGACTCTATCTCCTCCCATTTGATGGTATGTGTCAAGTAACACCACCCCATCATCTTTAAGATCCGTAGGTATCCATGCTAATCCAAAGTCAAACACTTTCCGTGTTGATAGCCTGCTGAAATCTTTCTTTCTAACCTCGTACTCACTTTTGCACTTCATCCAGAAATCCTCTAATGAAGGCACATGTGCATACTCCTGGGAGATCATCTTCCTGGCTACTCCAAATGGATCAAAGTTCAGCCGTGCTGGGAAGAACTCTTGCTCATACTCAGATAACATTTCCGCTTCTAATCCTCGGGCTTTATGAATGCTCTGGCAGCTATAATGTCCCACAGTGATCGGGAAGAATCCCGTAGACTTGTGCCATTTCGACTGAAGGTCGTGTATCTCCACAAGTTGTTTGCTCAGCTCCATGGTGATCAATCTATCATTCAGATATCTGGGTAGCTTAACCGGTTCTCCAGAAAAGCCGGTAACCCTGAGGTATGTGAAATCCACAAACTGAATGAATAGACTACCAATTCTGGATACAACTTCCCACGCTTCCTTGCTCACCCTGTTGGCCTTTAGGTCCCTGTCTAGCCTACAAATGAATTCATAGAAGAATCCATCATTGACCACTTTGAAATCTTTCTTGCACGTAGGTACAGTAAGTTGTGGGTAGCACTCGAAAATGGGGTCCTTGGAAAGAACACCACATCTATCCAGCTTGGAGAAGATGCCTTGTGAAGCTGCTGCATATACCAAATAAGAAGTCATTTTGAAGCTGAAAGTACGCTTCACGTTCCGGAGTTACTCACCAATGTTGTCGTTAATGATTTCTGACAAATTGATTATTGAATCAACCTTGTTGATTTCAATGGTCCTGATGAAAGCATACATCCATGTGCAGGAGGTGTGAGAGTTTGCTTCGCCATTTATCCTGCATAACAATTTGGCAATATCGTCTACCTCTTGTACCAGATTGGACCGCGTAAGAGTTCTTGGGAACTTGGAAGGATATCTGGGCTTCTTCATGTATCTGTTGTTCATTATGTTCACGCAGTCAACTCTATGCTTCTCCCACCTGTTGCCAGCATCCTGAATGCTAATAGAAGTCACCACCTTTCACGCCAGAATCTTCAAACAATAATTGATGAACTGTGCGTCCAACCAGATTATTGTTTTCCTTGTAGAATCTTGGACTGATATGGATGATGGATGGTAAGACCTAGCACACTCCATAACGAACTCTGGCAACTGGGCTATGTATGGAAACGCTGCAGCTCGAATAATTCCACTGCTTTTAACTGCACGCATGAGGGAAGTCTTTCCTACTCTGGATCTGTCAATCAATTCGGAAAGAGGTTCCGGACCTAGATCTGTGTCTCCAATGTCTGTGAATTTGGAAGTGATGCATGACTCTGTTGTGCTTTCTTTTTCATCCCTCTTTGCCATGGCTGTGTCTATCTTTGTCTGAACAATTCTTTTTCTTCTTACTCGGCTGGAATTCTTCAAAATTGGTGCAGATCTGGATAATTCTTCAGATTCGGAGGATATATTCAATGTATTGGACATTGATTTAAGCTCCCTTTCTCTTATAAAGCACCTGTAATGAATTCCTATAATTAATTCAGACAAAGATGGCAACCGGAACATGAACAGTGGATTTTAATCATAAAAATCTGCATAATTCAAGCCTGCTGCCCCAAATTTGATGTTTTATTTGCATGCAAAGCAAGCATGAATTTTACCAACTTCACCTGAGCACCTGTATCACTTATGCAAACAATTATCTAGACACAAATCAACCTCCTTCAACCTGTGCGCCAATTCTGGAAGCTTTTAGCATTAATTTCACCTTCTTTTGAGCAAAAATCCTCTCCAAATGGGGCACACTTTTCCTCTGGGCTGCACTTCTCTGCCTTTGAATTAATTAATTCATCCTTATGGCAGCCCCTGCTTATATAATCTTCACAATTCTATAATTAATTAATGCCTTTCCTATTCCTGGCAATTAATTAATTATTTAATAAGCTTTACTCTTCAAATGGGGCGCCTATTTTGTGCATGCTCATGGCTGCCATTAAATAAATTAAATTTATTTAATTTTAGACTTCTGCTTCCAGTTAACTCAAGCCTCACAGTATGCTTTGACCTTAGCCACTGAAAATAGGAATTAATTTAATCATTTAATACTTTAAAAAATATTATTTCTCTCCCAAATGGGGCGCACTTTTTGACATAAAGGGGTTGCATTAAATAAATATTATTTATTTAATTTTAGAACAGTCTATTTCCAACTTCCTTTTGTCCATTTACCTCTGTTGACTTTTCCACAAGCCTGGGCACCAAAATTGGAAGAGAAATTAATTAAATTAATTAATTTAAGGATGCCTTTCTTTCCCTAAAGGGGTCACACTTTTTGGCATAAGAGATTTCTATTTTTAAAAGTCAGTTGACAATGGGATTATTTACCCTGCAAGGCAGCCCTAAAAATCCCATGATTCACTTAAGTCGTTTGACTTTCATAATGGGATTATTTACCCTGCAAGGCAGGCAATAAAATCCCATGATTCACTTAAGTGATTTTTCTTTTATTCCACAATGGGAATTTTTACCCTGCAAGGCAGGTAAGAAATTCCCGCCTGCCTGCTGCCTCTAATTTTCCCATTGTGACTTAAGTGGCATTGCTTCCATGGGAAAAAGTACCCTGCTAGGCAAGTACAAAATTCCCACCTGCCTGCTGCTTCCAAAAATCCCATGATCCACTTCAAACCCTCTTTTTCCAAAAATGTGGCCAGCCCAGAAGAGGCTTTTTGGTGCACGACTTCGTCTTTTCCAAGAGAACCAGACCTCCGATGGTGAATTCCTTCTGGCACAATGTGCGTATGTGATCTCCAGATACTCCAGGCCAAGAATCAGGCCAAACCGGCAAAGGAATTGATCCAGAGAAATTTCACAGAAAACGAAACGGGAAAACACAAAAAACACAAAACGTTGCCAGAAGTCACAAATAAAGCCTAGAATGCATTCCTGGTTAAAACCCTACTGGTATATGGGAATAATGATATGTACGATCACAACAGGGTTAAACCGGAGCACAAATTGCCTCAAACAGGGCTCAAAATAATTAAATACAAATTTCCCGCAGGCAAATCCCAAGCGACAGAATATAACAATTTTGGGCATCTGGGTATTTGGTGAAAATGGCTAATATGGCTCCTTGGGAATATCTTGACACATTACAGGAACTTTCTGGCAATAAAAACACAAAACGACCCATTATTTTAAAAGTACAATTTTTTTTTTGAATAGGGTAGTCTCAAATTTCAGGGTGAAATCTGGGGACACCAGTCAGCTCCGTCTGTGGACATCTTTTTCTCTGTCAGAATGACAAGGGAAAAGATGAGATCCCAACATCTCTGGTTTCGTATCTTGTCTTTTGGGCACGGGGTCAGGCAAACAAAAACAACACAACACAAAAACAAAACAAGGAAAAACAAACAAAGTTTTATTTATGTACATACAGGTTTTACCCTGCTTTTCATGTCTGGAACAGCTTCAAGTGTTTCCCATTGAAAGGCAATGGCAATTCAACTCCATCCTGATGAGCAAGAATGAAGCTATCTGCTCCGGTGATCTTTTTAATCACAAAAGGCCCTTTCCATAGTGAATCAAATTTTCCATGCATGCCTTTTGCTTCTCTTCTTTTGTCCCATAAAAGGACCCAGTCATTGACTTCAAACTTTCTCTCCCTGGCCTTTTTGTCGAAGATGACTTTCACCTTCCTTTGATGCTCTGTCAACCTGTCTGTAACTTGAGTTTGTACCTCCCTCAATTCAGTCAGGTACATTATCCTTTTATCAACAGCATCAGTGAATGTAGAATCCTCCAGGGCTCTAGAAAGTTGTAGGGCAGGCAGTTCCAAGGTAAGAGGCAGCTCTGTGTCTCTTCCATATAATAGCTAAAAAGGGGACATGCCTATCACCCTCTTTGGTGTAATTCTATCAGCCCATAATGCATCAAACAACTTCTTATGCCAAGTTCTTTGATTCTCCGTTACTAGCTTTCACACGATAGTCACCAAGTTTTTGTTACTTGATTCAGCTTGGCCATTCCCTTGTGGATAGTAGTTGGAGGAATGTACCAGCTGGATCCCATGAGTGTAGCAAAAATTAACCAGCTCCTCAGAAGACAGATTTGGAGCGTTGTCTGCTACTATTTTATTGGGCACACCAAACCTAACAACAATATTTTCTTTTATAAAACTGCACACCTCGGCGGAAGTGGCGTTCTTCACAGGAATGGCTTCTACCCACTTACTGAAATAATCAGTAGCTATCAGAATATAGTGATGGCCGGCACTGGAGGTCGGGTTGAGCATACCAATAAAATCCATTCCCCACTGCTGGAAAGGTTCTTCAATTACAATTGGTTTTAAAGGTAATGCAGGCAATTTTACACGCCCAACAAAGTGTTGGCACGCTTGGCACTTAGATACCCACTCTGCAGTATCTTGAAAAAGTGTGGGCTAGTAATACCTTGCTCTGAGGATCTTGTGTGTAGTGACTCGGGCTGAGAAATGACCACCGCAAGCCATGTCATGAAACTATTGTAAGAGCTGATCCTGCTGAGCTTTACCCACGCATCGGAGAAATACGCCATCAATCCCTCTTTTGTATAAACCATTATCCCATAGAACAAAGTCTTTGGATTTTAGTTTAATAGTTCGTTTCTCTTTCTAAGAAAGTTGATCCGGGTATTCTCCATATGCCAAAAAATAGGCAATGTTATTGTACCACTGCTCCACCAGATCTATAAAAAGTACCATAAGTAATTCTTCATCTACCTTTTCTTGATCTTCCTTTGGCATTGTTGCTTTCATCTCCATCATTAGTTCACACATACCTCTTCCTCAAACTAGCTTTGTAGCTTTGATATCCAGGTCATATTCTTGAACTTTCGTCACCCATGTGCCTCTTAACAATCCTAACTCTTGTTGAGTGAGGATAGATTTCACTGCAGTATCTGGAACCAAGACCACAGTATGTGAGGAAAGAATATAGTACCTGAATGCTTTACACGCCTTCACCACTGCATATGCATGCTTTTCCATTGGAGTATATTTCAACTCATAAGCTTTGAGAGGCATGCTCATGAAAGCAATCAGAGCTTCTACGTCCTCTTGATTTTTCTACATCAATATTGCTGACATGGTGTGTTCGGAGGAATAACAGTAAAGAATAAATTCTTTACTGAAGTCAGGTGAAACCAAGACTGGGGCTTTTGACAGGGCCTCCTTAATCTTCTCAAAAGCTTCCTTCCCTTCACTGCTCCATTTGAAATCTTGTGTCTTCTTCATCATATTTGAGATATGATGGGTTAGCTCAGCAAAGTCAGGGATGAATCTCCTGAGAAAATTAACTTTTCCAAAGAAAGAGTGAACTCCTTTTTTGGATGTTGGCAATGGCAATGTCTGAATGGATTTGACACGTTCCAGATCTATCTTGGTTCCTTCCTTGGAGACAATGTGCCCTAGTAGCTTTCCTTCTATTACAGCAAAGATAGATTTCTTAGGGTTCAGAGAAATACCATGTTTGCGGCATTGTATGAAAACCTCTTCCAGATTTGAAATGTGCGTGCTTCTATTCTTGGAAAAGACTGTCAGATCATCAAGGTACACCACTATGCTTATATCCTTGAGATGAGAAAAAGCTAAATCCATAGCTCTTTGAAATGTAGCTCCAGCATTGATCAAACCAAACGGCATTTTCTGATATAAAGGTTCCCCAAGGTGTAATAAATGTTGTTTTGTATTGATCTTCTTCAGCCACCTTGACCTGATTGTAGCCTGAGAAACCATCAAGCATGGAAAGCATCTCAGATCTAGTGACCACCTACAGAGTGTGATCCATGATGGGGATGGGGTAGTTATCTTTCAATGAGGCTTGATTGAGGTTGTGAAAATCTACGCACAACCTAATCTCGCCACTCTTCTTTCTCACAGGAACTATGTTGGCTAACCATTCAGAGTGATGTATGGGATAAATTATCTTTGCATCTAACAACTTCTGGATTTCTACAAAGATAGTTCCGGAAATGGTAGGGTTATGCCACCGCAGCTTCTGCTTGAAAGGATTTTGTTCTGGTTTTAATGGGATGTAGTGTTGAACTTCTGCAGGCTGATATGTTTTTAGATCCTGGTAAGACCAGGCAAAAACATCCATGTATTTCTTAAGAAGCTATGTAAAAGCTTCTCTTTCTGCCTCTGAACAACACTTACCCAGATTTACTAATTTGGGATCATTGTCTGGCTCCCAAATTTAGTAACTATGTATCGGAGGAAGAACCTTCCCCACTTTCTTCATTCTTTTTAAGCATCTAATCATGTTTGTTGAACATTTCCTCAAGAGATACCAAGCCTTTAGGAATTTTATTTCCCTTTAGCTGGAAATCTCCTAACTTCCTGAGATGTCTACATCCATTTCTCCCACAGTAGTTTTTCTCGGAGGTGAGTTGCTTCCCTCATAGTAGATCTCTTCGAAGTTGTCCTTTTGTTGGAGAAATGCAACAATCTGCTTGTCATCGTTAAAAACTTGCCATTGCTAGACATTGTCAGGAACTTTTGGGTGGAAGACCATCTCAACTTTGTAATCCCCCTGTCTAAAAAATGTGGGAGGCTGATCTGGATTTAACAAAGCTGTAGTCACTGCAAGTGAATCAGCTCTGGAATTTTGTTCTCTCGGAATGTAAGATACCGAGAAAGCTAAAAAATCCAGAATAGCAGAGTAGACTCGATCTCTATAATGCCGAAGTTTGTCCTTTTTTACTTGATAGAGACCTCTTATCTGCTTAACAATCAGCTCAGCATCTCCCTTTGCATGTAAGAGCTTGATTCCCATTGTTCTTGCCTGCTCCATGCCTAACAACAACGCTTCATACTCTGTTGTGTTGTTAGTATTTTCGAACATCAATTTGAAGGAATGTGCATGCACCTTCCCTTCAGGAGAGATAAGAACAACACCTGCACCAGATCTAAATGAACATCAGCTACCATCAAATTCCAGAGACCAAACATTATTGTCAAGTTGACGTGGTTCTTGAATCATAGGTTGAATTTCTTCTTTATCTATTTCCAGATAATAGACTCCGTGATCAGATTCTTGAAACAAGATCTGAGATCTAGGATCCTCAGACTTTGATACTGTGTACTTGGATTTCTTCTCAGGTTCTAACTTCTAATTAACTCCTTTGATTGGTATGTGTGCACAAGACCAATCCATCTTGACTTCTCCACCCATCTCTTTACAGAAATTTCTACTCAACAGCATGCCATAAGAGACTGGGATGTCTGCTACAAGGATAGTCATTTTCAGTCTTTTGTCTGGAAAAGAAGCAAGTACTACCTGCGCATCTTTGATTTGCCCCACAAGAGGAACTTGCCTTTCCATTGAATAGCATCTTCCGATGGTTTTTGTCAATGTGAGACCCAAGGCATCAACAACTTTGGCAGGCATGACGTTGTCAGAAGCTCCAGAGTCCAAAATGTAATTACTCAATTTGTACCCATTGATAAGCAATGATACATAAAATGGCTCGATCCTTTCCGATGTAGTAGGAGAAGAAGTAGAAGGAGAAGAACTTACAGCCACATTATTTGAAGGAGGAGTAATCTTTGGACTTGACAAGATACCCCGTGAAGTATTATTTGAAGGGTTGGGACCATTACTTTGCACATACTTGACCAATCTATTTAGCTGATCAGGAAATGCCCTCAAATACTCAGCTTCTGACATTTGGACCTTGGTCTTCTTGATGTGGTCAATGATGTCAAAAGCTTGACTTGCTTCAGCCGAATGTGTGTTGGCCCTTTGCTGCGAATTGAAAGAATTTGAATATTTATCTTTTGGCGCTAATGAAGAAGGAAGAGGGCTGCCTCTTTTCAAGATAGTAACATCCGGCCCAGGATCTTCTCTTTCTCTTCTTTGGCCGCTTGTGGATGCTTCGACATTTTGGCGTGTTTGGGACCTTGTGAACACCGTAAATGTGTGACCATCAGAATCTTCAAAAGATTCATAATAGCCATCGTCAGATTCGTAGTCCAGGTAACCAATATTGGAGTCACTAGTGGGATCTACAAAGTCTTCATCATCAAATGATTCGTCAATGCCTAGATCTTCTTCATTAGTTTCCAAGTTATTCCTTGGAGCAGCTTCAATTGCCAACCACTGTGGTGCAGCAACAAGTCTATTTTTTTGATTTTGATTTTGACCATTAAAAGTCCGAGCAGGAGCTATTCTTGAAGGGGTCATATTTCCTGCTTGAAATATCTGCTTCTTGATTTGTAGCATCTCATTAGCCAATCTTTGTAGCAAAGGATCTGAAGTACTTGAAGAAGCTCCATCACCTTTGTGAGATGGTTGTTTGAGTTTTCCAGCCATGATCAAGTCATCTTCAACTTCCACGGAAGCATTTTGTGCTTCAAGTAGATTCACAGGTCTTTCCCTTTGTAGTTGATATCAAACTTCGGGTAACAAAGCGTTTATAAAAAAACATCTTTTGATTTTCATCGCTCAATGCGGCAGAAGTGGGGATTTTATATAAAATCCTTTGGAACCTTGCAATAAAGTCCCGCATGTTCTCACTTGGCTCTTTCTTCAACTACGTCAGTTGGGTGATCAACGTGCTAGCATCCTCTGTAGGCTTGAATCTTTTCAGAAATTGCTCACGCATAGTCACCCAGTTGGTTATGGTGCCAGGAGCTAGCCGATAGAACCATTCACCAGCCAAGTCATGTAGAGTCTCAATGAATAGTCTAACTGAGACATCTTCATGCTCCATTGCAAGCACACCACAAGATATGAAGAAGGCTACCAAATGATCATCTGTGTTTTACTTTCCATCTCCAAAGAATTTTGGAAAATTCTTTCTAGATCCTTTTGGTAGATCGTGCATAGGTGGAGCCAAGTTCAGTGGCCCAAAAGCTGCTCCCCATGGGACAGGTACTATCTGGTTCTGATTTTCCATGATGAATGGGGCACGTCTTCTCCTTGTGTAGACTTGGTGAATAATTCCAGCCACTGGATTATGTTGAAGATGATCCAGATCTGGATGGGTGTGCACTCTCCTTCCTGGTGAGAGACTAGATCTGCGGCTTCTAACTTGAGGAGGATGATTGAAATTGAATTGCTCCTGCAGTCTGAAGAAATGATCAGTCCTTCCTTGTGCCTTCATAGATCAGGTGAATGGACGTTCAGCCAGGTTGAGATTTGTATGGAAAACACTCTGATCTTCAAGAGATAAGCTTTGATCTGCAAAGATAGTTGTTCCCCAGCGGAGTCGCCAAAAACTGTTGGCTAGATTTTCTGCATAGCATAAAACCTAGGCAGTCATGAGATAAATCTCCCTCATTTACTGGTGAGGCTCCCATGTCATATTTTTCAATTAAAATATGCTAGTATCTATATGGGGTTTTACTTTAACTATTCAGCTCATGAACCATAGTTGTATAGTTCTGCAGCAAGTAAGCAGTTGTTTAAGAAAGGAAATATTTATAGAAGAAGGGAATTATATAAACACAGAGAAGAAATGGGGAAGATGTGCATCCCAATAAATAGATAACAGAGTTGATTGCATGCACATAGAAGAAACCAATAGATATCAACACAAATTATAAGCAAAGGCAGCTCTAGATCTAGATCTAAAATAACACAAAGTTTATTAAAAGATCTAAGATAAAAAGCTAGAAACAAATTGCACCGTGACACAAAGTTCTCCGGAAACCTGCTCCTTTATATTCCTTTGCTTCAAGTGGCTCTTAGGGGTTTCAGCACAAAGTCTGGAACACAAGAATGTTGCTTACAAATTTTGATCATTAACCCAAAGGTTCTTCTTCTACTTATAGAATGTAGAAGGGAAAGTACAAATGGGAAACTCAACTGAACTGAAACATAAACAAGAAGTAAAGATGACATCTGGAAATCATCCTCCACTAACTCCTCCTTAAGTGACACATCTATCACTTAACTAATAGAATTGTTCCACATAACCTAAAGCAATGGTTTCAAAACCAATAACTTTAAAGTTTTACAATTTCATCCGGAACGTGGAAAATAGAAGAAGAAAGAATAGAAGAAGAAGTCAAGCCAGCTGTAACATTTATATCTTCTTTTTGTTTTGATACTGAATATACTTGTCGAACATGTAATTCAACATCTTCCCATCTGTCTTAGCCACAGCTTCCTTTTCTGTCCTGAACTGCAGCAATCCTTCATTCAACACCTTGATACATGCTTCCACATCCTCCAAGCTCGGCCCAAACCTCACAATATCCGACTGCAGTGCCACCAGTCTGCTAATGGAATTCATCATGAAAGGCTTAGTGGCTCCATCAATTCTCCCTTGTACCATCAGAAGAGACCCTTCTAGGGAATTAGGCACTCTGCTAGGAATGATCCATACGTATGAAGTAACATTTCCAACCACTTCCTCCTGAGTGAAAGCAATGATATTGTTTGGTAAAGACGATGTCCATACTCTCAAGTGCCTGCATCCTCTTCAGCATAATTCTGTAGATATCCAAACAGAAATATAATGAAAACTCCAGCGACTTCCCCTTCTCAACTGATCCATCTGGTACAATCCGTTCTGCAATCAGCACTTCTCCCAACAGCTTATTGATTTCGGCCAAAGTACTCAGGTTACTCTCCGTAACTGTGTTCATATCTACTATGCTTGTCACTAGTTACTTCAGCTGATCTGATGCATCTTTCATAACCTTTAGGTGGGCTGACACCTCTCCAAGTTGTATAGAAGATTGATGAATAATCAGATTCTTCCATTCATCAATAGCTTTCACATGATTGCTTGCATCTTCCATCTCCTGCATCAGATGATCACTCACCTGCTTCTACACTGAAATCGGCTGAGTGGAAGATTTAGCAACCTTGGTAATTATCTCACACAACTAAGATACCTACTTCTGAAAGTTCAACTTTCTCTGCCTTTTCTCTGTCAAGCCTAAGGAATAGAGCATCTATCAATGTCTGTGTATCCTGCTTCAATCCTTTTGTGGTGGCTTGACCGATAGGTACTCTGGTTACTGTTATGTCTTCTGCCGTGAGCTCATCCTCTTTCTTCCCCTCCGCCGGAACTGACATTTCAGAAAACTTCTACCCTGACTCCTCGATGATCAACCTTGAAGTTACCTTAGCATCTTTAGGTTTTATGTATTTTCCACCTAGACTTAGAAGAAGCTACAAGTCACGTTCCTCCAAGTTCATTTCCACTCTAGCTTCTAGAACCAACTGCGAAGTCAACCATTCTGAGAAATTACTTCTCAGAGAATGAGAAGTTGCTGAGTGTACTACTATCTCCCACTCTGATTCCTCTCCATCAGAAACCGCTACAGTGTTATGGCTACCATCCTCTGAATCATCCAAAGACAAAGCTCTTTCAAACTCTGCCATATGCAGCTTCAACGTCTCTTCAGGAATAGGTGTTGAATGGAGTGGCTGAGGAGAAAAGATGAATTTTGCTAGATTTAGTGGAGGAATGGAAGTGTCTTGCTAAGGTGCAACAATCAGTGAAGTACTGGATGCTGGAGAAGCCATAACTAATGTCATAGCCGTGGAAGTGATCTTCTCTTTTGATTGAAACCTGATGTGCACTTTCATCTTCTTAGGTCTTCTGCTGCTTTCTCCTCCATGCTTCCTCTTGAGGGAATCCCCTGCGCCGAAGTTTCCCCTGCTTGATTCATCAATGCTTCATCGAGGAAGTATCCCTTCGTCAGCAACCAGTTTGAAGTATTCACTAGAACAGTGGTAGACCTTTCCTTAATCGTATGGGAGCCCCCTACATTCTCCTGAAGTACGGCTATATCTCATCCCATTTGATGGTATGTGTCAAGTAACACCACCCCATCATCTTTAAGATATACAGGTATCTGTGCTAATCCAAAGTCAAACACTTGCCATGCTGATAGCCTGCTGAAATCTTTCTTTCTAACCTCGTACTCACTTTTGCACTTCATCCAGAAATCCTCTAATGAAGGCACATGTGCGTACTCCTGGGAGATCATCTTCCTAGCTACTCCAAATGGATCAAATTTCAGCCGTGCCGGGAAGAAATCTTGCTCGTACTCAGATAACATTTCCGCTTCTAATCCTCAGGCTTTATGAATGCTTTAGTCGCTATAATGTCCCACGGTGATTGGGAAGAAGCTCGTAGACTTGTGCCATTTCAACTGAAGGTCGTGTATCTCTAGAAGTTGTCTGCTCAGCTCCGTGGTGATCAATATATCATTCAGATATTTGGGTAGCTTAAACAGTTCTCCAGAAAAGCCGGTAACCCTGAGGTATGTGAAATCCGCAAACTGAATGAATAGACTACCAATTTTGGATACATCTTCCCACACTTCTTTGCTTACCCTGTTGGCCTTTAGGTCCTTGTCTAGTCTGCAAATAAATTCGTAGAAGAATCCATCATTGACCACTTTGAAATCTTTCCTGCTCGTAGGTACAATAAGTTGTGGGTAGCACTCTAAAATGGGGTCCTCGAAAAGAACACCACATCTATCCAACTTGGAGAAGATGCCTTGTGAAGCTACTACATATAGCAAATAAGAAGTCATTTTGAAGCTAAAAGTATGCTTCACGTTCTAGAGTTGCTCACCAATGTTGTCACTAATGATTTCTGACAAATTGATTATTGAATCAGCCTTTTTGATTTTAATGGTCCTGATGAAAGTATACATCCATGTGCGGAAGGTGTGAGCGATTGCTTCGCCATTTATCCTGCATAACAATTTGGCATTATCGTCTACCTCTTGTACTAGATTAGACCTCAGAAGAGTTTTTGGGAACTTGGAAGGAGATCTGATCTTCTTCATGTATATGTTGTTAATTATGTTTACCCAGTCAACTCTATGCTTCTCCCACCTATTTTCGGCATCCTGAATGCTAATAGAAGTCACCACATTTCGCATCGGAATATTCAAACAATAATTGATGAACTATGCGTCCAACCAGATTATTGCTTTCCCCGTAGCATCTCGGACTGATCTGGATGATGGATGGTAAGACCTAGCACACTCCATAATGAACTTTGGCAACTGGGCTATGTATGGAAACGCTGCAGCTCGAATAATTCCATTTCTTCTAACAGCACGCATGAGGGAAGTCTTTCTTACTTTGGATCTGTCAATCAATTTGAAAAGAGGTTCCAGACCTAGATCTGTGTCTCCAATGACTATGAATTTGGAAGTTATGCACGACTCTATTGTGTTCTCTTTTTCATCCCTCTTTGCCATGGTTGTGTCTATCTTTGTCTGAACAATTCTTTTTCTTCTTACTCGGCCAAAATTCTTCAAAACTGGTGCAGATCTGAATAATTCTTCAGATTCGGAGGATATATTCAATGTATTGGACATTGATTTAAGCTCCCTTTCTCTTATAAAGCACTTGTAATGAATTCCTGTAATTAATTCAGACAAAGATGGCAACCGGAACATGAACAGTGGATTTTAATCATAAAAATCTGCATAATTCAAGCCTGCTACCCCAAATTTGATGTTTTATTTGCATGCAAAGCAAGCATGAATTTTACCAACTTCACTTGAGCACCTGTATCACTTATGCAAACAATTATCCAGACACAAATCAACCTCCTTCAACCTGTGTGCCAATTCTGGAAGCTTTTAGCATTAATTTCACCTTCTTCTGAGCAAAAATCCTCTCCAAATGGGGCGCACTTTTCCTCTGGGCTGCACTTCTCTACCTTTGAATTAATTAATTCATCCTTATGGCAGCCTCTGCTTATATAATCTTCACAATTCTATAATTAATTAATGTCTTTCCTATTCCTGACAATTAATTAATTATTTAATAAGCTTTACTCTTCAAATGGGGCGCCTATTTTGTGCATGCTCATGGATGCAATTAAATAAATTAAATTTATTTAATTTTAGACTTATGATTCCAATTAACTCAAGCCTCACAGTATGCTTTGACCTTAGCCACTGAAAATAGGAATTAATTTAATCATTTAATACTTTAAAAAGTATTATTTCTCTCCCAAATGGGGCGCACTTTTTGACATAAAGGGGTTGCATTAAATAAATATTATTTATTTAATTTTAGAACAGTCTATTTCCAACTTCCTTTTGTCCATTTACCTCTGTTGACTTTTCCACAAGCCTGGGTGCCAAAATTGGAAGAGAAATTAATTAATATAAGGTTGCCTTTCTTTCCCTAAAGGGGTCACACTTTTTGGCATAAGAGATTTCTATTTTTATAAGCTAGCTAACAATGGGATTATTTACCCTGCAAGGCAGCCCTGAAAATCCCATGATTCACTTAAGTTATTTGAATTTCATAATGGGATTATTTACCCTGCAAGGCAGGTAATAAAATCCCATGATTCACCTAAGTGATTTTTCTTTTATTCCATAATGAGAATTTTTACCCTGCAAGGCAGGTAAGAAATTCCCGCCTGCCTGCTGCCTCTAATTTTCCCATTGTGACTTAAGTGGTGTTGTTTCCATGGGAAAAGGTACCCTGCTAGGTAGGTACAAAATTTCCACCTGCCTGCTGCTTCCAAAAATCCCAGGATCCACTTCAAACCCTCTTTTTTCAAAAATGCGGCCAACCTAGAAGAGGCTTTTGGTGCACGAATTCATCTTTTCCCAGAGAACTAGACCTCTGATGGAAAATTCCTTCTAGCACAATGTGCGTATGTGATATCCAGATACTCTAGGCCAAGAATCAGGGCAAACCAGAAAAGGAATTGATCCATAGAAATTTCACAAAAAAAGAAACGAGAAAACACAAAAAACACAAAACGTTGCCAGAAATCACAAATAAAGCCTAGGATTCATTCCTGGTTAAAACCCTACTGGTATATGGGAATAATGATATGTACGATCACAACAGGGTTAAACCGGAGCACAAATTGCCTCAAACAGGGTTTAAAATAATTAAGTACAAATTTCCCGCAGGTAAACCCCAGCGACAGATTAAAACAATTTTGAGCATCTGGGTATTTGTCGAAAATGGCTTATATGGCTCCTTGGGAATATCTTGACACATTACAAGAAATTTCTGGCAATAAAAAACACCAAACAACCCATTATTTTAAAAGTACAATTTTTTTTAATAGGGTAGTCTCAGATTTTAGGGTGAAATCTGGGGACACCAGGATGGAAGGTGCAGGAGAAGAGAAGCGCACAAGGGTGAGCGAGGAACTGCAGCCAAGGGAATGTTCCATAAGAACAACTAAACCACACACAACCTGCAATGAAGAACCTCAGAGCCAAAATGGAAATATAAGTTGTCCAAATAACTAGGGGATTTATTTTGGATAACAGTCACTAGCTTCAATATCCTCAAAACCATTCATTCTAAGCCTTATCACAATGATCGCATCATTCGCTGGCTCATTCTCATGACCAAGTTTGACCTAGATTTCATTTCCCATAAATCTATCAAGGGCCAAGATATCCTTGATCAAATCACTGAAGCCCCTCTTCTAGAAAATCATCTTCCTCATGATAAATTCCCTAATGAATCTATCACTACCATTGATCACAAATTTTATCCCCTTAAAATGATACTTTTATTTGACGGATTTAAGTTTCAGAAAGTCAGAGGCACTGGAGTTATCATCATTCCTACCTAGGATATCCCTATCCCCATCGCTTATAAGCTTAACTTTGAGTGCACTAACATCATGAATAAGTATGAAGCCCTCATCCCAGGTCTCCAAACTGTTATCATACTTGGCATCCATATCCTCAACATCTATGGTGACTGTACGCACCCAATTTTGCATGTGCTACATTGTCGGGAAATGATTACTAAATTCCCCAGTGATGATTTTTGTCCTTTCCGAAGGTTTTTGAGTTTCTAAGCTCATTCGTAGTATATATTTGTAGCCTAGATGCTTGTACTTAACTTTTCCATGCTTTCTTCCATCTTCCCACTCATTTCTGTGCATGTTTTGGCCTTTAGTGTCAGGACCGCCGCCCTGCGCAGGGCTGTGGTCCTGTGTGATTTTTCTATAACTCTTCATGTGTGGTTTTAACATGTGTGAATTCACTTAAATTGACTTCTACGGTGCTTTTGTGAACCAAATTGCCTAAAAGTAGTATTGATTGTATGGTATTCCTTCCCTATTCTATTTCTAACTAGATTTAATTAGTTTGACCTGCCTCTTTACCTAATGATTTGACACTCCAAGGATGCCTTGTGCATGAAGGCACATCCCAACCAATTCCTATATATTCAATGCTTGTATTCAAGCAAATGGCCTGATAATTTTGTGTATCTTACATAGTATTGCTGCCACAATCCTGCTAGAAATTGCATAGCCAAGCTCTGTTCAATTTTTCTCTCTCTTCCACTTGCATATCAACCAGACTACCTTCAAGCTGCCATTGCTCAAGCGTTTTCTCATGTTTTTGCCTTTGCATTACCAATTCCTTAGAATTATATGGACACACAGAGAAAGAAAGGAGAAACTAAGGGGACAAGTCGTCACACAGATGGATTTATCTCTATACTGTAAATTCTAGGTTGGGGTTGTTGTTTGATTTTTCTTCATTGCTGCAATTTATTACTATTACATCATATCAAGTAGAGTAGAAGACATGTATTCTTTCATTTGCAAGTAATTAGTTAATTTACAAGAGGTTTTAAATCATTAATAACAGCTCCCAGTGAGGGATCTTCTTCTTCCTATTCCTGTGGATTTGAAGAAGAGAATATCTTAGGAAGTTGTCTCTGCATATCATCTATTATTTGGAAAATTTATTGTTAGCATTATTTAGTATACACTCAGCATAGGTGAATAACCACACCAGGTTATTTTTCTTTTTTAGTTTTAGTGTAGAAGTAGATTTGATTATTTAGCATAAAAGCAAATTGTTTGTAATTATGATGTTTCAATTTTGTTGTTTTATTTAGGTTAGTTTCCTTTCAGCAGTAGCATAGATTGTTAGTTTCATCTTAGTTAATTTGGACACTAACTAGTTGTAGCTCATCAATGCCTTGGAAGCATGTGAAGATGAAGAGGGTGTGGAGCCATTGATGAGATGGTGCCAATGATGGGAGATGCACTAGTGGGAATCACAGATGTGGATGGATTAGGAATCTAATCTGAAGTAGGAGCACTGCATGACAGATGAGATGGTGTAGTAGTGGATGAGTGTGGTGGAGGTTGTGCATGAATGATGACCTTAGGCGGTGGATGAGTAAATACCTTAGCAGTAGGAGAAGGAGATAAGGGAACTGAAGTAGTAGCACACTTGTGTGGAATTAGATAAATATACTATTCATGAGAACTAGATTCGAAAACAACGACACCCTTATCCTCAAATTGTTGTAATTTTTCAAGAAGGGCATAACAATCACTATCATGATTTTCATTAATGCGATTGTAATTACGATAAGGACGATTATTGGCAATGTAAGATATGTGGATGATGTTGCTTATTAGAAGGAAAGTGAATTAATATCTTATCAACCAAATCACGCAGCACGTCGTGAGGCTTGACACAATGCGGGAAATGTAATGGATCCCGAGTAGGAGATGATGAAGACTTAGGCAGAGAATGATGCAGTGGCAGAGATGGACAATGCTTATGTGGTGGAGGATATGGAACATGCTTATGAGGTGGAGGATATGGATACCTTTGAGGAAAATTAATAGATGGAAGAGGTGAAGAAGTAGAAGATGATGCAACTATAGCAGGAGGATCTATAACATGTCTAATAATTAAGGGTAAGTGCATGAAGTTGGGGGGACAAAAAGTGGACAAAAACCCAAAAACAGATGAAATGCGTACGTGTTTTGCTAAATTGCGCTTGCATTTTAATTTTTTTGGCTCGAAAATCATCAGACCTGTAACACGTACGTGTTTCAAAGAAGTCAAAACGCATATGCATTTTGAGTAGTATGGATTATATATGTGTATTTGGGGGGCTTATACTCAAAAATAAGTATAAGATTTCTTCTATTATTTCTTTATACTTTTATTATTTCTTATACTTTAAATTTATTTTAGTAAATATAAAAAAGTTAGGGTCACTCTGCACCTGATGGAAGTAGTCCTCTAGCTCTAACAATTGTAATCTAGAAGATAGTTTTTCAAAATCTAATCTAATCAATACTTACTCATTTTCAGGATTTTAGCAATTGACCTAAAACTTTCAGGGCATATATATTATAGTCAGTCTTTGTTTTGGGAAAGCATATAATCTTTTTGTAGGTTTTTTGACCTTCTAAATTGGATTTTGGCCCTACCACTGCTTGAACTGGTACCAATTTTTAAATTTGGTGCATAATTCACTTTAGTGACCATGAATCAACTCTGTGATGCTTGTCTACTTCTTACTAAAATGATATCCTCACTTTTTAGATAGAGGATTGCTTCTTGAATGGGATTCTTGTCCTATGGCCAAAATGAGGTGATTATAATGTGACTCCTCCGTAAGGTGTGATCACACTACTAGGAGTTGAATGAATTTTTACAAATAGTACCAAGTGAATTACATCAAGTGAACTCAAATTATTGCTCATTCTTAGAAACATGGTGCTCTATATAAAGGTCATCCCCTCACCTTTCCTAGCTTTAAAATCATCCTTTCATGGAATCAAATTCACAATTCTCATACATGTTTTTACTCATATGTCTCTCATAGAGACAAACAATGCCTTAATACTTCACACATGATGGTCCTTAATACATCGATGACATGAAAAATTCATTTTAGCTTGTTCTAAAGGGTGTTCAATTAGCTACATAATAACCAAAAATGGCCTTTTAAGGACTTCAGAGGAATTAGTCTCTCATCATATCTAAATGAGTCGATCGATCACCTTAAATACTATTCCCTACACACTAAAACACGTTGAATGATCTTTTTAGGACTTTCCTTTGGGTGAGGGTTTATGATTTAGGGTTTAGGGTTTAGGGCTAAGGGTTTATGACTCAAGGTTTAGAGTTTAAGGTTTAATGTTTAGTGTTGAAGGCTCATAGTTTAGATTTTAGGGTTTAGGGTTTAGGGTCAAGGCTTAGGGTTCATGGTTTAGCGTTTATAGTTGAGGGTTTAGAGTTTAGGGTTTATGGTTAAGGGTTAAGGGTTGAGGGTTTAGAGTTTAGGACTCAAGGTTCAAGGTTTAGGGTTTAGGGGTCAAGGTTGAGGGTTTAGGTTTTATGTCTCAAAGTTTAGGGTTTAGGGTTTAGGGATCAGGGTTGAGGGTTGAGGGTTTAGGGATGAGAGTTGAGGGTTTAGGGTTCGGGGTTTAGTTTTTAGGGTTTATGGTTAAGGATTTATGTTTGAGGGTTCATGGTTTAGGGTTTTGGCTTATGGCTTATGGCTTAGGGCCTACGGTTTAGGGCTTAGGGTTTAGGGTTTAGGGCTTATGGCTTAGGGCCTACGAATCAGGGCTTAGGTTATAGGGTTTAGGGTTTAGGATTTAGGATTTAGGGTTTAGAGTTTAGGGTTTAGGGCTTAGGGTTTATGGTATAGGGTTTAGGGATCAGGGTTTAAGGTTTAGGGTTGAGGATTTAGGGTTTAGGGTTTAGGAGTTAGGGTTTAAGGTTTAAATGTCAAGTGTTAGAGGAATGACAAAGACCTGGAAGGAATACACGTGCATCGAATAGTTTCACTTCACCAAAGTGTAGGAGTTTCGAGATTGAAGAAACCAATCTTTGTGAAGTAATGTGTATGCATATGAGAGCTCAAGATTCAAAAAATGGAGTAGAATGGAATGCTTGGCTTGGCTTAGGCTTATCATAGATCAAAGGAGATGAGTAAAAATAGGGGAGTGAATGTGTAACTCCCATGTAAGAGAATATTCCTCCATAATGGAGAAGAGGAGTTACTTTCCCAAATGGGAATGTAACTCCTATGACACACTTATACATATGACAAATTTTGTAAGAGAATCTGTCATAACTAAGAAGACACCTAGATCCATGTCCACCTAAGTGAGATGACTCACCCGGTGAGGTGGAATAACACTAAATAAGTGAAGAAAAATACCACCAACACCAACACCCTCCTTCATCATAACTTAGGATGAGGTGGCAGGTAAGAAATGAGAAATGGGTCCCAACAAAAAGCCTGATGAGGTACCCACATACAAGAAACTCTAAAAAAGTGGAGCAAAAGGAGAAAACCTAGTGGGAAAAACTTGTTAGTTCTGGATCCTGATAGCGATGGGGGTTGCAAGGGGGGAGGGCTTCGCCCCCTTTACGAGATCCGGGGGGGATGGCCCCCCCAATGGGGGGCTCAAGGGAAGTGCCCCCGTAAGCCACATTTAATATGTATTTATGCATTGTGAAATCTGGATCATTCCTTATTAGGTCATAGATCTAATGGGTGGTTTTTATATGTTTCCCCGAAATGATAAAAAACCCTAATATCTAAAAAGGGTCGTTATGTATGAGGCTCATTGTATTAGTTGTTGCACTGTGTTAGAGAGTTTTAGCTAGATGAAATAAAAGGATTGGCTATTTCTGGTGGACGTAGCCCATTTTTGGGTGAACCACGATAAATCTTTGTCTCTTTTTATTGAATTTATTTCTATTTTACGTTTTCCACATTATTCATTGCATACTTGTTTATCTGTACAACTGGGATAATCCTAAAAATTTGTATCAGAGCATGCTTGAGATTTATTTATTGGTAGTGTACTCACATAGGGATTTCTTTTTGAGTGGGAGAAGCAGTAATGATAGAGGAAAATAAGTTTAGAGTTGAGAAGTTTGACGACCAAAATTACCAGCTATGGAAAATGCAGGTGGAAGATTACCTGTATCAAAAGGATCTATACCTACCATTGGGAGGTGAAGGAGTGAAGCCCCCATTCATGTCTGATAATGAGTGGAAGGTTCTTGACAGGGAGGCTCTCGGTGTAATTCGATTGAGTTTGACATCATCTGTAGCTTTAAATATCTCACAGGTGAAGAGTATGGTAGAGTTGATGAAAACCTTAGCTAATTTATATGAAACACCTAGTGCATCCAATAAAGTTTATTTGTTGAAAAGATTGTTTAATCTATAAATGCAAGAAGGTGGATTTTTATATAACCATCTTAATGATTTCAACACTATTATAAATTAGTTAGATTCAGTTAATATCCCATTTGATGAGGAGGTTAGAGCATTATTATTCCTATGTTCTTTGCCAAAAAGTTGGGGCAGCTCAGTAATGGCAGTTAGTAATACATCATCTACTTCTCTTAAATTTGAAGATGTAGTAAGTGTCATTTTAAATGAGTAAATGTGCAGGAAAAGTACAGGGGAAAATTCTTCTTCTGCAAATGTGTTGAATATGGAGAGTAGAGGGAGGAGCAAGGAGAAATCAAAGAGTAAGGCTTGTGGGAGATCTAAATCGAATATGGGAAAATCCAAATCTAGGAGTAGAGGAATTACTTATTGGAACTGTGGAAAGAGAGGACATGCTAAAATGGATTGTTGGTTCAAATAAAACAAAGAAAACCAGCCTAAAGGTATTAAAGAGGAAAATATGATAGGTAATATTGTTCAAGATGCTCTTATACTTTCTCTTGATACTAGAGTAGAATCTTGGGTAATAGATTTAGGTGCCTCTTTCCATGCAACCCCTGATAAGGGATATTTTAAAGAGTATGTCCAAGGAAATTTTGTATAGCTTTATTTAGGCAATGGTGAGTCATGCGACATTGTCAGGAAGGGCAATGTACATCTGAAATTACATAATGCAACTACATGGATATTGAGAGACGTGAGGCATGTACCTAGTCTTAGGAGAAATCTCATCTCTGCAGGACATTTGGGTGGTGAAGGTTGCACAGTCACATTCACTTCATATGCTTGGAATGTTTCCAAGGGTGTCCTAGTAGTGGCATGGGATAAGAAAGTAGGCACTCTTTATTTTTCTACTTGTATATCTGATTCTTCTACCATATTGTCTACTTCAGATGAGGATGTCAGCATGTAACACAGTAGATTGGGACATATGAGTGAGAAGGGCATGAAAATTCTATAAAAAATGTAAGCTTTCAATTTTGAAGCAATTGGACTTAGATTTTTGTGAGAATTACATTTTTGGGAAACATAAAAGAGTCAGATTTCTCAAGGCAGAGAATACCAAGAAAGAGCAAATGTTGGAGCTAGTCCATAGAGATGTGTGGGGGCTAGCCCATGTTGCATCTCATGGTGGTTCTTTGTACTATGTCACATTCATAGATGATGCCACAAGGAAGGTATGGGTATATTGCATTAATCGTAAGTTTGATGTCTTTGATACATTTAAGAAATGGAAAACACTTGTTGAGAATGAATGTGGTTCTAAATTGAAATGTTTAAGATCTGATAATGGCAGTGAGTATTGCAGTAAGAAATTTGATGATTATTGTTCCTTGAATGGAATTTGTAGAGAGAAAACAATCCCCAGGACTCTGCAACAAAATGGTGTTAGTGAGAGGATGCATAGAACAATAATGGAGTGTGCACTGTCAATGAGATTGCATGCAGGGCTGCCTCTTCAGTTTTGGGCAGAGGTCGTAGATGTATTGTGTACTTAATCAACCATGGGCCTTCAAGTGCATTAGATGGAGGAATTCATGAATAATCCTAGACCAGGAAAGAGGTATACCTTTCATTTTTAAGAGTATTTGATTTAGAGGCATTTGTGCATGTTAATAAAGAAAACAGAAAAAATTGGATTCAAAATCCAAATGTTGTACATTCATAGGTTATGGCTCTAATGGTGATTATGGATTTCGGTTTTGGGATCTAGATGAATATAATATAATTAGGAGTCCTAATGTTGTTTGGCGTGAAAATAGAATGTACAGGGACCAGATACAGGATGAAAAAAATCCCAAGGAAGAATTGGTTGAGAATATAGCTCCTAAAAATGAAATCTCAGGTGGAAAATATCCACCTACAGGTACCGAGGTTGACAGTCTTGTAGGCCAAGCACAATAGCCAGTGTCAGCATCGGTACCTCTATCATAAATTCAAGAAAATAAGCAGCAAGAAAATAATGATACTGTGACATCCCCATCTTTGGTAAGAAGGTCACAACGTATTGGTAGACCTCTAGAAAGATTTTCCCTTGCATTGTATTACTTGTTACTAACAGATTTTGGAGAGCCAGAGAGATTTGATGAGGCAATGCAGGTGGAGTCCACTAAAGAGTGGGAACATGGGATGAATGAGGAGATAGACTCCCTGGAGAAGAATCAAACATGGGATTTAGTCAAATTGTCGGCTAGGAAGAAAGTAATACAAAACAAATGGGTCTACTATGTGAAAGAAGAATAAGGTGGACTAAAAAGGTACAAAAATAGGTTTGTAGTGAAGGGCTATGAACAAAATAAAGGTATCAATTTTGATGAAAATTTCTCCCCTGTTGTAAAGATGTCTTCCATTCATAATGTATTAAGTTTAGTTGATGTTGAAGATTTACACTTAGAGAAACTTGATGTCAAGACATCATTTCTCCATGGAGGAGGATATTTATATGCAGCAACCACTTGGATATGAGGTGAAGGGTAAGGAGAAATTGGTTTACAGGTTGAAGAAGAGCCTATATGGGCTTAAGCAAGCTCCTCGGCAATGGTATCTAAAGTTTGATAGTTTTATGCATGAGCAAGGATTTACTAGATGTCAATCAGATCATTGTGTATACTTTAAACGGTTGGATAGTGGGAGCTACATTATTCTTCTGCTATATGTAGATGATATGCTTATAGCAGGGTCTAATATGCAGGAAATTGCAAAGCTTAAGGAAAAGCTTGCATGAACATTTGTAATGAAGGATTTGGGTGCAGCAAAGAAAATCCTTGGTATGCAAATCAAGAGGGACGGAAAAAATAAGAAATTGGTGTTGTCTCAAGAGGACTATGTAGAAAAGGTGTTAGAAATGTTTCAGATGCAGAATGCAAAATCAATTAGTACACCATTGGCTGGGCATTTTAGATTAAGCAAAGAGCAATACCCAAATACACAAGAGGAAAAAGATTATATGGCATGGGTTCCTTATTCTTCAGTAGTTGGGTGCCTTATGGATTCCATGGTTTGTACCAGGCCAGACATTTCCCAAGCAGTGGGAGTTGTTAGCAGGTATCTGGAAAATCCAGGCAAAGCACACTGAAAGGCAGTCTAGTCGATTCTCGGGTATTTGAGAGGGACCACTAATAGGCACTTATGCTTTGGAGGGTCAGATTATACTTTATAGGGATTTTTGGATTCATATATGGTAGGAGATATGGATAGCAGGAGCAGCACTCTCGGATACATGTTTACAATTAGTGGTCAGGTAGTGAGTTGGATCTCAAAGTTGCAGAAGGTAGTTTCCCTATCTACTACAGAGGCAGAATATGTTGCAGCAACTGAGGCAAGTAAGGAAATGTTATGGATGAGTAGGTTCATGGAGGAGTTGGGTAAGGAGCAAGGGGATTGTAAGTTACATAGTGATAGTCAAAGTGTAATTCACTTGGCAAAGAACTCAGCCTTCCATTCAAGAACAAAACACATTTAGCTAAGATATCACTTCATACAACAAGTGTTGGAGGATGGGAAACTTGAGTTAGTGAATATTCATACAGATGATAATCCTGTTGATATGTTTACTAAGCCAATGACAAAGGAGAAGTTGGATTTGCATTCAAATTCTATGGGTCTTCAAGATTGATCTTGAAATGGAAGAAACAAGCCAAGAAGAAAATTCCAAGTAGGAGCTGTAGTGGTGGAGTTGCAGTAATCAGTCTCCAAGTGGTAGATTGTTGGTTTTGGAGCCTGATAGTGATGGGGGTTGCAAGGAGAAGCTTCGGCCCACTTGCAGGGTCTAGGGGCCGCGCGCCCAGATGGGGGTTTGGGGGCAGTGCCCTCGTAAGCCACATTTTACATGTATTTATGCATTGTGAAATCTAGACTGTTTCTTATTAGGTCACAGATCTAACGGGTGGTTTTTATATGTTTCCCCGAAATGATAAAAAACCCTCATATCTAAAAAGGGTCATTACGTATGAGGCTCATTGTATCAGTGGTTGCACTGTGTTAGAGAGTTTTAGCTGGATGAAATAAAATTATTGGCTATTTCTGGTGGACGTAGCCCATTTTTGGGTGAACCATGTGAAATATGTGTCTCTATTTTATTGAATTTATTTCTATTTTATGTTTTCCGCATTATTCATTGCATGCTTGTTTATCTATACATCTAGTATAATCCTAACAAAAATCCCCCCCAAAAGAGAGACAATTCCACTCTCTAATCTAATAAAAATGCCAAAGATGGGTCCCGGCCACAGACGAGCCTGTAAAGGTACCCATGTACAAAGAGGCAATCTCTTGGAAAGAAAAGAGAGAGAGAAGAAGAGGGAGACGAGAGGAATGCAGAAGATTCCATGGAGGGATCTGAACTCTATAGCTCTAGGAAGTCTCCCAAAAGAATTTCGATGACGAGATCCTCTACCTCTGGAATGAAGAAGAGCCAACCACACCAAACTATGTGCCTACCATTAGGAAGGACAGAAATGACGTGTTGGAAGTCTACCCACTCGACAAAGGAAACTGAAGGCAGCAACATGAAGAACTTTGAGTCTAGTGCACCGAAGTGTGACATAGGTCTACCAAGTGAGTGCCAAGGAACCGAAGGTAATGCCACGTGCATAGAACTATCCGAGTGAAAAAATAGGAACACCCACACAAAGGATGTCCAAGTGATGTGAATGGAACAAAACATCCTCCACAAGAGAAAAGGGATCCACAGCTGAGGGTGGATCAATGAAGGTCTTTGGAAATGTGGAAGTGACATGATTCCTCGAAGGGGCACTCCCAACAACAGAGAGGATGAACTCCTCTAAAAAACCTGTAGATGGATGAGGGACCTGTAGTGCATCAAAAGTGTACTCTACGAAAAGATGACTAAGGTCAGGCCGATACTCATCCCAATAAGGGGGCTCAACAAACAGAAGAGCGATGTCAGATAGGTATGAGTCATCCAATGGAGGTAGAGGAGTGAAGTGGGCCTCACACACTGTAAGTGAAAAGGAGGCTGGTGTAATGACTATATGAGAATGTGTAGGAGACTGCTCGATATCTGATGAGATGTGGGATGTGTCAACACTCTCTGGAATAGTGAGAGAAAGAGGAGAGAAGTCCTCTGTAATGCTCTTTGCATCAGAACTGGGTGCACAATCCTCATCATCAGAAGTAGAACCAAGTGAGTCTGTATCAGTGGTACTATCATCGCATGATGAAATGGAGACAACTGAATTAGTAGCAACAACAATGGAAGTAGTATGTGAAGGGTCTCCAAAGAGGGACTGAAGAATGCTCCAAACCCAGTGAGGTGGATTTGAGTCTGCCACGTGAAACAAGAGAGATCAAGAGACATGCATCATCATGTGAAAAAAAACATGGTTTTAAGTGTTAAGGAATTCCTCTAGATGACGATGATCAGTGGGTAAAAGAATTGGCCCAAGCAAGAAGGGTGAAAGACCATCATGAGCAAAGTAACGTTCCATGGAAGCATGCTAAGCTAAATAGTTCCCTCTCCCAGTGAGAAGTGGCAGAGACTGTAAGGTGATCCTATGATGCTCAAGTATGGAAAGAGAACTCTCCATGATGAAAAATGTAAGATGCACAAAAGCAAGAAGTCAGACTGTGTCTGCGTGTGGAAGCCCAAGAGTACAATCAACACCCCCAGAATGTGGAACTTTATAAAGTAGTGCATTTAGAAAAATGATAATTCCATCATGTAGAATGCAAGAAAACATACAACTTTGACTAAAGAAGCACTCAGATCTGAGCAACAAGTCAAAAGTTATAGCACAAAACAATTCCCGCAATTAATGAGAAAATGTAATAAATGCTTCAAACACATTAAATAACTGCATGAGATGGGTGCAAAGGGTATCATGTGGGTACCCATTGGAAATGGCATGGAATTTTAGATAGGGTTTGTTTTTACTGTGAGGGGGTATTAGCCTCCTGCAACCCCCGGACCTCATCCCTCCGTCTTCAATGCTCATAGGAGGGGATATTGAAACAAGCCAATACAACCCAAAATAATTATTACAATGCCAAATGAATGAAATGATTTTTATTTAAACACCTTAAAACATTAAAAAGAAGGTGGAGGAGGGCCCACGTTGGAAGAGCTGGTTGTTTGGTTGTGGTGGCAGCGAGCTGGTTGGGTGCTGCAGGCACGTGGGAGGTCAGTGAGGGATGTTGAAGATGCCAAGGTGCTGCAGGTGGAGCTGGTAGAGATAATCACTGCCAAAAACACTAAAAAAGTCAATAAAATGGCTAAACACATGTTGATGAGTGGCATGTAACCGTTGTGTGGCTGGCTGTGTAGAAAAGTCCAGGCCTGAGTTGAAGAACACTATATGCAATGTAATTAAATCCGTGTGGGACTGTAATCCAATGAGATGCAACCAGGTAATGGAAAGGTAGAGTTAAGAGCTCGTGTGGAGTGCAAAGAAGGTAACAGTTGGGTAGAGTTTGGTTGAATGGCAGTGGAATGGCTGAATATTCCAATGGAGGTAAGTGGTTCAACTTAGAGGGCAGAAAAATAACGTTCCGTAGAGATGAAGAAAACCAACGTTCCGTAGAGATGAAGAAAACCAACATTCTGTAGAGATGAAGAAAAACCACACAGCTTTTAGCTGGGAACCTCGAGTTGCAAACAGACATCGGTTGACTGGAAGCACAAGCTCATAAAAGCAAGATGCAAAAGAAAAAGGTAGCCTACGCACAAACAATGCAAAAAAAGGTGCCTAATGCAAACACAAACCTGATGCAAAACCTGATAAGAGAAGAAACACAAAATGAGCCAACAAAATGCAAAGTTTGAGTTGAAGGTAGGGACGATCTATGGTATCTTTTTCACTATATTGAAAACTCACAAGCGAACTAGCACAAAAAACTCAAATCTACAATCTGTAAATGCTCCAAAATGGTAAGATACCTCCAAATGTGCATGCAAGGCAGATGAAACCAATGTAAACTAGCACAAAATATGTAGCTATACAACTCGGAACGCATTACGACCTTAGGAAAACACCTCCTAAACACACATGTAAACCCAGAGACATACGAGTGGTCAAAGAAACTAAACTCAAAAAACACCAGAAACTCGAAGCACGACCAAATGAACCAATGATCAGCAACCCATGCAGGAGGTATGAAGCTCGATATCAAGGCAACGTAGAGCACAACTAATAATGATGCATTACGACACACGCACGAGAATTTGAATATCATGCACAAAAACCACAAAACACATGCAAGTGTGGTGCCCTTCTAGGTGTACACGGATCCACAAGGTATCTTTATCTGATACTATGAAAGAGGATTTAGGGGGGTGAGGATCATGAGGGATGATGTGCACATTGAACGGATGTGTGAACGGAAGCGTGAAAAGATCTTGAGAGGAGCGAGCATCAACCAAATGTGCATGCAAAGATTTGAAACACATGGCAAAACCTGGTTAAGCCATCAAACTCTCCTGTATCTCATAGATCAAATAGGGTGTACGTATAGTTGGTTTTGAGTAACCCCCAGTGCTGCAATCATGACAACTCGATAGGTTTAGAGAGGGGGAGTTCTCATTCCCATTTTTTGATACCCATGGTGTAACTCCCAATGATGCATATGACGCACTATATGCAGTAACACGCCGATGCACTAGAGCGTAAGAGAATATTGCATAATGACCTCTAAATGACACATGGACCTACGATCTCACCTAAGTTGAGATGACTCAAACTAACAATGTGGATTGAAACTAACACACACCATACACCTTAATATCTGACAAATTTATTTATATAATATTATGTGATGGAATTTTTTAAATTGATAGTTGTAGGTATTTATTAAGAAATACTTTTGTACTAAAACATACTTATAAACATAAAATTTCATAATCATAAAGATAAATATTACATACAAATTATATGATGATCCTTTTATAACACTAGATAATGAGTCCATTCTTGATCAATTATAAAAAAAAATTGCAGGAGTTTATGTTCTACTAGAAGATTAGAATAGAAATCTAGAGCATACACATTCTAGAAATAATGAGGAATATACTTTATACTCCTAAATTCAAAGAATTTACATTTTAAGGAGGTTAATATAGTATTGGATTTACAACCAATTTCTCACTTAGTTGGGCCTCAAAAAAATATTGTTGCATGTAGAGCAAGTATCATAGAGGAAAATCATGATTTACCATATCTTTCAAACTATGATGTCATTTAGGTACAAGTTTTATTTTTGTTGCAACAATTATCTTATCATATCCAATTAAAGTCCCACAGCTAATAGAGCTAGGAAAATTTGCATATATATTGTTTTCCAAACATTAAATCATTTTGTAGATCTCAAAATTGTGCAATTATAAAACATTAAATGTATATGTTCTATAAAATATAATGTAATTTTTTCGCATATTTATATTATTTATTATTATCTAGAAAATATGTTTTTGAAACGGACTATACCCTTATACCTAGAAAGGAATACAAATCCATCGATTAGTTACAATTTTACCAAAGTGTAGAGTTGTAAGATTGAAGATCAATATCAAGATTTGACATGAAAACCCATACAAAAGAAAATCAAGATTCCCAAGAATAGAGCCAAAATGGAATAGTTTGCTTGGCTAATAGGCTTATCATAGATCAAAGAAGGTGACAACAATCCAGGGGAGTGAACTGTGTAACTCCCATGTCAAGAGAATAAATCTCATTCCATTACCAAGAAGAGGAGTTGGACTTTCCCAGTTTTTGAATGTAACTTTCTTTCTCTGTTCACACTTACCATCTAGTCCATGTTTCCATCTTCTGTGAGAGAATCTGTAAGAACTAATTTGACACCTAGATCTCATGTCCACCTAGGGGCGATGGCCCACTAGGTGAGGGTCAATGAGGCACTAAATCCTTCAGAGCTATAACATACAACCTACATAGGGTACAAGAAATCTACCGTATCTTAGCCAAAATATGGGAAGTGTGTAATGCCCACAAAAATCCTGCATGAAACCCAAGAACAAAACTACGTCAAACTATAACAATTATGGTTTTTTTTTTTTTAGGTTACAATTATTTGCAACAATAGGTTAAAGTTAATAGTCACACATTTTCATTTTAAAATTTCATTAAATTAAAATTATTAGTTATCCGCTAGATCCCCCTTTAAAATAAAATAATAAAATCTCTCATTTATAATAACAATAGTTACTTGGTCCAAATCAAGACTTACGCTTCCTTATAATTTCCTTTACCACAATTTAATTTCACCTTAATTAAATTTGGTTAGTTAATCTCACTATGGTATTGTAGTCTTTTAATTTAATAATAAAGTTCTATAATACCCACAAAGGTGTTAGGATGCATTAAATTAAAATGTCTCTAATAAGGAATTTGGTTTAGAAAAGTAGAACACCCAACCCTTACACTTACTTAAGTGGCCCCACTTAAATCCTACCCATGAATTTTAAATTTAATTTCTCTCACCCACGTCCCACTTACTTTTTGTAGGGATGTGAAATTTACATCCATTGGTACAACACTTGAACTTTATCTTTCTCCGAAGGAGAGGATTAGGAAAACTATTTAACCCTAAGTTTGGTTATGAAAATCTCTTGTTCTCTTTTATTTAACTTATTTTTATCTTCTTTTTGTTTTGCAGATTGGTAGAGAGGAAGGTGGAAGCCCTGAGAGCCAATTCAAGATGGGAGTATATTCTCTCCTTTTCTTTCCTTGTACTTAAATTACTAGTATAATTCAGATTATGAGAAGTAAGAGAACACCAAATAAATGAATATTTCAGAATAATGATCTCAATATGCAATTATAATAGCTTCACCACTTTGAGGGGGCAACCTCCAAACCATATAATAAGACTCAAATGCTCAAATGATAATGAACTACTACCTTCAATACCCTACATATATTTTTTATATGCTATGGCCATCACCAAGGCTGACCTATTAAGCATGATAAAGTATAAATGATATAATAAAATGATATGGTAAGCCACAAGTCGGCTACTCATATCCTAATACAAGCAATAGGTTAAGGTCGTAACATGCCCTTCGCCTCCAAACTAGATTTGTCCTCAACATTGAATAATCCTAGATGTTGCTGCAGAAAACCTTCATCCTGCTAGGTTGCATCTTCTATGCTCATATTCTTCCACTTGATCAGATATTCCTTAATGTCTCTAGTTCTCACCTTCTTAGTACGTGTTTGCAGAATCTTCTCTAGCTCGAAAATGATTATTCCTTCCTTGTCAAGTTCTATTAAATCTAACTGGGCTTACAATTTCTATCCAATAACCTTCTTCAGGCATGAAACATGAAATACTGGGTGTATATGTGAAGATGGAGGCAACTCTAGTTTATAAGCAACGCATCCAATTTTCTGTAGAACTTGATAAGGGCCATAATATTTAGGAGCAAGTTTGTTGTCATTTTTATGTTGCTTTAGGGACATCTGTTTATAAGGCTAGAGACTTACAAAAACCCAGTCACCAATTTCAAAATGTCTTTCACTACGGTGTTGATCTACTTTTTTTTTCATCTTGTTTTGTGCTAATGCTAAATTCTCCTTCAAACTAGCCAAAACATGTTGTTGATGTTGAATGTGTTCCTCAACATCTCTGACCTTAGTTTACACCCTCAAGGAGGAAGTGATATGATGTGGATGGTAACCATATAATGATAAAAATGGGGTCATTTGAGAAGAGGTATGAAAATATGTGTTATACCACCATTCTGTAAGTGGTAGCCATTTAATCCACCTTTCCTTCTTATCTGATAAAAAACAACGTAGATACCCCTCTAAGCATTTGTTGACCACTTCCGTTTACCCATCAGTTTGAGGATGATAAGATGAACCCTCAGCTAGCTGAGTACCAAAACATGAAAATAATTCCATCCAAAAATTACTTGTGAAAATAGGATCACGATCTCTTACAATTATATTCGGGGTTCCATGTAGCCTTTGAATTGTCTCCAAAAAAATAGTTGCGTCTGTAATAGCTACAAATAGATGTGATAGGGCACAAAAATGGGCTTATTTTTTGAGCCTATCCACAATCACGAAAATAACATTCTTACCCTCTGAACAAGGAAATCCAGTGATGAAATCAATGAAGACCTCCTCCCATCTCTGGATAGGAATTTGTAAGGGTTGCAACAGACTTGGTGTCTTAATTGTTTCCCCTTTATTCTATTGGCACACTAAACACTCTAATACAAATTTTTGTACCTCCTCCTTGATCCCTTCCAAAAATAATTCTCTTTTTATTCTATGATATGTCTTTAAAAAACTAGAGTGTCCTCCAATAGGTGAGGCATGTAGCTCTGCAAGAATATTATGCTTCAACTCGGAATATTTACTCGAGTATAACCTATCCTTGTACCATAGGGCATTACCTTTCCACTTGAATTTGTTAGATGTCATATATCCTTGCTTGATATTATATATTATAGATTGTGTATCCTTGTCTTGATCCCATTCCAATCTTGCTTCATCCACCCAATCGGCCATCAACATGGACATTCCACATAGTAAGGCGTCTGTAGATGTATCCCTTCTAGGACAATGCATCAACTACTACATTTTCTTTACCCTTTTTGTATATGATTTCAAAATCATAAGCCAACATTTTTGTTACCCACCTTTTTTGTTCCTCAGATGATAACCTTTTCCCCAAAAATTATTTAAGACTATCATTATCAGTTTTTACCTTGAAGTGTCTACCCATGAGATAGGACCTCCATTACTTGACCGCATGAAGAATAGCCATCATTTCTTTCTAATAGATAGGTTTAAGAAGATCTTTTCCTTTGAATTGGTGACTTTAAAATGCAATTTTTCTTCCTTCTTGTATTATAACTACTCCTAATCTTGATCCTGAAGTGTCACATTAAACAATGAAGGGTTTTAAGAAGTTGGGAGTAGCCAAAACTGGGGTGCTGCACAAGGCTTCCTTCAGCTGCTCAAACCATTTAGTGGCTAAGTTTTTCTAATGGAAGGCATCTTTCTTTAGTAATGTAGTGAGTGGGGTTGCTCTTTCTACCATATCCCCACACAAATATTTTGTAGTACCCTATTATTCCTAGGAACCCACGAAGATTTTTGAGAGTTTTGGGCCTTGGCCATTCTACCATAGCTTTGATCTTCTAAGGATCAAACTTTGACACCTTCATGGGATACAATGTGACCCAAGTCCTCTACCTCTTCTACACCAAAATAACATTTGGATGTATTTCCATAGAGAGTATGTTTCTCCAAAACTTACAAAACTTTATTTACATGTTGTAAGTGTTCTTCCCATGTCTTACTATAAATCAAGATGTCATCAAAGGAAACTAATACGAATTTCCTTAAAAATGACTTGAAAACAGTGTTCATCAAGATTTGAAAGGTTGAATTTGTAAGACCAAAAGGCATTACCAAAAACCCATAATGGCCCTCTTGAGTCCTGAAAGTTGTTTTATGAACATCTTCCTCTTTTGTTCTAATTTTATGGTACCCCAAAGGAAGATCTAAATTTGTGAAATAAATATCACCATGCAATTCATCAAGTAAATAATCAATTACTGGAATAGGAAACTTATCTTTGATGGTGTAATTTTTGAGTTCTTTGTAATATGGACACATCCTCCATGTTTCATCCTTCTTACGTACCATGACCACTAGTGAAGAATATGCACTCTGGCTAGGCCTGATGATAACTGCCTTCAACATTTCCTGAACCATTTTCTTGATCTCACTTTTCTGGGAATATGGGTATCTTTATGGTCTAATGTTAGGTGTTTGGCTCCCTAGAATCAACTTAATGGCATGATCATGATCCCTAACTAGTGGTAGTCCCTTTGGAATTGCGTCGAAAACATATGAGTGAGCATCAACAATGTTCTGAAGATTGGGTGGCATTGTAGACTTTATATGTTTTACTTATATGGATAATAAATTTTCTATAAACCCATCTACTCATTTTCTGAGAACCTTCTAAATATGATGATAGCTAATAATATGTGGAGATTTAGCTACCATCCCATTCAATTGTATTTTCCTTCCATCTAAATGAAATTGTATGAAAAATTCTTGGAAATTCATCTCTATAGTACCTAAGATTGTGAGCCATTAGACACCCAAAAAAAATCTTCCCCTCCCATAGAAATAAAAACCATAGGTGAATCTAACATGTAGTCTCTCATAGAAATCTTGATACTATGGCACTTTCATGTGCACTTGATTGTCCCACCATCCGCAATCATAACTTGCATTTCTAGAGCTGGGTAAATAAAATAATTAAGGTGGGTAGGCAGCTTACTATTTATGAAGTTATGAGTACTACCCAATTCATTGAACACTATCACCTTCTATTTTTCGAGATAGCCAATAACCTTGAGTGTTTGAGGAGCATGAATACCTGAAAATTCACGACAAGAAATTGTAGGTTGGTGATCCTCTACTTCATCTTCTACTGGTTCCTCAATCTCTCCTATAATTTTAGCATCCTCATCATCCTCATTACCTCCGTCAATATAGAACAACTTCTTCTCACCACATTTTTGTCCCAGTCCATATTTTCTATCACAGTTAAAACATAATCCTTTTGCTCTCTTTTCTTCCATTTTTTGAGGAATCAGTCTAATTGGCCAAGAAAATAAAGGGGAATAGATACTACAGTTTCTCTTGTTAATGAAATGTGGCCTCCTACTACAAAGAACATTTTCCTCTACTTGACATGTCATGATAATAGAATCAGAAAGATTGAGCGGATTAAACATACATACCTCATGCTCGATGTGGTCCTTAAGACCCCCAAGAAATAGGTTATTCAAATTCTCTTCTAGTATATTCTCCACCCTTAAGGATAGGTTCTGGAATTGATGCACATAATCCTTGACTTCTCATGTTTGTCATAAATTTGCTAATTTACTAAAGTAGTTCTCTGAAACACTATAACTATAGTGTAATTGCAACTCCTCGGTAAAAATTGTCCAAGTGACACTGAGACCATTCTTCTGCCTCTAAGCACATAACCATCACTACCAAATGAAATGGTCTGGTTTAAGATATAGGGATGTTAATGTCACCATTTGTCCCGATGATGTTTGATGTAGCTAAAATAAGTTCTCCATGTGATTTATCCAATTCAGGGGATCTTTACCATCAAATTTGTGCATATCCACCTTCGGCATCATGTTCTGTGGTTACAAATAAGTTGGATTTTGATTAGGCTAGAAAAGTGATCCAACATGGTTATTTTGTCCATGATTTTGAACTGAAGATCCTCCTTGGTTGATATGGGCTAGATTTTTTCCATATTGTTTACCTTTTACATGTTCCATGATATCATCCAACTGATGATTGATTTGGGCTGTCTCCTTTAAAGACCATCTCAGATTGTACATTTTGTTGCTCATACTCAAGTTGGATCACCTTATGATAAACTTAGGTAAACCCTAGTGCTGAGGAATTTATATTTACCCCTTCTGAATCCATCTCTTAAATCACTATCCCATCTTTATCTGGGCTTTTACCTAGAGTAACTGGATTCTTTTTTACTCTTTTGGAAGTTCCCGTCATGATATCAAACCTTAGGGTTTAGGGTTTTGATACAAATTTGGCCAAACAGGAAACAACACAAAGAACATAATAATACTATTTTTTTGAGAGATTTGTTAAAATATAAAGAACTTGAAAAAAAACCACAATTTGCACCCTAGGGAGTGATTTTATTAAAATACCTAAATTTGTAATAATTTTTGCAAAATAAATTTAAAAAGTCTGAAATTTTCAGGGAACCTTACTTGAAATGTTTCTCAACTTTGGTAAAAATATCTCCCATGAATTCACATTTGGTTCGAAATATATTACAGAAACAAAAAATTAGGGTTTTTACCCTAATTTTGGCTCAAATCCCATCTCTGATACCACTTGTAAGGAAATTACTAGTATAATTCAGATTATGAGCAGTAATAGAATACCAAATAATACAATATTTAAGAATAATGATCTCAATATGCAATTATAATAGCTTCTCCTCTTCGAGGAGGTAGCCTCCAAACCATATAATAAGACTCAAATGCTCAAATGATAATGAACTACTACCTACAATCCCCTATATATACTATTCATATGTTATGGCCATCACCAAGGCTGACCTATTAGGCATGATAAATTATAAATGATACAATAAAATGATATGGTAAGCCACAAGTCGGCTACTCATATCCTAATACAAGCAATAGGTTAAGGGCGTAGTAAATACCATACATGGAAATATGAGAAATGTGAAATTTGTTTCAGAGTGTGAATAAATTTACATCCAAGAGCGCAAGTATATGTGGGGAGAAACAAGTTTAGAAGATATGTGTAATATATGCATTACAAGGCACAAGGTAGATGTCATATCCATTTAGTTACTTGTCCCACCTCTCATAAACAAGGTAGTTCTATAAGTAGACTCAATTATGGTTCTAGGCACGAGACTATGAAATATTAATGAAATATGGTTTGGGGTTTAGGGTTTAGGGTTTAGGGCTCATGGTTCAGGGTTTAAGGTTTAGGGTTTAGGGTTTAGGGTTCAAGGTTCAGGGTTATGGTTTAGGATTTAGTGTTTATGGTTAGGGTTTATGGATCAAGGTTAAATATTTAGGGTTTAAGGTTTAGGGTTTAGGGTTTTGGGTTTTGGGTTAAGGATTTAGTGTTTAGGGATAAGGGTTTATGGTTTATGGTTTAGGTTTTAGGCTTTATGGTTCAGGGTTTAGGGTTTAGGGTTTAGGGTTTAGGATTTATGATTTAATGTTTAAGGATTAAGGTTTAGGGTTTATGGTTTATGATTTAATGTTTAGGGTTTATGGTTTAGGGTTCGAGGTTTAGGGTTTATGGTTTAGGGCTCGGGGTTTAGGGTTTAGGTTTTAGGGATTAGGGCTTAGGGTATATGGTCTAGGGTTTAGGGTTTAGATTTTAGGGCTCAAGGTTCAAGGCTTAGGGTTTAGGTTTAGGATTTGGTGTTTAAGGTTTAGGGTTTAGGATTCTATGTTTAAGGTTTAGGGGTCAAGGTTTAGGGTTTAGGATTTAGTTTTTACGGTTCAAGGTTTAGGGTTTCGGGTTTAGGGCTCATGGTTCATGGTTTAGGGCTTATGGCTTATGGCTTAGGGTTTAGGGCTTAAGGCTTGGGGTTAAGGGCTCACAGGTAAGGGCTGAATGTTTAAGGTTTAGGGTTTAGGGTTTAAGGTTTAGGGTCTAGGGATCATGGTTAAAGGTTTAGGGTTTAGGGTTTAGGGCTCAAGGTTTGCAGTTTAGTGATTAGGTTTATGGCCTATGGTTTAGGGTTTTGATTGTAGAAGTTAAACGCTAAAAGATTTAGGCTGAATGCTGAAATCCTGAAAAATTACCTATATACTGACCAGATTATACTTTTAAAAACTATCTCCTAAACCATGACTTATGGAGCTCTGAGACTAATTCCATAAGTTTTTCAAAGTGACCCTAATTTCTTATATTTACATAAATAAATTTAAAGTATAAGAAATAATAAAATATAAATAATAATAAATGAAAAACTTATACACAATAATAAATTGTAAATGTCAAAAGCATACGTAATGTTTATACTACACAGAATGCATACGCGTTATAACGCGTACGCATTTTGTGTTTTCTCTTTTCCCAAGCCATGCCTCAAGGCTTGGGATCCTGGTTTGGATGCCCAAGCTTGAGGCATGGACCTGCACAAACACAGCAAACAACGTGTTTTTACAAGAAAATGTAAAAATGTCACTTCCTCTATGATAAATCAAAATAAAAAAATTGATCCATTTTAAAAAAATTGTACCATGACGTAGACCAGAGTCTCTTCTTTCTAAAAATATAATTTTTCTAATTTTCTAACGAATATAAGATTTTCATATTATTAATTTTCTAACTATGCCTTTTTATAGCTATTTTTTGAAGTGTAAATATGTCTATCTTTCATGGTATATCTTTTTTTTGGGTGATCAAAAATTTAAAAAAAATATACTAGTCCAAACTAGGCATAATTCTATACATATTCAAAAAAAATCTAATTTTTGATATTTTTTGAGGTAGTTAGGGGGGGCACTGTCGGAGCTCCGTTATTTTTCAAAACATAAATGTTTTGTACTAGAAAAATCATAAATAAATAAATATTTGCTAAAAAAATCTTTTAAAAATGCAGCCCAAACTAGATGCTCCTAGCTATCTTTCTACCAAAGGGTTTTCAAAAATACTAAATGGTGCTCAAAAAATGGTGGGGGGCACGAAAGTCACTCTATTATGTTTTTTAACAAAAACAAGAGCATTTGTTGGCATTTTAGTTGTTTGACCCACTTAACCTTATATGTTTTCAATAAAATTAGTAGCTTAGAAACTAGACTCAAAATGCTATGATTCATATTTCTACAACATCTTCCAATTTTGAATGTAACTATTTCGAAAAACTCGTACAAGTTGAAGTTGTTTTGTTTTCAGAAAAATGCATCCACTTAAGACCCCCTTTTGGCCCCCCAACTTGGTGTACTTACGCTAAGGAGGTTGACAAACCCCAAACCTTTCCATGCGGGGCAGCTGTAAGGTGATCCTTCTTCGATGCCATGGCGCAGGAGCATTTTCCATGCTTAAATTAGGCCTTAAGCCATGCATCAAACAGATCCATTTATTTTCTACATCAACAGGTTGAAATGCCCTTGTTGTTGAATGTCAATAATTGCCCAACCCCCTAGAATGTAATCAGGAATGGGCAACATATCTTTCCAAGCATGCACAGATGAAAACCTTTTCCATGTGTGACTCTAGGACCATTGGCCCAGCAGAAAGTGATTTAAGGAGCTAATCTTCCATGCTTCGTAAATAGAGGATTTGGATAGGCACCCAATAAGGTAGACGAGTGACCATTGAACGTGCGTGGCCGCCAACTAGACTATGATAGAGCAAGATTTGGACTTTTCCTAGATCATTCGAATAGGAGGTCATGGCTGATCTAATAATCCTTGAGATTTAGATATGGCCATTTCCGTTGCCATCAACATCATTTCCACAATGTTGGCATCAGCGAAATCCTGAAAGGAAAATGGGATGCCAATTGTAAATTTTATTTGAACATGGTATTGTCCATGAAGCAAGAATTATTCCACTCAAAAGAGGCACAGCCAGTATGCTTTGAGTGGTCAAGAGTGAGAATATTGGACTTGGTAACACTGGTAATTGTCCCACAACATTGAATGAGAAGAACCAGACGCTATCACATGAACGAATAGTCAAGGCAGATGCATGGCATTATGGAACATTAAGATTTGTCTTCAATAAGCGTGAGAAAGGAATCATCTGCGAAGTGACTATTAAGCAATTGAGAATTGTTTGCAGAAGGAAATGACATTCCCTTAACGAGCCCTTGAGTTTTGGCGTGGGCCAGCAGATGCCCAAATCCTTTGGCTGCAAGCACATAGAGCGCAGGCGCTAATGGGCACCCATGGCGAATGGAACGGAACAATCCAAAGGACTCAAAACAAGTAGGTCGATAATGGTGATCTAGGCAGAGACATCTGCAAATAGCATTTTGACTGATTGAATGAAAACGGGGCCGAAGCCAAGGGCTTGGAGCATGGCAAGGATAGAACGAGGAGATTCAATCCAATCATAGGCTATTAGATAAAACCTCATACATAGATAAAATTAGAGTAAAAATTTCATATTGAACAGTCTTAAGAGAAGCAGAATCGGGCACTAACATGTCCATGCCTTCCCAAATATACTTAGTATGACAAAACGTTGTCACAGGCATGTAGCGCCCCTAAATGAACCCAGTTTGTCATCCTGTTGAATAACAAAGTAGGAGAAGAAATATTATGAGATGCCTCATTAGCCTGTGCTTTGGCAGTTATGTTTAGAAATAGGAGGCATTCAACAATGTGATAGGCCTCCAAGAGGTACATTTGCATCTGGATCCCCTAATTTGAGTATGAATTAGATCATTCGCACTTTGGGTATGAATTTCATCATGATGTTTGATCTACAGAATCATATTATCAAGACCAATCATATAATCAAATATATAATTAATTATCTACAGTTACACACAATATATAATATATACATTTCATTTAGTAGTCGTTTTGCCTATTCAATATGGTGTACATCTATTCCAATATTTATTATATATATTTAGGCCCAATGCTGAGATTAGAGTGTATCATATACTATGAAAAAATAAAATGTGTGCATTAGAAATCAAATAATCTTTGAACATTAGTATCAAAATGGAGGATACTAATTAAAAAAAATACAAAATATATTTAGATTAAATTATTACATGATCAGACGTAGAAATGTTTTCTCAACACTAAAACCTCATGATTAAGTAAATTTCCTATGAGAACAACAATTACCTAAAGTCGCCTAAGGTTTTGTGGATCCTAGGGATTAACACGATTTCTAAGATACGGGTTCACCGTACTTGATTCAATACAAATCATGAGCCATATATTTTATCACAACAATTTGAATTTGGAAAGTGCTACTCAATGATCATACAATACAGGTTTCCATCCTGCTTACGAAACTTTTAAAGATATAACTATGTAAAAATTTTCAGAGCTAGTTTTCCTTTCACCAGCTATTCAAAATAAAGCCTGCAATTATTTTAGAGCAACATAAAATGTAAGACTGTTCCATGGAAGATTCAGATGCGTCCATAAAAATATGATCAATGGTAGATTTTAAGCCTAGATGAGGATGACAATCACCTTGACTGTTAGTTGGAATTTGAGTGATGGGGTTGTTGGTAAATACAGATGAGTTTCAGGAGCGTAGCCAATTCATTTACAAATGGTTATGCAATGTCCCCTGGAAATACTATCCATGGAGGGTGAAACTTATGTGATTTACCATAATCTGATATCTGTAATGTGCAATGGAAGGCGTGGCCATTTATACATCATTGGTGAACCTGTGCAGCTGAGCTATGCGCTGCTCGAGAAATTTTACCAAATGAAAAAATTTAAATCTACCCATACAAAAAAAAGTGTATGGAATGGGCCATAGTGTCTGAAAGCTATGGTCTTTTCTATACAATTTGGTTCCTATGTATTTTCTGACCCATGTATATTTCTGAGGCATTTTTATAACTCTGATCTATTTGATTTTGTACATGTTATTTTGTTTCTAATTATGATTTTCCATGAGGATGAAATATCACCTGATGGGTACCCCCCTTGTTTGGGGCACGTGAGATGGAACAATAGGAGTACAACCTAAAAAAGAGGACTTTTCTTTGGCGTGCTCATGTTTTGTAAAAATCTTGTAGCTCTTACATGGGTGATGTACATGTTCTTACATTCATCACTTCTTACATAATATTTTAGTTAGGAAAAACAAGCAATGTGATTCATTGTTTGGCGCAGGGTTTGTGCGTTTCAAGCACTGTTATTATATGGGGCTGAAGAATACTACTCCTGCTTTTGACTTCGGCACATAGAACAAACTTGGGCCCTGCTATTATTTTCCATACATGGGACTCCGTTTTGGATGTTGCAGTAAAATGTAAGGCACTCAATGCCAATTATTCTTCAATCATTTTGCCAAAATACGAAATTTCCTATAAATTAAATTTTAGAAAATTGCAAGCATGTAAAACATTAAGTACACTTTTTAATTGATGGTATGAGAATGCATTCTACACTTGTAAGTAACCTACGGAGTGAATAGAGTACTACACATGTCGTGCCCATTAGCAAGTTAAATTAATAAATAGTATGGCCCACTCACCTATGTACTGAAAGTAAATGAGGTTAGAGATATTAAAGTAGTAATGACATTTTAATATTAGTACCCTGTAAATCAAAAATACTGTACATATGGACTTCCCCCAGTAGCTATGGAATAACTGGCTCAAGATTCACCTTTTCAAGCATCCTACATCATATATACAGTGTAAATATATGTAATTAAACTCAATATTAAGAAATATAACATATTTTTATTTTTATTTCTATTAAGGATCTCAACATTGTGGAAGTTGTATATCTAATCTTTACATTTTTATTAATTAGAAGGGTCCAACTCTTAATACTGTGAGTTCGAATGGTTATTGTAAACAACCATTAGCAAGATTTAATGTAAAAGTGAGGTTTTCTCTATAGTCTAGTCTAGTCTATATTCAATATTTTTACAATCATATTAGTCACCCTGGAAGGGTATAGTTGACAACCTATGTGTTCCCATTATAAGGAAGATTTTTCTTTGAATTCCCCCTGAGTGGACGATATTTCACATTTCAAACTACATCTATTTTATCATCTATAACGATTTAATCCTAACAACAGATGAGTTAATTTCATGATTTCGACCATAAATTATACTTCTGTGAAAAGTGAGGTCATAGGTTGTAATATATTCCTATCTGCGCTCAAGGGTTCTACAAACTTTTACCTAGACCAACTAGGAGTGCAATTTCCTTAACTCAGGGAGTACCTTCGGCTACAACCAAAGGTATCTAAATCTCAAGGCTACATTTTGTTATTTCGATTAGTATCGTTGACTTAAGGCCCACTATCTACCATTATAAACGATGAAAGTATGTGATCATGTGTCAAAAGACTAGTTTCATGTGAGACCATGTGTGGGGTATTGTGTGTAGGAAGTCTACATACAAAAGATTTATGCCATGGATAAAGTAAAATAGACCTATGAGAATACATAGAGGTGTAATGTTCACCACGAACTCTATGTTGTAGCCTAGTCCTATGTGTCGGGTTATGAGACCTAGAAATACACTAAGATTGAGTGATGGGAACTAAAGATTGAGGAGACTTATGTGGGCCAGTAGTTGGGGTGAAATTATGTGACTATGAGTAGGATTTTATAGAAATACCATAAGAACATTATTGTTAGCTATGGGAGTGACTACAAAAATATGTGTAATAGGGAAAATGCTAACTAGATTGGAGGGTGCAATAGTGGTAGGTACTTGAAAATCTTGAGGAGTAGTAGGTAGATGGGTTTTGGGTGATATACTCTATATGGTGATGATTGGATACTCATATATGAGTTTGAAACATTGGTGCATAATAGATGGAACAACCCTGATAACCTTCAGGCAAGAAATACCTAAGACCATGTCACAATGCTTTACTTCCAATGCTACAATAAATGGCATGTTTATAATGAGAGGCTCAACTTTTATGGGAATATTGATACGCCCACATGAGGTAGGTGACTTACACTTGATTTGGGATAATGGAAAGTCAATAAAATGTAAGAGGGAAGTGAACATTTTTTATGTTTGAAAGTAGGATTCATCATTACATTATTGATAGATTTCTTAGCAATGGATGCAGGAATGTGAATTCTAGAAGATGTAAAATAAGCATTAAAGTCAAAGTGATGATCGGTGGCGAAGCAGTAGTAGCACAAACAAGAAAATATAAAGGAGTATTGGTAAATTGAATATGCATAAGAACATTATAAGAATGGTTAGCAGTTGCCTCGGGTGCATATTTCCATGTTTAAGAAGTGGTTTATTAAATATTTTAATCTTAGCATTATCATTGGAAGGTTTAGATGTAGCAAGCTCATCCCATTCAATTACATCAAAATCAATTAGATATTGAATTACATGTTTAATTTTAAATCGTCTATCTGTAGAGTGCCCATTACATCGGTGATAGTCACAATATGATTTTTCATCAAAGTTCTTTCCTTGAGGATGACTGGAATCCAACTTGAGTAATGAAGGAAGATAGATATGGTTACTGGCTAGGAGTTGTTATAACACTGCCCGAGGTAGTGTAGGAAATTTCAGAAATTTTTTTTGAGGAGATTGAAGTTGAAGCTTCATTGGTGGGGACATTGGATTATTCTTGGCCTTGACCTCATCTCATCAATCAGTAGTTGTACTATTAAAAGTATATTTGTTCATAAAATCAATGTTAGAGTGACTAGAAGCTTGATCAATATATTTTATTTTTCCCAAGGAAATTATCTTGGCATCATGGTCTTGAAGGATATAACATAAGTGATTGAATGAATGAAAGGTGTCAAATATGATTGAATCTTTGATAGAAGGTAAGAGGCTCTATAAAAATAGGTTTGGTAATGCAAAATTAGATAAGATATTGTTCATTTTAGTAATATTATTTTGTAATGTAGAACATAGTCACTAAATTGTTCATTAGATCCTTGTTTCATTTTATCCATTTGTGCATTAGAGATTTTAACAACAATGTTGATAGAAAATTGTGCTAAAAATAGATTTGCTAACAAATTAAAATATCATACAGAATGCACAAGAAAATAATAAAACAATTGTAATGCATAATCTTATAAGATTATAGGAAACAATTTTGTTAATAATGTATCATCAAAAGCATAATCTAAGAAAGCAACATGAAATGATCTAAGATGTTATTGTGGATATTCCTTACCATTGAAAAGTGGGATTTTAGACAAAACAAAACCGGGAGGAACATGATAAGATGCAACCTCAGGTGTGAGAGTAATGTTTAAAAGAAGTGTGGAATTTATAGAATATGATGAGGTAGTAACACCCCCATTGTATTTGAAGAACTCGGGCTTGTAGATCAGGTGCCAAGGATTCTAAGGCATGGTTGCTGGAAAAAGAATTTGGTTGAATATGAGAGATAAGAGGAGAAGAAAAATGAGTGCTAGACATAGGAATGGAAACATTAAGACTATATGATCCCATTGAGGTGAGTAGATAAGAAGATGGAATGGAAGATGTAATAATAGAGAAATAACATAATATTTGAAGCATGATTTCATGAGAAGCCTTATCATGAGAAATTTTGGTAGTTGTCCAAAATTACATCCCTTGTAATTTTGAACAACTCATCAAAAGGACTTAACCATTTTTTGTGCTCAGGAAAAGCCATGGGGGACTAGTTCAGTATATTGTAGAGTGCAAAAACATAGTGTTCTATGGGTTCTCCTAACCCATAGATAATATAAATGAGCAGTCCAAGACTTAGACAAATTTTATGGAAAGACAGTGTTGTGTAGTAAAGGGTAAAGGTTAGATCTCAATCAAGCAAGGATGCAATGCATGTTTAACAAACCACCGAGTGTTGCTGAGTGAGGAAAAGAAACTTAAAAATGAGTAAGGATAGAATTTGTGGAACGCTATCCTAGTGTTCCACGGAATTCTCAAAGATAAGGTTCTGTGAGTAGTTTAAGACATAAGGAAGCAGGATCATTTCTTCAAGATGAGATAATTTTAAATATCCACGAAAGAACCCATGGAACAGGACCATATTATGCCACTAGTTTAAGCATGAATGAAACCCACAGGCACCATGATGTTTTACAACAAAGGATAATTTTTTCACCGTGTTATGGAGGAAATGGTAATATGTAGAAACCCGTTGGAATTTCCAAACCTATCAAACGGAAGTAGAGCACATGTGTTATAATGTATGCAAAGTTATTGATCAAGCAAAAACATCAGATTCCAAAGGGAATTTTGGAGTTGTGATTGTTTTGTTTGAAGTGACATTCAACTACTCCACTGACCAGAATTAAAGAAGTATGGATGTCATTCTTTTTAACCTACAAAATTGATGGTGTGCAATAGAAGCCAAATCAGACACCCACACCTTCTTTTAATCATCTATGGAAATTTTTCTTGGCATTTGAATCCCTTCTTTTTGTACCTCTCTCTCTTCTTCTTCTCTCTTCTCCTTCTCATTTCTCTATAAATCAAGAACTTTCACATTGTAAAAGACATAATCTCTTTATTGTAATAGAACCATGTCAAAAAGGTGGCCAAATCATGAGTTTTAGACCTCGAACTTGGTCGTTGCAATATATTTTTCCTTCTACCATTGTTGTAATTGAGTGTGCATACTTTAAGCAATGAAATCGAGTGTTTTGGCTATTCTCTTCCCTAATTTCACATTTTATGCATTCTTTCCATTTTGTTCTTATTTTGGTGTATTATGCATGTCTTATACTTGCAAGATTTCATTGTTTTGTGTCATGAATTTATGGGAAGGGTGACTCTACACGGTTATGGTCAGTTATACGTATTTCTACACTTTCCTCCCATTTTTTCTCCATTTCCTTCCTGTTTGGAGAGCGATCGACCTTCATTATGGTGTTATCACTACCCTTTAGCTTAGGATTTTATTTTCTTTACTTCTCTCTCTCCCTAGTCCCTTGAAGTTATTAGAATATGATTTAGCTTATGAGTAGGTTAAGGATTAGAAGTAGGTTTTGTTATGCATGTTTTCCCAAACCTGCATAACAAAGAAGTCATCCTTCTCCATAGGTTTTTCTTAAGCTGCATTGTACCACACTTGGAGGCAGTCTCATGTTGCCTTAAAATCTTGAAATTGTGTGATTCAAGGAAGGGTGCAATTTTGAGCTCCAACAGTTTTGGCATGCCTAGTGGGACTATTTTAAAGGTCTACATTTCCATTTTTCCAAGTTTTATGTGTTATTAGAAAATATTCATCTTTTTGAGGTAGTTTCTTAACACATTTGGTGATTCCACTGGTCCAATCAACTCATTTTCTTATCCAGCAGACTAGCAAACCATCTTTCCATCATTTCATTTCACTTTTGCATGAAGTTGCGCAATCACGACTTCACTTCCTCAATAGAATCCTCATTTCCAATAGCACTATCATTTGAATCCACCTCCAAACCATACTTATGAGAAAAATCATAATGATTATGCATATTCTTATGATTCAAATGCAAATATAATTCCTTCTAGTTATTCAGCTAACCATGGTGTTATGCAAGAAGAAGAATATATAGATTTTGGAGGTCATCTCACACTTGAAGAAATTTTTCAAGGAAGATTTAAAAATATGAAATAAATTATACAAATTGTCAAGGAGAAACTAAAAATCATGCAAGCTAAACATCATGGTTTTAGGCAGCCTTGTCCATGGGGAGGTCTTATACCTAGCTAGTTTAGTCCACAATAAAGGCTTGAGGCAATGAGTGAGTATTTCACTAAAATGGTTGATGTTATTGCTTCTTTAGAGGAATTAGAAGCTAATGAACATAAGGTTGAGGGGATATATTAATGGAGTGTTCCTTCTTAACTACCATATTAGTATATGATGCCCCCTCATTTTCATCATGAACCATCTAAGCCAAAGTTCAATGTTCCTAGATTTCTCAGATATTTTCCTTCCATTACCTCTCTTCCACAAGAAGATCGTGGACCTTCCCCCTCATTATGAACATTTAAAAATCAATTTGAAACCCATCCCACCCCTCGTCTCACATTCCCAAATCCATTTTGGGAAGGTACTAATCAGAAAATCAATCATAGAGGGTAGAAAATTCAAGAAACCAACAAGGAGACTTTATTGGAAAACTTGAAGGATTGGATTTCAAGATTTGAATCCAATAAAATGCCATATCTAGTTATACTTACAATAGAAGCTAGGATTAAAGTGCATGAAAAGGAGATTATTGGTTTGTCTTCATAAAAATTAGCAATGGAGGAGGAAAAATAGGATTCATAAGTCTTGGATGAAGAAGAGATCATAGAAAGCTTCTTATTTTCTATTAGTGATAAAATCTCAAATATTTCTCCCCTTTCATCCTTTGCAAAATACAATGTTGATGATCCTTCCATGTGTTATGTTTGTGGAGCCTATTTTCATGTTAGAGTGTGGTACACCTTCTATGTGTTACACTCGGGTATTTTTATGGCGGTCCCGCTTGCCGGTGAGCGGGTCAGGGGGGGTTCAGGGGTGAAGCCCGCGAAGCAAATTTTCATGGGTGGTTTATTAACCCATGGGTAATGGGTAACCGTTATGGGCTGTTTTTGGGCCCATGGTTTTTCGATACCCATTGTTTTGTAAAACTACCTCTTCGGTTACTCATACGTTTATGGGACAGTTTTGTTTTTCCCCATTGTTTTGATACCCATGGTTTTGTAAAACTGCTTAAGCAGTTGTCTATTTATATGGTGTTATGCATATGATAGAAAAACAAGTAAATGTATTGCAGATGTGTTTTGGATTCAGGTGTGAATTCTATAGAGTTTTTTGAGCATAGCTCCAAACGGATCTGGGTATTGTATTGAGAGAGTGAAGGCTTGTAATAAAATCTGAGCAAGTGATTCTTAGTTGACGTAGCCCAAATTGGGTGAACCACGTTAAATCTTGTCTCTCTGTGTTGTGTTATTTATTCTGCACTTTTATTTGAGATCTGTAATATTTTATGTGTATTAGTTTCTACTGTTGCGATTCTGTAAGGGATTATACCGCATATTTTATCTCTTATTTCCTAACAATTGGTATCAGAGCCTGGTTTGGTTTACTGAAGTGTTGAATCGCAGGGAAAGTTTTTAGCTTGAGTGGGAGCTATGGCAGATGATGGAAGATCTAGGGTTGATAAATTCAACGGGAATAATTTCATTCTTTAGAAGATGTAGATGGAAGATTACCTTTATTAGAAGGATCTTTATATTCTGCTATCTGAGAAGGTGAACAAAACCTCAAGCATGATGGATACAAAATGGGATTTGCTGGATAGGAAGGCACTTGGGACAATCTGGCTGTGTCTTGCATCTTCGGTATTATTTAATGTTTCAAGGGAAAAGACTACAAAAGAACTAATGGATGTATTAGGGAAGTTATATGAAAAATGGTCTACCTCTAATAAGATATTTTTGATGAAAAAGTTGTTTAATATGAAGATGTATGAGAATGGTTCAGTAGCAGATCATCTAAATGATTTTAATATGGTTCTAAATATGCTAGCTTCGGTTACAATAGAATTTGATGAAGAATTTAGGGCTTTATTAGTTCTGTGCTCTTTACCTGAGAGTTGGAATAGCCTGGTAATGGCGGTAAGCAACTCGGTTCAAGCTAACTCAAAGTTGAAGTTTGAGGATGTTGTAGGGGTGATTCTAAGTGAGGAAATGTGAAGAAAAAACACTGGTGAATCTTTTACTTCAGGGAATACTTTGAAAATGGAAACTAGAGGGAGATAAAAGAATAGAGGAAGCCATGAAAAATCAAAGGATCGGGCAAGGTAAAAATCCAAGAAGCAAGATAGTATGTTGGAACTGTGGATAGTTTGGGCATGCAAAGAAGGACTATTGGGAGCTTCGGGACAAGAATAAACAACAAGGAAGAAAATAAGGAGGCAAATGTGGCAATCGGGTAATGTATGTTAGGATGCTTTGATTATTTCTTTGCACAATATTCCTAAATATTGGGTTTTAGATTCAGGGGCTTCTTTCCATGTTACTCCACATAGGCATTATTTTGTTGATTATCTTTAAGGAGGATTTTGGGTATGCTTTTATTGGTGATGATGAGCCTTACAGCATAGTTGGAAAAGGTTATATTCAGATTAAGATGCAGAATGGGAATACTTGGTTATTGAAGGATGTCAGACATGTGCCTACATTAAGGATGAAATTTGATATCGACAGGGCAGTTGGGAAGTGATGGTTATACTATGATATGTACAGCTAGACTCTTGGAAGGTTACCAAGGGTGATCTTATGGTGGAAAGAGGTAAGAAGGTTGAAACCTTGTATTTAACCACTGATAACACTGATTATTTGTAATCTTGTGGCTTCAGAAGTAGATACAACAGTGTGGTACTATAGGCTCGGTCATATGAGCCATAAGGGCATGGAGATCATAAAGAAGGATTTTCCTAGATACAAAGAAACAGGTTTGGAGTTATGTGAGAACTGCATATATGGGAAACAAAAGTGAGTAAGGTTTCTCAAGGTTGGAACTACAAAGAAAGAGAGTAAGTTAGAGCTAGTGCATTCTGATGTATGGGGGCTAGCTCAGGTATCATCTCTTAGGGGTTCAAATTATTATGTCACTTTTATTGATGATGTAACAAGGAAAGTTTGGATATATTGTATTAAAAATAAATATGATGTATTTGACACTTTTGTTAAATGGAAATCCTTGGTATAAAATGAAACAAGTCTTAAGGTAAAATGTATCAAGTCAGATAATGGAGGGGATTATTACAACAATGAATTTGAGGATTATTGTTATAAGAATGGAATCCGCATAGGAAAAAGATAGTTCCAGGAACTCCATAGTAGAATGGGGTGTCAGAAAGGATGAATAAAACAATAATGGAATGTGTTAGGAGCATGAAGTTACATGTAAGACTACCTCTTTCTTTTTTGGCAGAAGTGATGGGAACAACTGTGTACTTGATAAAAAAAGGACCCTCAAGTACCTTGGATGGAGGCATACCCGAGGAGGCTTGGTATGGTAAGAAATTTGATTATTCATTTCTTAGAGTCTTTGGATGTGAGGTGTTTGTCCATATAGACAAGGATGATAGGACCAAACTAGAGGCTAAATCAGAAAAATATACTTTTATTAGTTATGGTGGTGATGACTTTGGATATAAATGTTGGAGTATTAAGGAAAAGAAAATCATTTGATCTAAGGATATGGTCTTTAATGAGAGAGTCATGTATAAGAAAGGCAGTTGTAGGAAAACAAGGAAGAATCCAAGAAATAATATGCAATAGTAGAGGATCTTCTGGATGGGAAAGTGACACATGAATCAGTTCAGGAACCGACTCAATAAGAACCCCAAACTCCTATACTGAGGAGGTATTTTAGGGTAAGAAGAGAACCTGAACATTTTTCTCCTTCTCTTTATTATTTTTTACTCACTGATAGTGGAGAGCTAGAGAGGTTTGATGAATTAATGCAGGTAGATGCCAGGAAGAAGTGGGAGTAAACCATGGATGAGGAGTATCAGACTCTCATGGAGAACCAAACATGGGATTTGGTGAATGCTACTTAAAGGCAACAGAAAATTACATAACAAGTGGGTGTTCAGATTTAAAGAGGAAGAAGGAGGAAAGAAAATATACAAGGCCCGGTTGGCGGTCAAGGTGTTTGCATAGAAACAAGGTATAGATTTTGATGAGATTTTTTCTCCTGTAGTAAAAATGACTTCTATTAGAATTGTTCTTAGGAATAGTTACAGCAGAAGACTTTCACTTAGAAAAGCTTAGATGTAAAGACTGCATTTCTCCATGGTGATTTGGAGGAGGAACTATATATGCAACAACCAGAAGGGTTATGAGGTCAAAGGTAAAGAGGAGATGGTGTGCAAACTGAAGAAGATCTTGTATGGCCTTAAACAAGCTCCAAATCAATGGTATAAGAAATTTTATAGCTTCATGATTGAGCAAGGTTATATTAGATGTCATTCTGACCATTATGATTTATATAAAGAAATTTGAGGATGGCAGTTATATAATCCTATGTGTCTGTATGTTGGATGACATGTTAGTTGCAGGTAAAAACATGCAAGAAATAAAAGTACTTGAGAAGCAGCTAAGTGAATCCTTTGCTATGAAGGATTTGGGGGCAGCCAAACCAAAAAAATCCTTGGTATAAGGATATCTCAGGACAGGAAGGAACAAAAGTTGACTTTATCTCAGGAAGAGTACATTAAGAAAGTATTAGAGAGGTTTAATATGCAGGATGTTAAACCGGTTGGGATTCCTTTGGCATGCCATTTCAAGTTATCAAAGGAGCAGTGTCCCAAGATAGAGTAGGAGAGAAACCAGATGTCTAAGGTACCTTACTCATTAGCGGTTGGCAGTTTGATGTATGCCATGGTGTGCATCCGGCCTGATATTTCCCATGCAGTGGGAGCTAGTGCAGTAGAGTTATGATTTATCCAGGTAAAGAGCATTGGCAAGCAGTAAAGTGGATCCTTCGGTATTTGAGAGGGAACATGGGGATAATTTTGTGCTATAGTGGATCAAACACCACTTTGTGTGGTTATGTAGATTTAGATATGGATGGAGATGTAGATAACATGAGGAGCACAATAGGTTATGTTTACACTGTAGGTGGGAAAACATTAAGTTGGATTTCATGACTATAAAAGCTAGTGGCTTTGTCAACCATGGAGGCTGAGTATGTTGATGCCACAGAGGTAAGCAAGGAAATGATTTAGTTACAACAATGACTTAAGGAGTTGGGGAATAAGTAGGAGGAAGTGTAAGTTTCATAGTGATAGTAAGAGTGTTATACACCTAGCTAAGAACTCTGTTTTCCACTCTAGGATGAAGCATATACAGTTGAAGGTACCATTTCATCAGGAAAACTTTGGAGGAAGAGAAGTTGACGTTGGAGAATATTCATACCCATAAAAATCCTGTAGACATGATGACCAAGGTGGTCACAAGGGAAAAAATGAAGCTGTGTTCAGATTTGGTTGGTCATCACAGATGACTAGTGAAGGGTTGAGGAAGCTTGCTCAAAGGAACATTTAGTCTCCAAGTGGGAGATTGTTAGGTTTGTGGAGCCTGTTTTCATGTGAGAAAGTGTTAAATACTGTACACTAAGAGTATGTGTTACATTTGGGTAGTTGTCTCGCGGCGGCCCCGCTTGCCAGGCTGGGCCCCGTCAGCGGGGGTTCTAGGGGCAGGTGAAGTTCCTAGTAGTAGGGGTTCATGGGTGGTGCATTACCCCAATTTTTAATGGGTAACCGTTATGGGCTGTTAAAACGTGCCCGTGGTATATTTGAGTAACCATTGATTTGTAAAACCACCTATGGGTGGGTTTTTTGACCCATAGGTTTATGGGACAATTTTGTTTTTCCCCATGGTCTTGATATCCACGGTTTTGTAAAATTACTTAAACAGTTGTTTATTTATATGGTTTTGTGCATATGGTAGATATACATGTAAATGTATTACAGATGTGTTTTGAATTCGGCTATGAATTCTATAGAGTTTGGTGAGCATAGCTCCAAATGGATTTAGGTATTGTATTAAGAGAGTGGATGGCTTGTAATAAAATCTAAGTAAGTGATTCTTTGTGGACGTAGCCCAAATTGGGTGAACCACGTTAAATACTTGTCTCTCTGTGTTGTGTTATTTTATTCTGCATTTTTAATTGAGATCTATAAAATTTTCTTCATATTAGTTTCTACTATTGAAATTTTGTAAGGGATTATTCCACATATTTTTATCCTTTATTTCCTAACACCATGGAGTACTACCTGTCCAAGAGTTTGAAATTGACTAAGTGTTGGAAAGCTGTATTCTTGAGGAGACAACTTGATGAAGTATCATATCTAGAGCTCCCAGATGAGTTTTTGGAGTTCATATTTATATGATTTAGCATGAATGATGACATTTTTTCCATAATATTGGTAATGAGAGAGTCCCATAGGCTTGTAATATGACTGAAAAACCTCCAGATTTATCCTAGTTTCTCAGGACCTCCAATCTGTGCGCTGGAAGAATGACCATTGCCTGAGAACAATGTATAGATTTCTCAAGAAGTTCCGTATTTTCACACCATGTAGAAAAAGGGCAAATGATTTCCATCGGTGCTTTATCAATCAGATACTTAAGATCACTATGGAGTTCCCAGAATCTTACTTGGAAGTAGTAATTCCTAATTCTGAGCATGAGCGAGATGCTTCTTAATGTGCCAAAGGTCACCATTTTCATTGAATACGACTCCATAGAACTCATCTGAAAATTTCCAAAATATTTAAGGAATAAACTCCTTGATGTCTTTTGCCAGTTTAATATTCCTCCGTGATGAATGGGGATAGACCACTTGATTCACTTCGAGGATGATTTTCACCAATCTCATTAGGAAGGCCGATGGTTAGCCCTTCCCAAAATTGCTTGACATGACTCTAAAAGTTCTTATAAGACAAGGAAGATGCTTCTCTAAATCACTGTAGGGGGGATACTTGATCATTCATTTGGGGATAATTTTACTGAAAAGATAGGTTACTTGTGCTAGGTTCATGGATTTCAAAACTGGGGCATGTCTTGGGACAGGTATGAATGTTCAATTTTTTTGAACACTTTGTGATATTTCTTGTCCTGTTTCTAGTGAGTTTTTCAGCCCTGTAAAAACTATAGGACAACATTCTAAGGTCAGTAAGTTCTATTAGGTCCCTAAGTTTACAACTTAGTAAGGCTCGGACAATGCTTAGGTCCTATTGAAACGTGTGGAGGAAAAAAGTCCTGTCATGAGCAGTCTCAGGATCATGATACGGCCCCACTCTAGCATTTAAGGACCTACACCACAAAAACCTAAACAACCACCACAAAAACTGTAATATATTATTAGTCTTTTTTGTCACTCTTCAGGACTACTAGGTTTTACTTTGGGTGAGTTGAATTGACTTCACAGAGCCCCACTTTTAGTCAATGCATAAGTGAGAACTATTATGGAGGGCCAAATGATATCAATCAATCTCATGATAGGAGGGCTAGTTAGTGTCTCTACCATGACTCTGCTAGGGTTGAGACGCATAGTTGGTATAGAAAGTACAATCCCCACCAAATAAGAGTTTGGGAGAGTCTAAATGGTTTTTGAGCAAAACATAGCTCACCGAGCATCTCAGCAAGCTCTCATGAGTGTGTGGTGTGATTTGGTTTCCAGTAGGAGGGCATAAATGTGCTTTCAAGGATATAAAACAAGGCATTGTCTAAGAGTGTGTCTGAATCAACCAAGTGATGAGAGAGTTTAATACGTTACTTTCTAAGCTCTCATATGACATCGGACTGAGATACAACATGCAAAATGAGTCAAGCTATGAGTAGGGTCTATTGGAGACACGATTTTGTCAGGGAGTTAGCTCGGCATAAAACCTTCACCAACTCAACGTGAGTAATTAGAAGCAGATCTCGGGATGAAGAATTTGTAGTTCGTGAGTGCAGATATGGTCAGTAAAGTGCTCAAGTTTGATTAAGATGTCTAGATCACAATAATGGATAGGATCAGTTGGAAAATTTATCGACCAAGCTCATGCTCACGAGACACATAGTGGACTTCATGGTGCATTGATTTAAACAGTATAAGGGCCAAGCCCATTGGAAAGGATATTTAACTCCGTGCAGTAATGCTCGAGCTACAGCTATTGATACTCTTGCCATGAATTACGAGGCTCACCAACAAAGAAGAAATAGTGAATCAAATCATAGCTCAAAGAAATGGATCTGATCGTGACTTGACAAGATTATAGGTTGACGTGTAGGAATTGGGTAAAAAATGATGATGTTCAACATCAGGACAAAGGACCAATGAGTCATCTGAATATAGACGTCAAATTCATGCATGCTTGTGAAGATATAGGCTAAACTCAGCACTAAGCGTCAGAGCTAGGTCTAGCATCGTAAGCATAGACTGAGTTAGCCTCGTAGTGTGTAAGAGGGGAAGAATCTAATGGCTAACAAAATATTTAGCCATGGTAAGACCAACACTTAGTTAGAGGTTGTGGTGGCTGATGGAGAGGTTCACATAGGGAACAGTGGATTGGCACATTGTGGAGTTTCCTGATCAGCTATAGTCAGTCTGAATTCCTGAGGAGGAATTAGACATGCCGGGGGTTGTTGACAAGCTCACATAGTAGGTCGGTAGATATTCCCTAGATTTGGTGAGGAGCTCATGATGCAGCTCAAGAAAATTGGGCAACAAGAACCGAGAAGTCTTGGTGAGATTACCATGACAACCAAGTTGAACACATCAAGCATGAAGGGAAATGAATGATCATAAAGGTGAGTCCACATGGATCTAAAAATGGACCCAAAGAAGATGTATTCTCCATATTTGAGGATAATTTGAGTCTACAGTCATTCGATCAGCCTATTCATTTCTTCAAGAGCAAGGTCCGAGTCAGGCTGATCGAGGTGATTTAGACACCTTCAAATTGGACAGGCACTTTGGGTTTCGTAGACCATTTATCATTCTGGGCTTCAGAGATCATTTTCCAGGTGGACGAGTTATGATAACCACCTGAGGATAGTTATGTAACCATCTTCTGAAATCTAAAGTCTGACAGAGTTGGACTTCAGGTTCTGTAGTTGGCTCACCGTGGATGGTTGACACAACCATCAGCAGTAGTTATGGAACCATTGATCTACTTTCGGAGACCGATGGTCCTGTTTCACAATGGCTCCATAATTGGAGGATCTCAATAGTTGTAGAATTCTTTTTGGGGCTTCCAAACATAAGGGTTTCAGACATTTGAATCTTCCATGCATCGTTGATTGGAAGAGAATATGGTAAATAAAAGTCTCAAGTGTCTTGGGGGTCTACGCAAGAGATTTTGAGTGAATTCTAGTGTGAGAAAAGAGGAGAAGTTGGAGTTATTTCTTGTTTTATTCATGGATGTAGAGCGAGTTCTTCATGTATTAACGAATTTGCTGAGAAAGAAATGTACAATTAGGTAGTGTGATATCTTTCTTGAAGGCCAATTGCTGGCATTGACTTTAGGGAGTTTTTGGAGAGTATTACATAATGTAGATCAGGGAAACAAGATTTTCTTACCCACTGGACCTTTTTCCACATTGGAGTAGTGAATCTCTGAGGGTAAATATTGGAGTCCTTTTGAAGTGGACTTTTCTCAGCAATTTTAGTAGAGTGTATACGTGTCAAGAGCTCTCCCAGTGAGCCATATGGGCTTTTCCAATGGTAGACATAAGGCAACTTAGGTAAATATGTGAAGCATTCATTTTCAATAAACTGCAAAAGGATTTATCTATTGTTAGCAAGGTGAGTCGATTTACAAGGATCATATGCTAAATGTAATACTAAGCAATTAAAATTTCACTTTTTGCTGTGGTTAACTTATGTTGGGATTGTAGTTAGATGATCCTAACACTGAAAGCTCGAAAAGAAAACTTAATGAAGCTGGCTATCCTTATTCCTTTTGAAACCAGATATTTCACACAAGGAAGTGGAAGCAACACAATCTAAGACATGACTTGTAGAGAATATGCAGATGATAACAAAGAAGAATGTTTCATACAATATTGGAGGCAAATGTGTCAATTCTAACTAAGGATAATGAAGGAAATTCAAATTTCCTTAAATGTCTATGAGGACATAATTGCGTAGAGTTTTCATGGGATTACTCATGGATGATTGGAAGAACAATGGACTGATAGGGGGGCGAATCAATCCTTACAAACACTGGTCTAATCAATATCTACTTGATTAATGCTTAGTTTAAACCATAAAAAATTTATCCATTCATTAATGTGTGCAAAGAATCTCAAGTCAAAGTCAAAATAACAATGCAAATAGGAAACACATTTGAACAAGAGTATAGAGTGGGAAATTTCTCAAGGGGAATAAAACTCTATTAAAAAGTCTAATTATATTACTCAAATCAAAAGTATTTAGTAAAGCACTAACTTCACAAGGAGCACCAACCCCTAGTTATGTGAAGCACTCAGTCTCTCAAAAGGAGAATGATGCAAACTGTGTAAGATGATTGAAATACACCAAATCAACCACCTTTTAATAAGGATCTCTAATTATTTGTCCTTGCTACAACAACTAATAGAGATCACTTTCATTTAGCTCACACACTTTCAAACCCTTATTCAAACCCTACACTCCTACAACTCGCTATGTTCTCTTTGCAATTTATTAGGACTTTTCTTGTGCCTAAAAAATTTGCAAAAAATATCTCAAACAGTTGGGTTGTAATGCATGTCCACATTCTTCCCATGTTCATATTTCTTCATTGGTAGGAAATAACCTTGTCTAGAAAATCCCTTTCTTGGTGTAATGCCACTTCTAATTTAAGTTTTATTTCGTGCAAGTCTCTCTCCCTAATCCCCTGGAAATGTTAGTATAGGTCTAATCAGCTATTTTTATTGCATTAGGAGTAGTGTAGTGCTTAGTTTAGGAAGAGAAATATGGCCTTCTCCGAAGGTTCACCTTAATCCTGCAAGTCCCACAGCATAACCATGATTATTAAATGCTAACCAAATTCACCACTGACATGTTAAATATAACATAAAAACACCATCAATGGTTGTAAATTTATCTGGTGCACCAATGAGGTTTATCATAATACTACCAAGAAGGCTCATATCCTGTCTCAAAACTGTTGATTTCCAGAACCCTGTTTTCACCTTTGTTAGCTATATTTTATGCACTGCTACCACACATAAACCTAGGTCATATCATGGTATAAATCCCCTTCATTTAACGATTAAGCTCATGTGTAAAATATTTATTTATTATAACAACCTATTTACAAACTAAAGATTATTTTATGGGTATTACTTTAATTGCAAAGCTCATGAACTATAACTAAACAATTCTACAACAAGTAAGCAGTTGTGTTTGGGAAAGTTACATCAAAGAGAAGCAAAAAGAAAATACAGGATAATATCAACAGCTACGGGAAAGAGACGTACTTCATAATAAGTAGGTCACAGAGCTTATTATATCCGTACAAAATAAATAAACATTCAATAATTTCCATAATTTTCAGCAAATGAAAAGAAATCCATTCAGATTAAACTTCAAGATAACACAAAGTTTACCATAAATATTCACAAAATGCATAGCAAGACTTCTCATACACAAAGTTTTACAGAAATCCACCTTTTTATTCAAGTACAACCAATTTACAAAATGAAAATAAGATAAACTCAACACAAAGTTTGAAATCTCCAATTCAAAAAGTATAGTAGTTGATTGCCAAAAAAATTCCGATCCTTTAGCCCGTAGGCCTCCCTCTCTATTTATAGAATTTAGAAAGGTAGTACAAATAGAAGACATTAATTATATTTCCACACGTGCCTAGCTACAAAACTGCAAGAAGTTGAGAATTTCTCTCCCTAAATTTCTCTTTGCTTGGCACACATGATATTCTAATGTTCTATAATTTAAAACAACCTCAACTACTTTGCATGTTGTGTCACCTATTACTAAGTAATTGAATTTTTCAAAATAAATTAAAGTAATGGATGACGACCAAATTACTTAAGTTTTACAATTTTGCTCGATTATTAAATTACAATGTCGGGAAAAATAATAATATTAATAATAAAAGAAGTAGAAGTTATTCTAATTGAATAAAATAACCTCAATATCATTCTTGTTTGTCTCTTTAGCCTCATCATCACTTTTCTCCTCAACATCATCGTTACTTTTCTCCTCAGCCTCCTCCTTATTTTTCTCCCGGTATATAGCATGTTGATCCAACATATATTGTATTTCTTTTTTATCAGCTTTATCAATAGTGTGCATTTTTGTTTCATATATGAGTAGTTCCTTTGCTACAATTTTGTTAAAGCATCTTACTTTTACTAGGTGTGCCCGTAGAATTCTTAACATCTTGGTGAAGCTTTGTCAATCTCTCCATTGAATCAGAGGTGAAAGTAGTGGTGGATTTATCGATTTCTTGCTTGAGGAGCTAAAGAAATTCTTCCATAGTACTTGGTGGCTTAGAAATTGTGTATCTTGTGATAAAATAGATACAATGATCCAAATTATCTAGAATTTATTTCACCTCTTCTTCTAGCATCTTCATTTCTTCCATCATTCTTCTGAGTAGTTTCATGTGAAAAGAAGGATTCGGCTCTTCTTGCTTACCATTCTTCACTGATCCTTCTGGTACCATTTTCTCTTCAATCAACACCTTCTCTGGCAATGAATTTATTTTCTCAAGACTCTCCAATTGTTGTTCAACAATCCCACATTCATTGTCTATTTCCAATTTCAAACTCTTCAACTGATCAAACATGCCTTGGCAATATCTCAATCCAACTAGTACTTTTGAATATTTTTCTTTTTCATTGTCATTGATTAGTTTAATCCACTCATCCATAACTTTAGCTTTATCTCCCATTTCTTCCTCTTCTGCGATGATTTGAGGATTAACCAACTTCTCTGAGAACATAGGATGAGAAGAATACGGAAAATTTTGCAATAATTTCACACAATCTAAAGATCCACTCATTTAGTTTAGCCTTTTCAGCCTTCTCTTTATCAAGCTTGGGGAAAAGAGTATCTATCAAAGTCCGAGTGTCTTGTTTCAGCCCTTCAATAGTCACTTATCCTAGAGGCACTCTTGTCACATTTATATCTTCTTCAATTAATTCACTTTTTTCCTTGCCCATTGCTGGAGTGGATACTTCAGTAAACTTCTTCCCTGATGATTCCATTATTATCTTTGAATTTACTTTAGCAGCTTTGGATCTCTTCCCTCTTTTATTAAGACTTTAAGTAACTACAGATCCATTTCTTCCAGATTTATTATTCCCTTTGTGTTTGGAAGTGTCTGTAATGCCAACCATGATGAGAAGTCTTGTCCTAAAGAAATGGAAGTACTGGAATGTACATCCATCTCCTGACTTGTCACAATTACAATAGATGTAGAACTATTTCTTAATGTGTCTCAAATGTAGCACCTTGTAACAATAATTTCTCCAATTCATTCTATTTTTTGAGTTATCGCCTGATTTTCAATTTCTTTTTCCTTAGCATTCTTGTTGCTTGTATCTAATTCAACTTCTTTTCCTTCATCCGCTTCACGATGCATAGGGGACTCCTGTACATCCTCCAAATGTGTATGTTCATCATGTTCCTTCCCAATCTCCCCTTCTTCCATACCCTCCATTTCTATAGCAACTACTTTAGCTTCTCCCTTCTCTTGTGTTTGTGAAACTTCATGAGATGAAGGGTTATCCAAGGCAACATCATGTCCCTCCTCATGTTGAGTGATAGACTGATCATCTGATGATGGAGGAGGAGGATTTATTGGTGAAGAGAAAGGAGGAGGATGGGGAGGTGAAGTGTCTACCCTTATTGAGGGAAGAATGAATGAAGCAGGATTTAGTGGTGGTAAGCTATCTTCCACCTCAGTAGTGGGAACTTGCATAGTAGAGGATGAAGAAACAACTTGTGTTAATGAAAGAATAAATTTATTAGTAGTGACTTCAAGAATTGATGCTTGTGTGGATGATGGGTGTTTAGTCTTCCTCACTATCCTAGGCTTCTTGGTGACCTCTTTGGTCCTTTGCTACTCTCACTTGGTCCTTCCTTCCTTTCGGCGCTCTTTTGACTCATTTTTTTAATACAGATTCCTCTAGACAATAACCTCTTTCAAGGAGCCAATTTGAAGTGTAAACAAAAACCCTTGATGCTCTTTCTTCAACTGTCTTAACAATATTCCTCATGGATGGGAGTGGAGCATTATCTCCTCCCATTTGATTGTAAGAATAAAAAATTACATTCCCATCATCATGGAGATTTTAAGGAATTTTTACTAGGCTAAAACTAATAATCTGTTGGACTATCATCCTGACTGTAGTCTCTTCTTCTAATTTCAAATTCATCCCTGCAATCTATCCAGAAATATTTTAGTTCTAGGGAGGTGCATATAGTTTAAGGAGATGGTATTTTTTGCTATTTTCCTGAAGTTAAAATTTATCCTGGTTTCATAGTTCTCTTGTTCATAATGATGGAACATCTCTTTTGAAATATTCCTAGCCTTATGAATGCTAGAACAATGATAATTACCAATGATGATTAAAAAGCTATAAACTACTATGTGAATTCTTGATTGTAGATCATGTAGTTCAATCAACTACCTACACAATTCCACCAATATCCATTTATCATTTAGGTATCTTCAGAGCTTGAGAGGTGTGCCCAAGAAGCCACAAATCCTGAGATATGCAAAATTGGAAAATTGAATAAAGATACATCCATACTGGGAAACTGTGCCACATGCTACATTGGTCACCCTCTTTTCTTCATCTCACTATTGATCTTGCAAATGATTTCATAAAAGAAGAAGTCATTTACCTTCCTGTATTTCTTGAAATACTCAGATAATAATAATTGGGGGTAATATTCGTAGATAGGGTTTGCCACTAAGATCCTTTTACTATGTAACCTGGAAAATGTTCCATTCAATGCTGTAATATACACCAGATAAGAGGTCATCTTAAAATTGAAAGACTGTCTAACCCCTCTTAGCTGACAATCAATATTGTCGCTTATGATTTTAGCCTAGTTGATTAATGCATTGGCCTTGTTGGCCTCAATTGTTTTGATAAAATAATACATCCATGTGAAGAAATTCTTAGCATTTTCCCTCCATTGATCCTATATAACAACTGAGTTATTTCATATGCTTCCTGGATAAGATCTAACCTTATAATGGTTTTGGGAAACTTGGATGCCTTCTTAGGTTTCTTCAAATAGTTTAAATTCATGAGTCTAATATAGTCACTAGGGTTATCCTCCCTTTTCTTAATGGCCTTTTCCATATTCACATCCAACACCTTTACCTTCGTAGGGATCTTCAAGAAATAATTGAAAAACTGAGTATCACGTCTTACCATAAGATTACCTGATGTGTCTTTTATTGATCTTGCTAGAGGATCATAAAACTTGGCACATTCCAAAACAAATTCAGGTGACTAGGCAACACTAGGAAATTTAGCTGCTTGTATTAATCCATTGTTGGTCAGGGCCTGCATCAAAGGTGTCTTCCTTACTGCTTTAGATCTTTCTATAATTTTAGTTGTAGATACATGTCCCATGTCTGTGTCACTGATTTCAACAAGCTTAGATATAACACAATATTCAACAGGATAACCCTTATATTTATACTTCATCTTATCTCCTTGTGCTTCACCAACTGATCTAGCCTAAATTCAGATTTTCCTTTTCTCATTTCTAGAATTTGAGGTTTCTTCAACTAAAAGATTGGGATCCTCCTAGATAAAGGCAACCTCTTGTACTTCTAGCGACTTTTCCCTTGCCTCAGACATTTGCAGTGCTTCCTTCAAGTAACAATGTATGCCAACTACTGAGATGTTAACAATTGTCCCTGCTTAAGATATAGGATCACAAGTCATAATATTGATATTTTACAAGTAACTTTCAAGTCTATGAGCATATCCAGAGCTAATCTAGTCATTAAAGTACAAACATAGTTATTGTGTCAAGTGAAGCTCTAAGCTTAAAGTAGGCAAGCTAAACAAGACAACTTGTCTTCCATAATAGAAGTGTCAGGTTTGCAGGGTGGCATCTATTTAAATTTTAGAAGCAAGTCAATAGAAGGAAGTTTGGTTTAATGCAAAACACTGGAGAAGCAAGAATCCCTTGAAACCCTTCTTTACAAAGACTTCCTTAAGTAAGAGGTGATTGGTTCCCCGTGATGAACATGCAATAATAGTAACTGCTTGGAAAATCTGCTAAAACACAAGTCTTCAACAATAGAGGGTTAATTTTTATGTAAAGTCATGGTGGAAGTAGTAGTCTTTTGAAAGTGAAAAAAGCATGGGGAAGTAGTGAGGGGTCGATAAACCCATAAAATACGAGGTAAGTAATGTCAATATCTAAAAACTCTGCATAGAGTAGGATTTTGAGTTGTGTAAGGGTTGAATCTCTGCAAATCATACAACACAAGTAGTTAGGAAACTCGTGAGGCATTGGGGGAAGTAATAAGGGATCAGTTTCCCTAAATGTATTGGAGAGTAAGAGCAGCTTGGAACCCCGTATGTATTAGGTTTCAAGTGTACGTAGGCTTAGATCCCCGTGAAGACATGGGGAAGTACAAAAGTAGTTTAGTTTTCCAAACATAGCTAGGGAAAAAACCAGGGTACTTCTCATGATGAAATTCAAGAATTTTTCCGTAACAGAAAAAACATGTAGATTCAACATGGGAATGCATTCCAAAAAACCTATTGTGAACAAATTTAACTTAACTCCTGAAAGATTCCATGGGAAAGTACAGACTTCAACAGTACAAGGAGATATTGCTCAAATGACAGATAGGTAAAAATAAGTCAACATGACTATGTAAATGACATGCAAAAACTTGAAATAAAATAAGGGGAACAAAGAACATACCTTCCCCACAAATGGAGTCAAATTTGAATCACTCAGAAATCTCTTTAATCAGCTGGCATCTTGAGGTTGCTTATGATTTGCAAGGAGGTGATTCACTTCACTTGAGTCCGATTACATGCATAAAAATGACATAGAACTAATTTCCTGTTTTTAAATGATCCACATCATTCGAATTACATAGGGTACTAAGTACTACATCACCATTTATTTTGAGGTGGGTTTAGTGAAAATGAATTTGCTTGTATTTTGGCTTGTGAAGTAACGAGTCATCGCAAACTCGATTGGGTCATGATCTTTGTAAGTGTTTAGACTTAGCTTTACTTAACTACTTGGCTTTGTTTTAAGGAGTAAAGTAGTTTAAAAAACCTGCAAGGACTAAGGTCTTGGTTTTCGGAGTATTTGATTGAGATTTGTCTTAGACAAATTAGATTTGGTTGAAAATTCCAAAAAGCTAAGTGTCTCAGGTTTTCAGGGTTCGCCAATTACTTTGCTTAACTGCTTTATGAAGTAAATTAATCTCATTTTAGTGCAAAGAAGGGAGTAATGAAAATCAGGTTTGAGGGATGACTTTACTTGGTTCTTTTAAGGATTAAAGTTGCATCGAGTTAACGCAAAGAAGGCATGTATATAAATCGGATTTTTGCGGTTAACTAAATTTTTTTCGTATCAACTCTTTTAATAATTAAAGCAACTAAGTAAACCCGTAAAACATGATGCGGTCTGAATCGGGTTTTGAAAGGAAACCTACTACAAATCATGAAGTAGAGTAAGTTAACTTAAAAAACCTAGATTTTTAATAGGCTAAATACTTAGCTTATATGACCTTTGAGCAATTTTGGACAAATGGGTATTTCTCCAACTACTTCCAAGAAACCTCTTGTAACCTTATGGAGAAATCTAGAACAATCCTAGAATCCAAATAGGTTAAGGAAACAAACTAAACAACTAAGCATTATTCAAGGGACATAAGCAACATGACCCCGAACCTTCTCAAGGCCAAAAAGACCAAATTTTTTAAAATGGTATCCCAAAATTTCCAAATGAATTCTTGGGGACACCAACTTCAAAGCTCCATAGATTAACTTCAAGTAATTCTAGGTCAGTGCTAAGTTTATGAAAATTTGGGGGACATGTTTTAAATATTGAGAACAATTTCTTCAGGGTTAGGATTGACTCCATGCCCAATAGATGCTTTAAGGCAATTGGTCTTCATCATCTAGCAGGAATATGTGCCCTAAAAGTCACCAAACTATTGTCCATAATTACACCCATTGTAATTTTGAAAAACTCATCAAAAGTACTTAACCTTTTTTGTGCTTATGAAAATACGTGGGAGATTAGTTCAATCTACCACAGAGTACAGGAACGTAGTGTTTCATAGGTTCTCCTAACCCATGGAACAAATGAATGAGAAATCTTAAACGTAAGAAGATTTTATGGAAATATGGTGTTGTGCGGTAAATGGTGAAGGTTGGAGCTCACTCAAGAAAAGATGCAATACACATTGAACAAATCACCGAGTGTTTCTGAGTGAAGAAAATAAACTTAAAAATGAATAAGGATATAAGCCATGGAACACTATCCTAGTGTTCCTTAGACTTCTCAATTATAAGGGTCCATGGGTAGTTTAAGGGACAAGGAATTGGGCTCATTTCTTTGTGGATGGAAGAAATTTGAAGATCTACGATAGAACCAACAAAACAAGGCCATATTGTGTCGTTTGTTTTAACCAAGAATGAAATATGTGTGTATCATGATGTTGCGCAACGAAGGATAATTTTTTCACTATGTTATGAAGGAAATAGTAACATACCGAAAATTGTAGGAATTTCCAAACCTAACAAATAGAAGTAGAGCATATGTGTTATAATGTATATGCAAAGTTTTCGATCAAGAAGAAACATCAGATTCTAGAGGTTATTTAAGAGTCGCACATGTTTTGTTTAAAATGATGTTCAACTAATCCACTAATCAAAATTAAAGAAGTATGGGCATTGGTCTTTTTGACCATAAAATATGATGGCATGCAACAAAATCTAGGTCAGGTACCCACACCTTCCTACCATAATCTATGGTGATTGTTTTGGGTAGTTGAATCCCTCTTGTTCGTGCCTCTCTATCTTTCTCTCTTCTCCTTCTCATTTCTCTATAAATTTGGAACTTGCGCATTGTAAAAGGAATCCTCTCTTTTTTGTAACGGAACCATGCCAAAATGGTGTCCAACTTCCCGTGAGTTTTAGATCTCGAATTTGGTCTCTACAATGTATTTTTCCTTCTTCCATTATTGTAATCAAGTGTGCATACTTTGAGCAATGAAATCAAGTTTTGTGGCTATTATTTTCCCTACTCTCGCGTTTTATACGTTCTTGCCATTTTTTATTATTTTGGCATGATGTGTGTGTCTTATACTTATAGTTTTCCATTGTTTGGTTTCATGAAATGATAGGAAGGGTGAATCTACATGGTTCTAGTTTTTGGCACGTCTATCTACACTTTCCTCTCGCATTTTATCCCTTTCTTCCCCTTGTGGAGAGTGATCAACCTTCTTTCTGGTGTTATCACCACCCCTTAGCTTTGAATTTTATTTTCTTTCATCTCTCTCTCCCTGGTACCTTGAAGTTTTTAGAATAGGAGTTATCTTAGGATTATTTTAATCATTATAATTAGGTTGTGTTATGCAGGTTTTCCCAAACCTGTGTAACAAGGAATTTGGCCTTATTCGAAGGTCTTTCTCAAGTTGCAAGTCCCATAGTTGGAGACAGTCCCATGCTGACTCAAAATCATGGATCTATGTGATTTATGGAAAGGGGCTTTTTCGAGCTCCAACATTTTTGTCATGCATTTTTTCAAGCCTAAAAATTCAAAACTCGAGTCATGACAACTAAGCCAAAATGTGAATCTTTTCTTTAAAATCCTCCTAAAAACCTCTCCTGGTCAATTCATCTTCTATGTCATGATCATTCCAAACTTGTAATTTCTCCTAATATTTTGAAAAATAATGTGTATGTCTTTGAAGGTGTGACAAGATCAACTCTTCCATTCAGTAAAGTGTAACTGAAGACTAGCTCTCTAGTAGGCTCATAAAGGCCAATTTTGGTCATTTCAAGGCAGATGTGCATCCTCTGAGAAGGTTCTAAAACATCATAATCATCTGGATGTGGTATTGGAGATCCAATAATGTGTTATAATTGATTTAGGAAGTTTTAGGGAATATTTTTTGGTTTAGGGAGACTATGTGCAAAAGTAGGTTTTTCAAGTGTAAGGAATAAATGGTCTAAATATGAACCTAAACTTCTCTAGATGATTATGGGAGATCCGTAAGGATTTATAATGAAAAAAAATATTAATTTTAAGTCTAAAATAATTCTATAAATGGTGGAATCATTACATTTTTTTCAAATACCTAAGCCCTTTTTGAGACAGTTCAATATGTACAGGCGCACCCCGCTATCTGGAAGAAAAAAAGGAATTTTTTAGATTTTTCAACATTATTAGGTTTTAAAACCTATTCCATTGATCTTAAAATTGTCTTGGGATTCACAATAATATAAAATTTCATGTCACAAAATATCATCCCAAGCTCCAATAATTTTGTTTCAGTCCTCTCTCGTGTAGGGTGTGTTTCCCATACTTAGCCAAATTTTGAAGTGCCACATGTCAACTTCTTATTCCATGACACACTTTTGTTTCTCTCTTGTCCATTTCCCAAGAATAAGTATGGGACACAATTTTTTCCCAAGATCATCCCCCTCTCTAGTTCCTCATGTGACCCTCATCATCCTGATGGAGTACTTAACTGGCTAAGCTCATTTCCCCAAGCCTCCAATAGATCATGTCAAGTGGCACTATCTTGCTGAAAGTGTAGTTTATTTTTCTCTATTTTAATTTCTTATAATGGGATATAGGGTAAAAAATATTATCCCATGATCATCCCCTTATAAATTTTTCCATATGACTAGTTTTCAGCCTTTAGGTGCTCAGACATGTTTTTCCCAACTTCCTCACATTGCACCTCAAGATGACAAGTTTAAAAATCTTACTCAAAGTAAATTTTTGTGTCCTTCTTGTACCTTTTTTAAGGGGAAAATGGGAACACAAAAATTCACCCATGATCAATTTATTAAACCAAGATTTTAACCCCATCATGTTTCCATTAAACCATGATCAAGTTGCGGTTAGCAAGAACCCTAGAAAACAAAGTAAACTAGCTTTTAACTTAAATAATTTACATTTTTCATCCATCATCCATTGATGAATCTCAAAAACCTTAAAAAAAAAATTATTAAATATGTTTTTCACAATATTTTCTAGAACAACCATGACCATGAAGACTGAATGTTGCACATAGTTCTCCATCCAAAAATTGAAGCATGAAATCCCTGTGTGAGGTGGAACACAAGTTGAGCTCACTGTTTTAACATAGATGGTCACTTGGAAAAAAAAAATTATTGAATCTTAAAGCCTCCATTAATGGATACCATTATGAAGAATCAAAATAAGGGAGATACTTCCCAAAGATCCGATAGGTGGAATCACCTAAAAATTTGAGAAAATGATCCTTAAAAAATCTAATTTCACGTGAGCTAGTTTTCATGCCATGAAGTACCTATTTTTGTAGGGATATTGAGGATGCTATTTATCATTATTATTCTTCCCTCCTCAAATAATTTTTCAATTTCCTAAAGATTCAACAAACGAAATCATCCAAAACTCGTAGCGTATGATCCTAAAAAATCTAGTGTTATTTGAACTATTTCTTTCACAATGGATTTGCTGATTTTTTTGAGACATGGAAGATTGATTGTTTCTCAGTATTCTTCCCTATCTGATGAAAAAATCATTTTTCCACTCATTCATACAAAGGAATCATCCAAATTTTTCATTAAGGAATCTTGGAATAAAAATAAGAATTTGAAGACCGCTTTCATTGCAATCCGACACCCGCCATGCACTTACTAAAAATAGCATGTGTCTATGAAAGGTCACAAATAAAAATATAAAGTGGTAAAATGAGGTTAATTCTTGACATTATTTGTCCTATAAATAGGAAAGAAACATCAGGGATTGAAATAAGTGTAAAATTACCAAAAATATCAGTTATGGCTAGGACCTGCTAAAAAATAAAAAGTTTTCTAGTTTTAGTCCAAAAAGTTGTAGCAACTCCAATTTTTCTTATAATATTAATTTTTAATGTCATTGTAAGTTTGCTAATTTTTCTCATAGTCTGATAAAGGAGGAATTCACTCTGATCAAATTCATTCATGAAAGGAATATCATGAGATCTAAAACTTCAAGAGCTTCATTTAAGCTCAACTCACCAAGAGAATTATCATATTGGGAATAATATGAGAAGCTCGCTGTGAATGAATATGGATGTCATCTCAAGAAATCCATAGATTGAATAATTTTTCTAAAAAATTGACCCATGCTTGATAAGAATATCACATCTTACATGTTGGATGAGGTGGACTTTGTAGTGTCTCAGTGCAGTGTGAAGGATAAGAAACATAGAATTCATTCCAATCCATTTCTTCAAGTACCATTTAGGGATCCGTATTTCTATCAATAAAAGGTCACCTGTTTCTATAAGAAACATGTAAGTAGGAGGTGTATGATTCTACCTCATTTCCAAAATTTCTCTAAAGTCAAGAAAGGAAAAGGGGCATGATATTAATTTAGAGCATCATATTCATAAGAATGGACAATGATCTATGTTTCATTTATTGTCACCCACTTGGTAGTGTTCTTAAATAATCATTCAAACATTTTCTTGTGATCACTCCTAAATGCAAAATGATATTTCCATCACCTCATTCTATTCCAATTGATGGCCGCTTCTCATGAATTTCTCTTAAGGGTAATCCTTTCACCCACTTGATGAAGGATAGTCTCAGTAAGATAAGGATAAAAACCAAGAGGTTTGAGCACCATGGATCTTTCCCCCATGATCATTGGAATCATTTTTGAAATTCTAAGGAGAAATAAATTGATACTCACTCTCACTATAAGATCAAGATAAAATCATCATAAGTGATTCACGCATCCTTCTCAGGCCCACATTGGGATGTATCACAACACTTTTTCCAAACACTCATTCAGTAAGTTGAAGTGTTCATACATCTTATGGGAGAAGGAACCATTACAGTCACCATCAAACAAAACTTCATATTTTTTGGATTAGTCAACCCTTCCTTCTATCTCTTCCTTCTCTCTCTACGTTCTAATTTATCATCAAGAATTTAATTTTTACTATTTTGTAAAATTCACTTAAGTGATCCTCAATTAAACATTGTAAGATTTGTTTTTCTAAATAATAATAAAAATACACACTCCTTAGGAATATGGGGAGCCACAAGTTATGGGGATAGGTGAAGATAGAAATGGGGGTATATGAAGAGACATATTTTTAATCTTATAAGTTGGAATGGTTTCTCCATTCCAAAGGGTTGGCAATTGTTGATTGAATGTATGTTGTTGAGATTACCACTTCTACATCAAGAAATAAAGATGCAATTATTCTATTTATTTGTTAATTTTCCTCTACTCTCTCTTTCCAAATTTTCATATATGATAATCTTATAAAACCAAGAAAGGTGTATGTTCATTTGATAAATTAATGAATAGATTTTTTTGTCTATTATTTGTTATGTCTTATAATAGTTTGCATTTTTATGCTCTTATAATTGGATGTGAACTCACTCTGGTTATGAAAATGATCTTTGTAATCCTACTCACAAAAACAAAAGTCTCTCTCTCCTTATTTCCCATATTCCCTTTACCCCTCATCACTGTAAATTCCTCCCTTGTACCCTATGCAAGCACATTATTTTAGGTTTAGTGGATTTTTCCTATGTGATCCCTGACCTATAGGCCCTCCCACAAATTTTAGATAGTCTAGGTAGTTTACATTAAATAATGGCAACCTCCCCATAGACAAGAAGGAGGGGCTTAGCCCCTCATTGTTGGTGAAAAAACAATAATTTGCAATATGGAAAATTATTTCGCTAATAGATAACAGCTAAGAGGACGTCAAGAATGATTTGTACATGAATTTGATTATCGCATAATTAAGTATGGAAATGAGATAGACTGTAAAGTTGTTCTTAATCAACATTAGTATCTTCATCATAGGAATACTCACTATGAGAAGCTTTTGTGTCTTCTAAGGGTACATGAAAAGAATTGGATATAGGGTTATCATTCATAGTTATAGAGGAGGCCATGTCTTTGGAATTCTTGTAAGTACATGGTGGGAGCTCAAGATATTGCTAAGAACCAAACCGACCACTACCCGTATTGGGAATGAGATTTTGGAAAAATGACTCAAGAGAAAGAAATAAAGATTCGATGTACGTAATGCAATACTCAGATCCATCAAATTATTTAACCTGAATTCTTAATTCTTTAGAGGGTAGTAACCGATTGAATATTATCCTAATCAACTAGTTTCCAAAGCTAATTGCAGCAATATTAGGATGATACATGAAATAAGATGAATAACGATAGATACATGAAATGAACTACTAGAAAGGAGAAGGAGAAGAGGATTTAGCTGATATTCAAGTTACCACACTGATATGGGTTGACTTGATGACTAGAAATGGCTGGAAATTAGCTAACTGAGCTTCATCTCTGAAATTGTACCTTGAAAAACTTCATGGACCAAAATGTATGATACGGCCTAAATTGTACCCCCATTGTGGCCCTTCTTGTACGTCCTTATTTATTTGTACTTTTAGCTTCTACAACTTTCTATTCATGTGTGTTGCTTCCTTTTCACCTCCTATCTAGAATATGGACCTTTGATATTGCGTGATGTTCACCATGCAACAAATCCAAATTTCAAAACACTAGATGATGATATATTCTTGCAAAAAAACATTAGGTGGGTTGTGGTCACCCTTATGCACCATCAACATTTCCACTACTCTGAAAAGGGCTCAAATTACATGTCGTTCTTTCCTATCATGTGATATCTAGAATGTATGTAACCAAATTGATAACCATGATCTTGTAACAATAAGATTGTACTTAATACTTGCCCTAGCTTACTTGAATTTGATAAGATACATTTTCCATTTACAAATATGAGTGGTTGAATCCCTAGAATGAGTATGTAGAGTATATGAATCTCAAGGGAGTATTGAAGTATTGTTTCTTGTGATTTCTCTTAGTATTCTCTCATTAGGATGTTAGGTGCCAAGTAGAATGATTGCCCCTCTGAATGGGAGATAAATAACTTGTTTATATATGTGTTCTAGATCTAGAAAACTTAGAAAAGGCCGACTAGAAGTGTACTAAAGAGATAGAAATTAATAAAATACAATTGGAGGGAAAGGCACCAAAGCATCTAGATGGGTCCATAACATATGGATGTTATGGCCCTTTCTAGTTGCTTTGGTCCCAGGTACATGTGCAAATGATCTGGGAATCAGAATTGCAATGTACGAGGGTATAGCTTTATTTGGTGGAGTAATATGACCATTATGTGAACAACTAGGCTATGTGTACAAGTAAGTATGAATACAATATAGCAAGGGATAGTATGATTTTCCCTATTGATTAAGTGTGGGAAAATTAAAGAGTGATGTATAATTTGTGTTGTTACAAGTCATGAATTACCAAAATGAATGGCTACATAAAACATGCAATACAATGTTGGAAGTTGTTGCTTGATGTTTCTCTATGCATTTTTTGTATTGTACTTTCGAAAATTGATGACATGTTAGTGTGCAAGGATAAAAAATTAAAAAAAGAGACCTCATAATGTGTCAAGTGGGAATGGGAAGTTTGCATTTATCTTAGCAAGAGTGCATTGTCAAAACTAGCAGTATCAAAGAGTGAATTGCCAAATTTGAGTGTCTACAAATTTTTTACAAGGGAATCTTATAACTATATTCTTTCATCAACTTTGAACTAAGATATATGGTTTATTTATTTTAAGAACCATGATAACGAGTTATTCTTGAAGTCTTAATATCAAAATATGATGCATGATAAATGTTATTATATTGTTTGAATTGTCCTAAAACTCTTTCTATGAAAATGAAAAATGATTTTAATCAATGTTTATGTATTTTTATGTAGAACACATTAATTTTGAAGAAATGACCATGACTTCATAACAAATTCAACATATAGAAAACATTGTAACTAATCCAATTCATTCTATGGAAAATATTTAAACTTAATCATTTCAATACGTAGAAAATATTTCAAGTGAACTAGTTCAATCAATATAAGATATTACAACTGAACCAATGGCATTGGATTCTACCAAAGTGAATGAGGTGGGTACATTAAACACAATAGTTAGATCAGTTCCTAATATTGGAAATAGATAAACAGATTAATATTTGTAGGTTGTTATGCTTATTTTATGTCTACCTAATTTTAATTTCTATTTGATTCAACAATTATTTCTTAACATGTGGTTCATAAATGGCCTTCCCATAAATTGCAGTATGTTTTTTGGTCTCCCATTACTAATTTCCATTACATCCCTTTTGCATAGGTACCTTGGGTGCATGCCCTTAATATTTTTAGACAAGGTATTCGCATTGTGCATGACATGTTTTATAGCCAAACCAAAATATTTCTTTCTTGGCCAGAAGAAAAAGTTAAATTCTCACTAGCCAATAATGACCAAGAATTCGTTCAAGACATTATGGATGATATCCCTGAGGAAATGCTCCACAAAACTTGGGCTTGTTATTCTCGTTTGTGGTGGAAAGATTGGAAATGGTATTTATAAATGCTATTTTAGAACTATTTTCCCAACAAGTGTTATGAGTTGCCAACACCAAAGCTTCACATAGTGAATAAGCTCGCTTACTAGTGAACTCTTTATTTTACAGTGCCTTGTAAGAAGTGTAGATTTACTACTATAAAGCATTCCATTTTTTAACCCAAGCTTGCTCATTTTTCTTGGTGTGTAACAATATTTGGTTGTTTTCCCTCAGCTACATGCTCATCCATTTAGGGGTATTATAGCAATAATGTTCTTTTTTGGATGCATTGAAAATATCACGGATCTTTTGTGGTTGTACCAAAAAGTTCAAATTGTCGGGTCCTAGATTCATAATTTTGCCAAAACTTTTGGACTTGATCTTTTCACTAGCAACACATCCTTCTAGGAGATTATCTTGTCATCCCTATGATATTTCCCCATATTTGCATGCTTTCAAAGTGAAAAATTTATTTTTCATTTGGAAAGAAATAGATTTAACTTTTTCCTCATATTATTGTTAATTGCAATCGTTCAGCTTATAAAAAATATATAATTATTTCCAATATCTTTTTACATTTCCAACTACACTTCTACAAGGTGACGTTGGAGGTAGCCCATCTCCAAACCCTTCGTGATCACTAGCGTATTGCTCTTTGTATTGTTGGGTGGGTCACGTCACTATCTACTTCTCACAATCGACTATCAAGAGGTAGGGGGCGTTGTTGTAGATGGTCTCGTCATCCTTCTCATACATACTTGTGGTGGAGCTCTCCACCTCGCCGCCACTCTCCTCCATATCCTCAACATGGGGGGTGGAGCTCACCACCACTTTGATGCAACAACTAGGCTCTTCCTTCTTCTATGGGAACAATGCCTCAGTTGGTCCTAGCCATTTTTCTAGCCCACATCCACGAACAAGGAAATGAAGGCACCAATGAAGCTACTTAAAACACAACCACAAGCTAGGTTTCCATTCGTGAGGGGCATGACCTTTCAGATGATGGTTGGGGCAAGCTAGATAATGGATAACCTCCTCATGTTCTCTTCGCTGCCACCTATTAAATAACATTATTTTATAAAATTTGTATTGTTATTTTTTAAATTGTTAGTACACCTACAAAAGAATGTGATGTTTGGTAGCATGTTTTCATACCACCAACATTTTTTTGTAAATAATTAAAGTGTTTTATGTTTAGTAATATAGTTACTATTTCATCTGAATAAAACTAAATCTATATAAAAACATGAACAATACCCAAATAATAACTACCTTTAACTTTTCCATTTTCACATATAATCTAATCTCAGCACTTAGTTCCCATTATTGCATAATTATGTAATGGAAGTTCACGAAGGAATGTCTAGCTCCAATTTGAATCATGCTTCATAAGCTCTATAAATTTAAGTTTCTAAAAGCGTGCTTCATGAAAGTTAGTCTATAAAGGTTGACACTAACACATATAAATATAATTTAATGATACGAACGTCTTCATTTACATCATGCATATCGTGGGGCAGGTGAAAGTGAAACCCAAGGCTTACATAAAAAAAAATTATAGAAAAACAATTTTTAAGGAAAATAAATTTAATTTTTTATTGCATGCTGAAATAGTATATTAGGTATTGAATTATATAGAATGTTGGCATCTCTATTTATGTTTTAAAAGAAACATATAACAAATTATAAAGTTGAGTAAGTATACATCTAAATCCGTGATTACTTTTAGATAAGTAGTGATATAATATTGGCCTCAATCGTTTAACTCTTTATGTCGGGGTACGAGAAATGATTCTTAGTAGATTCTATGTGAGCCAAACAACTTTACCAATAAACTAAGTAGCCTTTGTCAATTTTATTTTATTTTCAACTTAATATCTCTGAAATTCATAAGAAAAAATAGTATAAAAAAATTTAATCTTCAATTCAAAGACATCATCTAAATATCTCATAATGAATTTTTGAGTGTTATTCAAAGTATTGATCCCTAAAATTTTCCATAGAATTTCATACAACTTATTTGATTCTCCTACATGTTTTTATGAACTTAAATATGAAAATTGGTTTAAGAATATAAAAATGAAAGTTGGTTTGAAAATATAATTATTAAAATGAAAGTTGGTTTGAAAATATAATTATTATTATTATTTGCTCATGTAAAGAAGGGAAATAAAAAATAACTTCTTTTGAAAATATTGAGGTGCTGCAAATTGCAAGCTCATAGCAGTTGAAATTGAAAAAAAAAATTGTAACAAGTATTTTACACACACCACAAAACTACTTACACTCATAAATACAATAAATATTTTATAAGATAGGAAGAATGAATGAGTATTATAGAGTTAGGGAAGTAATTTCAAGTTAATTCACATTCTCCAAATGTAATGGAATCAAATTTTTGGATTATGAAGTAACAGGGAGAAGAGGGGAAGTCCAATCAAACAAAACAAAATAAAAATTTAGAAAATATAAAAAAATAGAAAAAAAGATGGAAGGATCACCCGAATTAACTTGTATTGTTGTACAGGGTCAAATTTGGTATTGGAACTGTGACATTGTTTTCAAACACTACTCTCCAAGGTTGTTTTACCAAATAATGAGTCCTTTCTTGCTAGATCTTAGCAAACATAATGCTTAGTGGGGCTTAAATACATGTCTTGTTCACCAAGGTCTTCTACTTGGAGAATGCCTCAAATATACTAGAATCTTTAATCCCAAATGTCCAGTTTGTATTAGACCTAAAATGTTCATGCATCTCTCCGCGACTTGTCCATGGGCTCGAGATGCTTGGAAATAGATCTACAACTTGTTTCAACCCTACCATCCAGAACCCGTCAACTGAAGATTGGATTTGTTTGGACATTTATTCATAAGTCAAAATAGATAGCATTTTTATGAAAATTTTCCAAAGCTATTATTTTGTTCCAACTTTGAATAACTAGAAAGTGTTATTTTCAATAATGATTCTATGTCACACTAGGTTTCAATTAATGAGAAAGTTATTGTTATAGATCTTCTACTTGTTCTCATAGCCAAGCACAAACTAAGAAGGTTCCTCTTGAATTTCAACACCCTGAGGAGGTTCACAATCATTAGGGGAGTACCATATGCACCATGACTAGTGTTTCTCCCAATCATTTGTTAATGAGCTCTCCTCCTCCCACTGTCCGGTGTAGGTGGAGCCACTTTCACGTCCAGTTTTCCACTCCTCACAAGTGTAGTCGCTTCTCCACCCATCCTCCTTAGTGGAGAGATTGGAGTTTTCTACCTCGCACATAATCTACCATTGGGCCATCCACATGGTCTTTTTCGGTTTAGGGTTGTGATCATATGGTGGTTATGTCTCTATTTCCAAGACGGGACATCATGGTTTTGCTAGCTCTGCAAGATAATACTCGCGAAGTATATGTTGCCCAGTGTCCTTTTCAGGAGAACATTCTTCTTGGAGTGCTCTTCCTCTAAGGGGTGATACACCACTCTCCCTCATGATGCTACTACTTGTATTCAAATTTCATATTATTTTATTTTTTGTTATGTTATCAACATATTACTAATGTATAACCATTTTTACAACATAATTTTATTTTTTGAGCCGTAATTTTTTTGGACATAAAAATCGAAGTGAAAATTCCAATTTATCACCCTTTTATTTCTAACCATTTCTATTATATGTTTTGAATACTTGACTGATATTAACATATAGTATGGTTTTATGTTTGCAATCCTCCTAGATTTTCTTATTGTGATCTTTAGAAAAAATTTCCAGTGAATTTTAAGGTTTAAGCGATTTAATACCTTTTAATTCTAGATACATATCCAAGGGGGTATTAAGCTCTAGGCAAACTAGGCAACTACCTAAGGCGATGGAAATTAGGGGGTGCCTGATAGCTCCCTTATTAACGGTAAGTTTTAGAACTTCGAATTAAAATAATTTACCAGAATATTCAATAGTAATTAATTTATTGATATTATTATATGGTGACATAAATTTTTTATTGGTCTATGTTTTTACATAGCCCATGCAGTGTGTGCTTGAGAAATTTTACTTCTATCAACGTTGGAGTGTGAGAGTTTGAACCTAGGTGGAGCATGAATGCTCAAACTTATCTGACCTGGGCTACCGAGTCACCTAAGTCCCCACACATATAAATAAAAAAGTACTATATAATATTTGTACAGATAAAAAAATGACATATTTTTGAGCTCATATGATTTTGTTGGTATTGTTACCCATTATTTGATGTAACACCAAATTATTTTAGTGCGTAATATTTATAAAAAAATAATAATTTATTTATGGTATTGTCACTTGTGTAGCGAATAGGGGTGGAAATAATTGAAGTAAAGAAGTATTTAATTCTCTAATTCTATTTTTTGTGTAACATGTCTATTATTGTTATAATGGAGGAATTAGTCGGTCTGCTCCAAATATTAGTTTTCACAAAATCATGGGAGATACATAATTATTTCATATTGCTATACGAAAAAATGGTACTTTGTTCTAAGTTTGAATCCCATCACCTACTTGATATTCATAAATCAGATTTGCAAGCAACCTTGTATTAAAAAAATGTATTTGTTACATTTTGAGTCTCTCGTACGATTAATTATCTCAATCTACAGAATATTTTACATCATTCTATGATGATTTTATATAATATTTATATTCTTTATGTATAGTTATTTCTTTAATTTTTTATTTATTATCATCCTATAATGCAAATTTTAAAATATGAGAATGTAGTTGTCTTTTATTTATTTACTTGAGGGGAATAAATTATTATCTAAAATTGTGAGAAGGGCGTCCACTGAAATTATTGCCTAGGGCACTCCTACCTGTAATTCGACTTTGTATATACCCCGGGTTACACAAAGAAAAAGACGAGTCAGTAGACATGGGAAGTTCATAAATACGCTCAATGTTTTTAATATTTTAATTGGAGCTACCAAATGTAGAAGAAGTATGTGGTGTTAAACCTTCAATGTCCAATCAATCCCTATACACACTAAATAAAATCTTTTGTGATTACAATATTATATGAATTCCAAAGTACAAACTAATGTTACGTCAACCTGTTATATTCCATCCAGCAGGCCAGCATAAAATCAAGAGACAACTAGATTTTCTTTTGAACATTTGGTGGGAAAAGGACTCTAAAATTAAGACTTGCACCATCATATTCACATAAGTAAAAAATTCCCAGTTGGTTTCATAACTAAGAAAACATTTTGTACTTGGTACTCTTTCCCAATTTTGTATTTTTGTGCATATGCAAAAACAATTTTTGCGTAAGTCTGACGTGTAATAATAAATGTTTTTGGCAACTCTAATGTGTAACAATAAATGCATTTGTTAGGTTGTTTTTCAGATTTTTAGAACTATAGATTACATTCAAAATTTGAGATAGATCGGACATAGATAGATATAAATTATAACAATTACAAAGTGTAAAATTTGTTTGTTAGTAAAAATTTATATATTAGTGAACAAAATTATTAGAAAGAAGATATTGTTTATATCAACGGATTTGGAGGTAAATTTAGGTAGATTTTTGTGTGTTTTTTATTATTATCATCAAAAATATTGAAAAAGAATCATTCATGATTGATTTTTAGGTTTGAATATAGGTGCCAAAAATTTAAACTATCAACAATTTTTTATATTGAAAAATGTACTTTTATTAATAAAAAAGATATAGAACACCATTAATCATACAAATACTTGGTGGAAGAAGTCACACCCAAGAATGCAAGTCACATCGAGTCAAGAAAGCCTCGAGAAAAAGTCATCTCACCTCATGAGGGTGTCAAAATACATATATACATTATGTTAAATTTCTTCTTCTTCTTCGGTTTATTGTGATTGGTGGTGGGAGGAAATGGCCAGTGCCAAACGTGGAACTTTCTCCTGACTGGGGAAACCCCACCCACTTCCACCACTACAACCAATGTCGTCAAACAGGTCAGAAACACCCCCACTACAAGCAAGAGAAGGATGTCAAGATCTAAGAGGGGAACAATGCCATTGGAGAGAGGAGCTCTGCCGAATTCAAGAATGACGCTTATAAAATCCTTGACCATGGATATGTGAGTAAGAACAATGGTGTGACGACTCATGATGAACCCATCTTACAACACATAAAGCATTACCCCAATATGAGAGCAAGGATTAAAGGTGTTTCGCCTCTAGGAAGAGTTTCTCCACTTGAACCTGAATATGAAGAATTATATTGAAGACCAAAGTAGTTTTATTAGTCATAGAGAAATCTCTACTCATAGCAATGTTGTTAAAACAAGCAAATTTTATATCTTTTCATATATGAAATAGAATATCTGCTCTAAACATTTGCCAATAAATGTTGAATTTTGCAGGGATCGCGGTCGAATCCCCTAGAAGAACCATTTTCAAAGTGAATAAAATTGGGGATGAAAGGTTGGAAAAAGGAGTAAATCCACTTGCCAGGTAGATTGGGTGTGTGGGCAAAACTAGAAGAGGTGTTTAATCGAACTCTGGTGGTTGGCAAGTTAGGACAAGTAGGGTTTGCAATTCCCACGTGTTTGAGTCTGTCTCCAATAGGGAGGCCCTGATATAAGAGGCACCATAAAAAGTGGGCTTTTCTAGGCTCAATATGAGCTTTCCAAATTGTGTCAAATCTTCTGGCCCAGATCCCATCCCCGGACTTGAGATTCCATCGATGATTTAAAGAGATCACCCCAGACATGTTCTTCGGGGCAAGAAGGTGGTAGCCGATTTGGGGACTATAGCGACAGAAGGAGAGTCGCCGTTGGCCAATGTCAATCTCTCCAGTAGTGCACACCAAAGGAAATCCCATTTTTGTGAAGGCAAGTATCAGGTACAAAATTCATAACTTCTGAAATAGACTTTGCATCCTCTTTTTGAGCTGAAATTTAGCTTTAAGCATATCCCATGGTAACCAATCCTAAGAGGCCTTGCAAAATATGTCACCAATTACTCTAATTCCCTTCTCAAAAATTCGGAGACTTTTAATCCAAGGAACCATGGCAAATGGAATATTATGAAAATTAGGAATGAGAGACCACCGGAGGAAGAGAGAGTTGATTGATAGTCCTAATTTGAAATTATCCCCTACCCAGATGAGGTTGGGTTTGAGAAATTCCCAAGCTTTCTATATTCTTTTATCCAAAAAATGTTGCATATCTCCACAAGAATAGGTGAAAGAAGGAGGCTTTAGAACCCCAACCCTCACCATGCTTGATGACCCAAAGGTGTCCCTTTATTGATGCAATGTACGGGGAAGAATTTTCCAGGCTTGAGAACCTTCAAGGCTTTAAATTATCCATCTGGTGTTGAGAGTGTATCCTTGGACCTTGATGTCCAAAATCCTCAAGCCTCCCGCTTCTTTGGGCCTACAGGAAAAGGTCCCATGAAATTCTGTGAAACCCTTTATGGCCCTTAGATTAGCCCATAAAAAGTCTCTGAGAAGTTTTTCCAACTTGGCATAAGCTGCTTTAAAAGAAGCCCAACAAGAAGAGTGGTAGACATGGTGTGACAGCCAAGACTTTGGAACAAATCTGAAATTTTCTAGCAAGAGAGTGGGGTTTGGTACTCCAACAAGCTATCTTTTTTTCCACTCGCTGAACAACATAGTTCCATACCTCAGAAGGGGAGGCTCTGAAAGCATAAGGGAATGCCAAGAAATATAAATTGCACCCCATGTTCAATCCACTACCTTTGATAACCTTCTAACCAAGGAGGCATGGGAGTGAGGGATTGTCTGTTGACTTTGTAGCATTGAGTCTTTTTCTATTGAATAGCAGAGCTAGAGGCATATGGCAAAAAAATTCAGGCATTCCATGGCATTATTGACTAGAAGCTTCTTCCTCAATTAAGGTGAGGAAGGAGTCGTCTGCAAAGTGGCCGTTGGTAAGCTATTGTTCAGAATTGAGGGAATTTGATGCCTTTATCCAGATCTTGGGCATAATAATTGGCCAGCAAATAGTCTGAATCCTTTCGTGGCCAAAACATACAAAGATGGAGCGAGAGGGCAGCCTTGTCTTATGGATATGAAGAGACCAAATATATGGAAGATTGGGCTCCGTTGATGGAGATACATGTTCCTAGCATCTTGAAAAAGCATATATTGATAGAGCATGAACAAAGTCAAGGTCCAAACCCAAGGGCTTGGAACATGACAATAATGAAAGGCCATTCTATCCATGTCATAAGCTTTCTCAAAATCAATCTTCACAAAATTAGCTTTTTGGTTAGAGACCGTGGCCCAGTCCATGCCTTCCCACATAGTTATAACATTGTCAAAAATGTACATATCTTAAATGATTCCAATCTATTCACTGTGGATAATGAGAGGAAGGAGATGCTTAAGTCTGTTTCCCAAGGATTTGGTTATGAGCTTATAGGAGACATTTAGAAGAGTAATGGGCCTCTGGTTAGCGATCTGCTCAGGGTCATCAACTTTGGGGATACAAACTTAATGTTACCTTGATTAACGAGCTCACCCAAAGAGTTAGAGGTTCATAGCTTCAAGGTAAACTTTATGTAAATCAGGGCCAATAGAATCCCATAGGAGTTGGTCAAATTCACAAGGGAAACCATCAATTCCAGGGTCTTTGTCATAAACCATTTGCATAGCTGCTTCTTTGAGGTCATTAAGGGAGGGGTCGGTCACAAGTAACTCTTTTTGCTTGGGAAATATTGCAAGGGACCACTTGAAGGCATTTCAAGCTAGCATCCTCTCTTTCAGGTGAGGAAGCTTGAGAGGAAAAAACATCATGGTAATGGTGAACAAAAGGTTGTAAGATGTCCAACAATTTAGTAAGTATGGCATTGGATGTTTGAATGGATTTTAATTCTATCTTGGCTTGACATAAATGAATACTTTAAAATTCTATTCCTATTTATGCTAAAGAGTACATGATACATTTTACTTTTTTATACATATGCAATGTTATAACAAAAAAGTGTGATAAAATTCAATACAATGTATATTTTTATAGGGTCTATGGAAAAAATCACAATTTAATTGGGATAGAGTGAAGTTTGTCATGCTATTTTTTTTATTATTATTGGCAAATAGTTTTTTGAAAGGGACTATACCCTTGTACAACAAGGCTCAGAAGCCAGACTAGAAAAAATAAGCACAAAGAAAAGGATCAGCATCCTGATATATCAATAAGGACCAACTGCAGAACGTAGTCTGCAAAGAAGAAACAACAACCAGCAACACAACAGCAAATAAACAACTGCTGAACAGCGAACAAACATCATCCAGACGAATAGCGCTCCTTCAGGGTAAATTTTTTTTTTCTTTTTGTTAACCGTGACCCAGCCTGCTGGAGTCTCCACTGCTGAAGGAGGAGCCAAAGGAGGGGTATTCTCCTATTACTTATTTGTAAATATATAAATTTCATTATTCACAATCTAATTAGTGTAGATGATAATAAAGTGAAGTTATGATTATGTCGAAAGGCATTCCTATAATGACATCCAAGGTTGTAATGGAGTGAGTTGTTCACTTTTATCCTCAACATTAAATTTGATGTCCATTTGACCATCACGTGATAATTCATCAATAAATTTGACTTCTATTGGACTCTTACTTAAATATTTTTTTGCCCTTTTTTCTTGAACAATTTGTTTTGAGACTAATACAATGGCACAACTAAATCGATTCAACTTGCCACAAATCAATAAAGAATTAATCACTTTATTGATTAATGCAATATGTGAAAAATCTAAACTAAGAACCTTGAAATTGATTTCTTTTTTCCTTTTTCATGTAGATACATGTATTATATGCATGTGTGTACGCGCGCACACGCATATGTGCATGTGTACACACACATAAACTATATTAGTACAATATAAAGTATGTGTATGAATATGTATACACACTCATACTACGTCAATATAGTTAGATAGGTGTCTCAAGATTAATATCTCTCAATATATTTTGGATAAATGTATTTGAGTATCTATCTATAATAATAAATAATTAATATTAATAACAATAAATTAAAAAATTATGTCTTCTTTTAAAATACATCTTTGTGACCCATTTCTATTGTTCTTCAAATGATATTCATTTCTCCAAGAAGTATTTCAAGTTGTCACTATTTGTCTTCACATTGAAGTGATGACCTATGAGATACAGTCTTCATTGTTTGACTACATGACAAATAACCATCATTTCATTCTCATAAAATTTATTTGATAGGTTCTTAACTTTAAATTGAGGACTCTCAAATGCAATGGAGCTTCCCTCTTACATGAGTACGACACCTATGCCACACCCTAAAGTACCACATTCAACAATGAGGTTTTGGATAAATATGAGGTAGTTATAAATTGAATGGTTCACATGGCCTTCTTTAGTGACATAAATTCATGGGTTTCTTCCTCATTCCAATATAAATAATATGTCTTCAAAAATGTTGTGAGTGGTGTTGCATTTCTACCATAATTCTTCATAAAAATGTGATAGTAACCTGTAAGCCCTAAGAAGCACCTGATGTTTTGAGGGTTTTAGGAATATTCCATTCCACCATGACCTTAATATTACAAGGATCCAATTTTACATCTTCATGAGAAATGGTAAAACCCAAATGTTCTACCACTCTAACTCCACAAGCACATTTTGAGGACTTTACATAAAGGTGTTATTTGTCAAGAGTGTCTAAAACTTTATTAATGTGATGTAAATGTTCCTCATATGTATTTTTATACATTAATATATCATCAAAAAATATTAGGATAAATTTCTATAGAAATTGATGAAATATTGAATTCATCAAACTCTAGAAAGCAAATGGTGCATATGTAAGGCCTAAAGGCAATACTAGAAATTCATAGTTTTCCTCATGTTTCCTAAAAAAAAATTATGCATATCTTCAACATGAATTCTGATTTTATGATATCCTTATCAAAGTGTTAATTTTCTAAAATAAACAACACCATGTGATTCATCTAAAAAATCTTCATCTTATCTTATCAAAGTTTCCTATGGTATTATAGGAAACTTATCTTTCATTGTGTATATGTTGAGCTCTCTGTAGTCTTGACACATGTGTCAACCTTCATCCTTCTTTAATACCATCGCCAATGGAGAAGAGTAAGAAATTTGACTATGGTGAATAACACATACTTCCAACATCTCATGTACCATCTTTTAGATCTCACTCTTATGTAGATAATGGTAGTGATAAGGTCTAATATTGGGTGGTTGGCTTCCTAGTACTAGCTAAATAACATGATCATGATCCCTTTTAGGAGGCAATCTTTTCAACATATCCCCAATAATAACTGAGTTCTCATTAATAATTTAGAGTGGATTTGATGGTGTATGACATTTTGATGGTTGAGCCTCTAGTGAGAATAGTTGTACCACAAAATCATCTACACCTTTATTAAGTGATTTCTACATTTTATGATAGCTAACCAACTATTTATATTTTTCCTTCATCACACACACCTCAAAATTCCTCCCTTCATAATGGGTTTGTATGAACAAATCCTATAAGTTCATCTCAACAGCTCCCGAAGTATTAATCCATAGTACATGTAATTTGAAATGTCTTCTCCCCCCATTGAAATGGCATACATGGGGCACTTTAGCAAGTAATCTCCCATAGATAGCCTAATCTTATGGAAATTTCTTGAACAACTAAATTTACCTTTGTTTGTAATTGTGACTTGAAACTATAGGACTAGATAAATGAATAAATTTAAGCATATTGACAACTTATGAGTGGTGAAGTTTTAACTACTTCCAGATTCAATTAGTATTATCATATTTTGTTTCTTCACAAACCCAATAACCTTGAGGATTTATGGGGTGTTAATTATTGAAATGACATGGCAAGAGATAGTTGGGAGATATTCTTCAACTTCAATCTCAAGAGCCTCTTCCTCCTCACCTTATTTCCTTCTCATCTTCTTCCTCATTAGGACCCTCAATGTATAATAATTTCTTCTCAGGACGTTTATTTCCCTTGATCCACTTGTTATCAAAATTGTAATATAGACCTTTTTATCACTTCACCTTTTCCTTGTCTCTCGGCACGCTTCTCACCATCAATATACATGGTTATCAGGTACGCATCTCTATCTACTTTATTTTATCGATCTTTTGCTCAAAAACATAAAGTGGGGGTAAATATAAACATAAATCACACACTTTGGGTAATTATATAGTCCTGATTGCCTACTACTATTCATACAATTCCTAAGTAAGAAAAGTACTAATTAACCCATATATTTGGCCATATTTTCTTTCTTTCTATTCTCACTTTTGGATTTGTACACCTTGCTCAGTCTAAAATCTAACCCTTCAGTTTCTCTGAGTCTAGACACTAGCGCTTAGCCAGGATGCCAGCACCAGGCGCCCCGTCTCCTCTGGGCGCCTCTGACCTCTTTATACTTTGTTCACATCTTTTGGGTCTTTTTTTATCTATTTGAGCATCTTTTCTTTTTGGTAGTTGGCCTTTTCGGGGTTAATTATGAAATTCTAGCCAGAGAATCATATAAATATAAAGTTATGCGATCATAATAAAGGAAAAAACACTAAGCATTAGCTATCACCACCTAAGGTTGCATCCAAAGGTTATTCAAGAACATCAAAGCATCCATTCTAGCATCCATTCAAGGGAAAGTGACTACATTATTCTACATACAGTTCATAGGAGGGGAGTCTATTATATTCTATGCACACATCTATTTACATCTTTTACATCTAGCTATTTTGCTCGTTATCAAGTTTGTCTTGTGCAAGAGCCACCTAAGGCATGATTCCACACACACATACATAGAACTAAATTGGGTCTGAGATGTAGTGCAATTTTTAGTCGTAAGTTCGCTAGTTGACAGCTACGGATAGTTTGACCCCTCATTTTGCATCTTTCTTTTTTAGAATTTGATGGTTTTGTAGGTCTTTATTTCATTGCAAGTTTCTAGTGAACTCGGTGATCATTGTGTGACCTCTTAGCGACCAAAGGTGAAGTACATCGAACACCTCGTGACCTATGAAAGATGGTTTTCAGAGAATTTTCGCAATCATAGTCACCCACTTTCAGTATGTGGCACCCACAGATGCCCCAGTCCAATATATCCCTCCATATCTTCACTTTTCTGGGTCTCTGTGCGACGCTTCTACCTCTCTGTTCCTTAGCTCAACATTTCAGTAGAGTCCTAATGTAGCCAAATTAAGAACAAACCATATATGCTGCAAATATTATGAACTCCAAAAGAAAATAGATCTCCTTCTTTGTTCTCAAATAATGAATTACAATGTTTCCTAAATAGGAAAACAACTCCCAATTCGAGTTGCCAAGTAAACTCTAGCTAACTCTGACTAAATCTTCTCTAGGTGGCAGAAATTACTATTTTTAGCAGTTTACTAGAACCTGCTATTCTTAGTAAGTTCGCATGCTTATTCCTATGGGCACAGAAATTTCCACGCATCTTCTACATCCCTAAATTAGAGGAATTACCAACTTTCTAACTCATAATGCAATTAATAGACTAAAATTAACTAATGCTCAAAAATAGGAAAAAATTGAACTATAACTTAAATCATAATTTTTGGCCTCAAGATGGCGGATTTAGGGCCCAAAAACGTGTCGAAAACTTGCCCCAACTGGTAGGGCGGGTTACCACTGTGTTCGTCTCATCGAAACATGTGGTTTCTAAAAAAAAAACGGACTCAAACTGACACCCGGAACTCAAGTTATGACCTTGTTAAATTCCTATTAATTCTGGCGCATCAAGTCCATATTTCATTGTGAATCAGCTAAGTCTCTGTTGTTCCTCTTTGTGACTAGGGTTTCAAATTTATGAGCTTAGCTTTTCTTGAGCAATTTATATACTTAATTGATTATTCATTTACTGCTACAATAGTAATTGGATTAAGCATATTTATAGAATTTAAATCCATATTTTTCTTAATCACTTAACCAATTCGAAGGGGAAACCTCCAACCTACAATAAGAATAAATTGTTCAATATGATGATAATCTACTAGCTACTAACTCCTATAGATACCCTATTGTGCTATGTAAAGCACCAATGTTGACCTCCTAAGCATATGAAAGAGTAAATGAATGAGATGTGACATGATAAGAGATTATGTTCCACAAGTCAGCCATCCTTATCTTTATATATAACCCAAGATTAAGGGTGGAGTAGGATGTATGGTTATTGGTATCTCAAATATTTTACAGGGTGGACACCTTATAAGGTAAATGGTTACAGGATCCTCTCCGCTAAATTTGTTTGGCACTTTTTGGTGTTTTGTGCATATATAAACACAATTAATTTACTTACAAATAATACTTTTTACTTCATTGGTTTGTAGCAATAAATGCTTTTGTGATGGTTAAGATAAAGAGTACATGGTACATTTTGATATTTATACTATGTATGGAATGGTATAAATATAAACATGTGATAAAGGGTAAGAGGCAATATACATCCATCCAGTTTCATGACACAAGCCACAATTTAATTGGGGCTTGAGTTATGGTAAAGTACTTGATTTAATTAGAGTAGATGATAGTAAAATGAAAATTTTCATACCATTTGTTAAAATATAAATTCTGCTAAATATCAATAAAAAGAGGTGTGCTCAATGGCTACATTGAAAAAGTTAAAGGCAATGATTCCTTGTTCTCACTAGATTTCAACAAAGATTGGAAGGAAGGGGTCATAACAATAAGTTGAGTCATAATTGAAGTCTTAGAGGATAATATTGTGAAGGTGACGAGAATGAAGGAATATGGCTTGAAGTTATTCAAGTATCTGTGGATGAAAAATGAGCTACATGAATTTTACAGACCCAATAAATGCATTCATGAGATGGAAGATGGTATCCTAATGGCATCCCTTCCTCTTGTTTGGGTAGATGCGTGTTTAGATTATGAAGTATGTTATGGTTGAAGGAAAATATAGAAATATTTACCCATGTGAATTTTCCTTGCTTAATCATTTTAAGAACAGAAGAATCATAAGCATTCCATTTTTTGTACTTTTATTTAAAGTTGACTTCATGGAATATCATTATAACAAGACTAATGCTCTCATTCACCAAGCCTTAATTATCCTCTTGTTTGAAACTATAAATCCTACCATTTCCCCATAAATTGGTGTCCAACCCTATCAATATAGGTCTAGAGAAGGGTATCCCGAATAAGGTACATATGGAGTTTATGTTTCTTGAACCTTCAACTCATCCTAGTAAGGATAGTAGGATTTTTCCAAAAAGGGAGATTATCATGAAGGATGATAATACAAACATAAAAGGTAAAAATCCTTGGTGCCTCCTAAATTTAAGAGTTATCTTGAATAAGGTACATAAAAGGTTTAGAGAAGGGTATCCCGAATAAGGTACATATGGAGTTTATGTTTCTTGAACCTTCAACTCGTCCTAGTAAGGATAGTAGGATTTTTCCAAAAAGGGAGATTATCATGAAGGATGATAATACAAACATAAAAGGTAAAAATCCTTGGTGCCTCCTAAATTTAAGAGGTATCCAAGTGCCTAAGTTAAGCAAGCCAAAAATTCTCTGCGTAGAAAATTATACAAGAAGGTGCCTACTGTGGCCAAAATGATTTTATTCCTAAATCCAAAGAGAATGAGGGTCTGATAGGAAGAAAAAAAAGGAACTAAATGATGTAGGACGGTCTAAGCTCAAGAACTAGAGGACAAAAGAATAAGGAAGAGATTGGTGTTATGGAAGGCATCCTCATCCTTAAAATTATAGATCTTGAAGAGAACTAAGAGGCATTTGGGAAGCCCAATGCCTCTAATGATTTATAGTCTTGTTGTGTCCTAATTTTGTTGCTTTTACCCATTGATTGACTTTTGACCGACTCTTTGTAAATATTATTGACTAGTCTTGTTGGGTTTTAGAGCGGGTGTAGTCCTAATTCTTTGTTCACTTCTATATGGATTTCAATGGTTTTATATTTTTTAACATTGTAAAATGTTATAAGATCTAATATGAAATAAGGTAATAAAATTATAGTTTTTTATCAAATTTATTTGTACAAATGAATTGCTCTCAATATTTCAGGGAGATATTTACGTGTCTTTAATATACATATGAAAAGCTAAAGCTATGAAAACAACATAAACAACACCCTTGCGATTATCTTTTCCATTTTCACATATAATCTAATCAAAGGAACTTAGTTCCAATTCCAAATATTACATAGTCTAATATGTGCAATAGAATTTGAGGAATGAATGTCCAACTCCAATTTGAATCATGCTTCATAAGCTCAATAAATTTAATTGTTCAAAACCCATTTCATGAAATTTGTTAGTGTCAATTCCAATTGGAATCATGCTTTATGGATGTTATGAAAGCAATTCCTGTAGAAAATATAAACAGAGAGTTTGTAAACCTTTCCTAATAATTATTAGCTATATAAAACTATAAATAGAAAACACCTCTTTTTTAAAAAGAAGATTTATGGAGCTATAGGATTCCAGGCAAACAATATTTAATATAAAAAAAATTATAATTCAAAGATATGTATTCCAAGTTCGTTTTTAGATACATATTTAAAATAATTTGAAAATAAAAATTCGTGTGAAAATATAACTATTAACTAGGATAGATATCTTAAATACATCTATCTAAAATACAACAAGAGATATCAATCTTGAGGCACCTATCTAGTTATGATAGATATTACTATTTTTATTGACTTCTCCAAAAAAAGAAACAAAATTATGTAAGTGACAGTTTAATAAAAATAAAATTTATGAATGAACTTTCACATGACAGTCAAATGAATGTCAAAAATAAAATTGAACAACGCACTCCATTACAACCTTGCCTGCCATTGTAGAACGACTCTCAGCGTAATAAAATCCATCCACACATAAATTGCTATTTGGTCAAATAAAAAATTTAAAAAACAAAAACTTCCTTCAAAACTCTCGAGGTGTTACAAATTTCATGCTTTCATTGAAATTGTTATTGAAAGAATATATAGATAGATATGTTTTATTAATATAGTAAAAAAATTAGTAATTTAGAGTCATACAAGTAATTTCAAGTGAAGAGGTATATTTGTTTTGGGATTGCAAGATTTTTTATTTTTGATTGAAAAGCACCTCTTTATTAATAATAAAAATATATTACAATGTTAATCTTATGTAATAGGTGGGTGGTATAGAAGTACAACCCAAAATGTTAAATTGAAAATTTGTTCGAGAGAATTCAATCGGTACGCATGCCAAATTGTTATCAATTATAACACATTAATAGAATTTTTTTCAATAAAAAGGGAACACTAAACAAATAATACAAAGAGATGAGACAAAGATAAAGATGATAAGACATATTTTTAGAGGTAATAGAATGCAATTTTTGTATTATGAAGTCATGGGGTAGGAAAGGGGAACACCAAGGAAGCAAAACAAAAATAAAAAATTTAGAAAGCATAAGCTATTTTAAGAAAAATACAAGACGGAAAGCTTGCCATAACTAACTTGTACAATTGTATAGGGGTCAAATCTGGTAGTAGAATTTTTACACCGCTTACAAGCACTTTACCAAATAACAAGTCCTTTGTTGTCAAATCTTGAAAAACACAATGTTCAATGGAGCTTAAATATGTGTCATGTTCAGGGTAAATTTTAAGACCTCACCTAAAAAAACTATAGATATTACTTGGCGAATTTCTAAAAATGACTGTCGAAATCTCGGCGAGTGCCACGAATTGAAAGAAAATACCATCGACTAGTAGCAATTATTAGCCAATAGCATACTTCTACTAGACGGTAGTAAATTTCTCTTTTGTACATGTGGTAAAGGCAGTTTGAATACAAATTTTTGGCTATTACTGTAAACGCTAGGAAAATATACCCAAAAAATTAACTTGTACCTAGAAAATTTAGAAAAAATAGAAAGCAACCTAACACCTCAAAATTCGTTGAATCCAAATTTCAAAAACCCAAATATTTGAGATTTAACTAAGATTAGCCACTAAAATTTACACTGGTCATGTTCATTAGTCTTCATCCTGTAAGCAACTCAAATATAAGTATTGGCATCTTAATCCTAAATATAGAGCATGTGTTCTACCTGAAATATTCAAGCATCTCTTCTAGAATTGTTCTTTGGCTCAATATATTTGGCAATGGATCCACAACGTATTTCATTCGTACCATCCATAACCCATCAACTAGAAAATGGATTTGTTTGGAGATAACTCTTAGTGGTCAACATATATAGCATTTGAATGCAATTTTTCAAGAGCTATTATTTTATTCCAACTTCAAAAGACTAAAAATTATGTTATTTCAATAATGACTCTATATCACAAAAGTTTTTAGTTAACGAAAAACTTATTTTTATATCTTATGCTTGTCTTCATATCCAAGCACAAGTAAAAAAATGTTGCTCTTGCATTTCAATACCTACTCAATCATTGTGGGAGTGCATTGTGCACCATGAGCAAAGTTCCTCCTAATCAACCATTGATAGGATCTCTTCCTCCCACTTCTAGGTGTAGGCGGAGCCACTTTCACGTCTAGTTCTCCACTCCTACCTACCATAGCTACTTCCCTACCCCTCCTTGCTAGAGGGATTGAAGTCTTCCACCTCACAAAAAATCCACCACTCACCCATCCACATAGTCTTCGTTGATGCATAGTGGTGATCCTATGGTGATTATGTCTTTCCCTCTTAGATGGAGTATCATGGTGTTGTTGTCTTTGCAAGTTATATTCAAGAAAGAAGAGATGCTTGGGATCCTTCTTTAAGAGAACTTTCTTCTTGGAGTATGTTTCCTCTAAAGGACGGTCCGCCACTCACCCTCGTGATGTTAATATAAATTTTATATTATTTCTTATATTTATCACGTGTTCAAAATATGTACCGCATAATTTTGTTATTTGAGTCAAATATTTTGACAAGTATAATATTCCAACTATGATTAGCCATTTATATTCTATTTTTTAGACACTTTGAATGATATTAATATATAATACATTTTAATTTTTAAAAATATATATTGTAGTAAATACTCTTTATAATCCTTGAGAATTTTTACAATCCTTCCATATTTTTCTTATTGTGATCTTGAAAAAATGTCCAATGTGTTTAAAGGCATCCCAAGTTGCACAAAGAAAAAACAAATCAGCATATTAACAGAATCAAAATAATGTGAAGTTCATAAATACGCTCAACCTTTTTAACATTTTGATCGGAGAAATCGATTTTAGGAATGGTTTAATACATCAAATTTGTTGATCTTAATCCTTCAATTTCCAATCAATCCCTTACACCCAAGTACAACTAATGTTACATCAACGTGTTATATTTCATGTAGCAGGTCAACATAAAATCAAAAGACAATTAGATTTCTTTTGAAAAAATGGTGGGAAAGGGACTACCATTCAGACATACACATAGCACCATCTTATTCAGAGCACATGTACTCAAATAAGGAATTAAAAAAAACACTCTTTATCAGGTAATGTTTCCTATTTTATTTTTTTTGTGCATACCTATACAAACACAATGTAGTTTATTTATCATAAATATTTATGTGTTGAACTGACGTGTAACAATAAATGTTTTTGTATTTAGTTATGCTAAAGACTATATGGTACATTTTATTGTTTTTACATATGTACTCTTAAAACAAAAAAATGTGATAAGGGTAGAAAAATATTTGTACACATCAGAGTCTAATTGAGTTAGATGATAGTAAAGTTAAGTTTATCATATCGTTCATAAAGATATGAGTAGATGATCTTATTAAATAAAATTATAATTTAATTAATATTGATGATAATAAAGAAAAATTTGTCATATTATCTTTTAAAGTATAAATCTCCTCCTATTTGAAATTGGAAAACCTACCATTTCCCCATTAATTGGTATGTCCAACCTTATCAATATAGGGTCAGAGAAGGGTATCCCAAGTAAGGTGCATATGGAGTATGTGTTTCTTGAACCTTCTGTACACACCCAAAATTGGGTTGCAACCCCCTAAGCCCCTTTAGTTAATTAATTTGACACATCCCCCGATCATGGCCCCTTCCACACATTAAAATTAACTTAATCACTTGTATTAAATAAATTATTACCTCACATCATTATTAATTTAACTATCTAAATTAAATTAATTTCTACCTCACCTAGCCACCTCACCTTGGACACATTCCCAAACCCTAACCACCTAATGCTAACTTAACAACTTACGTTAACTAGCCATAACTCATTCTAAACCTAACTAAGACTTATTCTAGATTTTTCATTAATGACTAACCACTTGCTCCTATCAAAATCCCGCAACTATAAGCAAGAATCAATCTACTTGACTTGGACCATTCTCAATCATGTTAGAAAAGGGAAAGAATCAGTTTTTTTTTAGAAAAAAACAACCATCTTTCCTTAACCGATGGCGGTTTTCCCTCGGTTAGCGCCGGTCACAGAACCGTTGTTGATTCCATTAAGAAGAAAATTCCAACGCATTCACCTGGTACAAAATCTGCTCTCGGGATTTTGGGCATTCTTGCATTGGTATTCTTGAGCATCCAAGAGATCTCACGATGAACTAGAGATCATTCCAAGCATTCACAACCTCCAACAAACATCAACAGTGTGTTCCAGAGCATTGGATCACTCACAAGGAAGTCCAGAGCCTTCTGTTGTTGTTGCAAGGGATCGAGACTTGTCTCTCCTTCAACCACAACTATTCTTTCTACAACCAGCTTCCAATCTGTAAGTAAGTGATTTCTACCTTGTCATTTCTTTCATTATTTTGGTTGTTAATCATTTATCTACTTTCTTTCACCTTCTACCCTTTTCATATCTCTTTCATCTCACCTCCACCCAACCATTTGCCCATTTAACCTCTGTACCCATCCCAAATGCTTATTTCTTCATCTCTTAGTCTTTAATAAAATCCTACCACCTTACCTAAGCCTCCCCAACTCTCTATGCAATCAAAGAGAGCTCAAAACCACCTTATTTTAATCTTTACACCCAATTTCCCAATTGTTCACCCAACTGCCCATACCGGCATCGCTCACCCAACTAGCGTCTACTATTACCACGTACTGAAATTGGTTACCCAACCGATACCAGTCTCTGTGATTGGTGATTTATCTCAAACAAATGAGATCCTAACTTACCCAAAACCTTCCCAAACCTCACCCAATATCACCCAGACCTTCTTAAACACCTCTGCGACACCTGCCAACCTTGACAACACCCTTCCTTCTCTATATTTAGTTTTATATTCAATATTTATCTTAAATGTAGTCTATTGTTAGCATATGAGATACCTAAATTATATCGTTACAATAGCACTTTTATTTTATTTTCATTTCTTTACATTAAGTTATTTTTAAGCAATGGATTGACGACCCTTTCTAGGAAGTATCACACTTCTTGGATCTAGCATATGTTAGGCAATCCACTGTCATATGCTATTTAACTCTATTTGGTGGTATTGTTGTGCTTCTACAGGTAGTCCTTCCTAGCCAAAAAGGAGATCTTCATGATTAGTCTGGTCTTCTCAATGGTGCACAACCTTCTTTGACTTCAAATTTATTCCTCCTCACCTCACATTTACCTTTTTTTTATACGCAACATTGTGGTGAAACATTTTGGCATGCCTAGTGGGACCCTCATTTGTGGGTTTCGTTCTATTCATATAGGTTACATCTTGTGTGTTTCCTTTCTAAATTGTTATTCACTAAATCTTCTTCTTTGGTAATTTGTTCCTTTTTTCCAATTGTTCTAAATGAAACACTTCTTTTGGTGCATTTAAAAAGAATCCTTCTTCTTTCTTATGTTCTTGCATTAGTGAAATTCATCCTTCTTCTTATTCACTCTTGTTTACATTGAATATCATATTTTGATATGGGGCTTAAAACACGTGTATTTCATCCTTGCATGTCTGCATATTTAGCTCACATAGTTAAGTAACAATCATGCGACGGAGGTCATGACCATTTGTGATTGATTAATAAAATGTAGTTCACATTTGTGGACACACTCCATATCCAAATCACTTAACACAATCTATAAACTTCTTAAACATTCCCTTCAAAGAAGAAGATGACAAGGATTTAAAAACCCGTTGATGGTGAGCCTCACCCGGTGTTCTGGCCAGTTTGTCATGTTAGAGCTCGGACATCACGTACCGCAAGGTATATTGAGGGATCCTTCGCCAAAAAAAAACCTGAAATCATCCATAGATTTCTTTCTAGGTACCTTTTTTATCCAAACATTTTATATCATTCACAATCAGTCTTAAGGCATAAGCCAACTAAACATTAAAAATATGATCCTAGGATATCACGTTTATTTAGTTTTTGCTTGTTCGATTGTCGCATTTCTTTCTTGTCTTCTGCAGTTTGAGTTGTGAGGACGTATTGACCACTTTTTTTTTCTTTTTTCCACACTCAACCATCACAACTGATTAAGTTTGGTTTTTCCTAAGTGTGTTACTTCATATTTGTTATACACAACCTCTTTTGGTGTTTATTGTGACTAAATATTTACCCAAAAATATTAATTTCTTCACTTCCCTAGTTTTTATCAGTAACTAGCATCATTCCCATGATCGACATTGGTTCTTTCATCATACCGGCACTATTTTACTAACTGGTATTAGTCTCTTTGTATTTTTAATTTCTATCAAAATTGCAAGCTATCCTTACATACTAGCTTTCTTTGTTTATGATTCTTTCGATTAACCAGTTTATTAGTTTCTATCGCCCTTAATAGAATCCAGAATACCTATTTTCTACTTTTCGTCCCCATATCTTCAAATTTCTTCATTTTCATAGTAACCGGCATCGGTCCAGTGACTGGCATTGGTCTTTCTGCCTAATCGGCACTAGTTTACTGACTGGTATCGATCTATGTGTTTTTTATTTTATCATAAGCAACAACCTATTTCTATCCTTCCGGACATCTTCAGACATTTTTTTGAGTTATGTCACCTTTACAGAATTCACACTACCCATTTTACACCTTTTCTTATGGTTTGGACTTTCCAACAGGTGCGAGCACTTGCCTTCCACACTAGTTGCATACCTCTGCCTACTACGCCTTCACCACCTTCTATTTCTTCACCAATGGACCCTAATGGACCTGTGATTGTACCTGATGGTGATGAGGATTTCACTCGATTCCTTGATTACAACACCAAGGCCTTACAACACTACCTCGCCAATTCTTCTACACATGTCACATTGGGAAAACCGCTTTATGGAATGTCTACCACCATATTTCACCATTTCACCACTAGTTTACCCTACTACCTCATCTTTCTCACATTTCTTTAAAACCAATAACTTGGAAATTAAAACAAACCGTGCCTATACAACTAGTTTCCATAATATCAATAACTTAGAAATCAAACCAAACCATGCTTACACATCTAGTTTCCATAACATCAATAACCTGGAAATTAAACCACACCATGCCTATCATTTAGTTTCCATAATATCAATAGCTTGGAAATTAAACCAAACCATGCCTATACAACTAGTTTCCATAATATCAATAACTTAGAAATTAAACGAAACCATGCCTATACAACTAGTTTCCATAAAACCAATAACTTGGAAATTAAACCAAATCATTTTGTTTCCATAATATCAATAACTTGGAAATTAAACCAAACGGTGCCTATCATCTACTTTCCATAATAACAATACATTGGAAATTAAAACAAACCATAACATTAACCATGCCTATAACTAATTTCCATAATAACCATACACTGGAAATAAAAACCACACTCAACCAAAATAAGTGTCATCATCTATATACTGGAAAGTTTGTATGTCAATACACGGTATATACGGCTATAAATAAGTCTCTGAAAAACTCGCATGTACATCTTGCCTCTTCGGCACACATACCGATATATATAAATCAAAAATAAAAAATTCCTCACCAACTCTCTAAGGATACTTAGGGGCACGTTTACCTCACCTATGTACCCTCGCCAAACCATCCCTGCTTATTTGATAATTGAATTTTCTTACTCTCTGTACCGTGTGATAATGTTACCCATGTTGTTTAGCCTACCAACCTTTCCTTGCCTTATTTCGTGATGTTTATCTCAACCATACCAAACCTTTTGGTGCTTTGGAACACACCTATGCCTATTCCTACACCTTGACCCATTATGTTTGCAGGAGCATTTCCTATACCTTGGATAACTGGACCATAGCAACCTTGTTTGGATAAACTATCAACCTTTGATGATGTAGAGTTTGTGAGCTCTTCATCCTAGTGCCTTGTCGCATTCTAGATGTGTGCATTCATTTGAATGCCCCCACCTATTACCCACACCGATATCACGACCCATACCCGCACCTTACCTCATTTTTCATCACCTACAACTTTATCAAACCCATCACCGATTTTGCATGCTCCTCAATTAGTTCATGGTTTGAGGGGGATCACCTCTACCCATACCTGGGGCAATCACCTCCTATTTTTGTCATCATCTCTTATCAATACAAGCTACACAACAAATAGGGGAAAATGTAGACACCCAAAATTGGGTTGCAACCCCTTAATCCCCTTTAATTAATTAATTCGACACATCCCCCGATCATGGCCCCTTCCACACATTATAATTAATTTAATCACTTATATTAAATTAATTATTACCTCACATCATTATTAATTTAATTACCTAAATTAAATTAATTTCTACCTCACCTTCGACCCAATCCTAAACCCTAACCACCTAACCCTAACTTAACAACTTGCCTTAACTAGCCATAACTCATTCTAAACGTAACTAAAACTTATTCTAGACTTTTCATTAATGACTGACCACTTGCTCCTATCAAAATCCCGCCACTATAAGTGAGAATCGGTCTTCTTGACCTGGACCATTCTCAATCACGTTAGAAAAGGGAAAGAATCAGCTGTTTTTAGAAAAAAAACAACCATATTTCCCTAACTGATGTCGGTTTTCCCTCGGTCAGCGACGGTCACAGAACCACTGTCAGTTCCGTTAAGAAGACAATTTCAACTCTTTCACCCGGTCCAGAATCTGCTCTAGAGATTTTGGGCATTCTTGCATTGGTATTCTCAAGCATCCAAGAGATCTCACGACGAACCAGAGATCATTCCAAGCATTCAAAACCTCCACCAAGCATCAACAATGTTTTCTAGAGCATTGGATCACTCACAAGGAAGTCTAGATCCTTCTGCTACTGCTGCACGAGACCAGGACTTGTCTCTCCTTCAACCACAACTATTCTTTCTACAATCAGCTTTCAATATGTAAGTAAGTGATTTCTACCTTGTCATTTCGTTCAATATTTTGATTGTTAATCATTTATCTACTTTTTTTCATCTTCTACCCTTTTCATATCTCTTATGTCTCACATCCACCCAACCATTTGCCCATTTAACCTCTATAGCCATCCCAAATGCCTATTTCTTCATCTCTCAGTCTTTAATAAAATCCTACCACCTTACCTAAGCCTCCCCAACTCTCTATGCAATCAAAGAGAGCTGAAAACCACCTCATCTTAATCTTTGCACCCAATTTCTCCTATCGGCATCAGTCACCCAACCGGCATCGACTATGACCAGGTACCGGCATTAGTCACCCAACCAATACCAGTCTCTGTGACTGGTGATTTATCTCAAACCAGTGAGCTCCCAACTTACCCAAATCCTTCCCAAAACCCACCCAATCTCCCCCAGATCTTCCTAAACACCTTTGTCACACCTTCCAGCCTTGACAACACCATGCCTTCTCTAGATTTAGTTTTATATTCAATATTTAGCTTAAATCTAGTCTATTGTTAGCATATGAGATACCTAAATCGTATCATTACAATAGGACCTTTCTTTTACTGTCATTTATTTACATTAAGTATTTTTTAAACACTGGATTGACGACCCTTTCTAGGAGTATCACACTTCTCGAATCTAGCTTACGCTAGGCAGTCCACTGTCGTATGCTATTTAACTCTATTTGGTGGTATGGTTGTGCTTCTACAAGTAGTCCTTCCTAGCCAAAAAGGATCTCTTCACGATCAACCTGCTCTTCTCAATAGTGTGCAACCTTCTTCCAATTCACAGGTATTCCTCCTCACCTCGTCTTTACCTTATTTGTTTTATACGCAACATTGTGGTGAAACACCTTCAACCCATCCTAGTAAGGCTAGTGGGAGTTTTCCAAAAAGGGAAATTGTCATGAAGGAGAATAATACAAACTTCAAAGGTAAAAATCCTTGGTGCGTCCCTAACTCCAAGAGCTATCCAAGTGCCTAAGTTAAACAAACCAAAGAGTCTCTGGGTAGCAACTTAGACAAGAATATGCCTACTGCGGTCAAAATGATTGTATGCCTAAATCCAAAAAGAATGAGAGTTTGATACGAAGCATAAAAAGGAACAAAATGAAGTAGAAGGAGGGTCTGAGCTCGAGAACTAGAGGATAAAAGAAGAAGGAAGAGAGTGGTGTTGTGGAAGGCATCCTAGTCCTTAAAGTTATAGACCTTGAAGAGAACTGAGAGGTATTTGGGAATCCCAATGCCTCTGATGATATGTAGTCTTTTTGTGTCCTAGTTTTGTTGCTTTTACCCATTGGCTGACTCTTTGTAAATATTATTGACTAGTCTTGTTGGATTTTAGAGGGGCTCTATTCCTAGTTGTTTGTTCACTTTTGTATGGATTTCAATGGTTTCATCTTTTCTAACATTGTAAAAGGTTATAAGATATAGGGGAAAGGAGCCAATGACCGTGAATGGCCCAATGACTGTTAGTAGTTACGTGAAACAAAGTGCCAGTGATCATTTGAATTAAAGTTAAAAATGAAATAAAAACTAGCCAATAAAGTAAGTCACATCAAGTCACATCAATAAATGAACCAATGAAATGATGACACATAAACAACCCATAAAAGGTGATTTTATTCACAACTAATGGGTTGCCTTAAATTTCTTTGTATTCAAAAGTACTTATTTTAAATCCCTTAAAAATATATTTTCCGCATACTCAAATTTTTTGAAAGAAAATATGTATATTAAAAAAATCATGCTCTCCAAAAGGGTATTTTTTTAAAAAAAAATTATGATTGTTAAGTGGCTCTAACAACCTCCCACATTATGATTCACGATGAATGGCTCCTCTCCCCTAATATAAAAGAAGGTAATAAAATTATATTTTTATATCAAATTTATTTGCAGAAATGAATTCCTCTCAATATTTTGGGGAGATATTTATGTGTCTTTAAATATATACATATGAAGAGATAGAGCTATGAAAATAATATAAACAATACCCTTGCGATAACTACCATTATCTTTTCCATTTTCACATATAATCTAATCCAAGGAACTTAGTTCTACTTCCAATTATTACATAGTTTAATATGTGCAATGGAAATTGAGGGATGAATGTCCAGCTCCAATTTGAATCATACTTCATAAGCTCGATAAATTTAAGTAATTAAAACCTATTTCATAAATGTTGTCAGTGTCAGCTTCAATTGGAATCATGTTGTGTGGATGTTATGGAAGCAATTCCAATAGAAAATATAAACAAAGAGTTCATATCTAGATCTCCCTCTATTGTATCTAACATGGCCAATAGAGATAGAGAGAGATGTACACATCCCATATAGAATAGAGATGCCCACTCCTCATAAATATTTCTTAATAACTATGAGCTATACAAAAACTATAAATAGAAAACACCATTTTAAAAAAATAATATTTATGGAGCTATGTGATTCCAGGAAAACAATATTTAATGTAAAAAAATTATAATTCAAAGATATATTCATGTTAGTTGTTTAGATACATATTTTAAATAATTTGAAAATGAAAATTGGTTTGCAAATATATCTATTAATAAAATCCAACCACACATAAATTGTTATTTGGTCAAATAAAGAAAGGAAAAAACAATAACTTCCTTCAAAACTCTCGAGGTGTTGCAAATTTTATGCTCTCATTGAAATTGCTATTGAAATAATATATATAGATAGATATATAAAATAAAATAATGTATACCGTGAAAGCACTTCCACCTATCAATATAGTAAACAAATTATAAGACTTAAACAAATAATGAGTATTTTAGAGTCATACAAGTAATTTCAAGAGAAAAGACATTTGTTTTTGGAATGTAAGATTTTTTTTTTATTGAAAAAAACTCTCTAATAATAATAAAAACATAGTACAGTGTTAATCTTACAACGAGTGGGTGGTATGGAAACACACCCGAGAATGTTAAATTGAGAAAAAGTCTAAGAGAATTCAATTGATATATGGGCCAAAAATTTAGCAATTATAACACATTAATAGAGATTTGTTCAATAAAAAAGGGACACTAAGCAGATAATACAAAAGATGAGACAAAGATAAAGATGATAAGAGATATTTTTAGAGGTAATAGAATGCGATTTTCAAATTATGAAGTCATAGGGTAGGAAAGGGGAAGACCAAGGAAGCAAAATGAAATTATTTTTTTAGAAAACATAAATTATTTTAAGAAAAAGACAAGACATAAGGCTTGGCCTAACCAACTTGTACAATTGTATAGGGGGTCAAATTTTGTAGTAGACTTTTTACACCGCTTTCAAGCACTTTACCAAACAATGAGTCCTTTCTTGTCTAATGTTGGAAAACACAATGCTCAGTGGAGCTTAAATATGTGTCATGTTCACCAGTCTTCCTCTTAGTGAACAAATCAAATATAACTACTGGCATCTTAATCCTAAATGTATAGCTTGTGCTCAACATGAAATGTTCAAGCATCTCTTCTAAAATTGTGCTTTGGCTTGATATGCTTGGCAATGGATCCACAACTTATTTTATCCCTACCATCCATAATCCATCAACCAGAGAATGGATTTGTTTGGAGATAACTCTTATTGCTCAACATTTATAACATTTTAACACAAATTTTGTAGAGCTATTATTTTATTCCAACTTTGAAAAACTAAAAATTATGTTATTTCAATAATGAATCTATGTGACACAATAGTTTTCAATTAACGAAAAAACTATATTTATATATTATGATTGTCTTCATATCCAAGCACAAGGCAAAAAAGCTTACTCTTGAATTTCAACACCTATTGGAGCTCCTCAATCATTGGGGGAGTGCACTATGCACCATGAGAAAAGCTCCTCTTGATCAACCATTGATAGACTCTCTTCCTCCCACTGCTAGGTGTAGGCAGAGCCAGTCTCGCGACTAGTTCTCCACTCTTACCTACCAATGTTGATTCCCTGTCCCTCCTCAAAGGAGGGATTGAAGTCTTACACCTCGTGAAAAATCCACCATTGGCCCACCCACATAGTCTTCATTGATGGATGGTGGTGATCCTATGGTGATTATGTCTTTGCCTCTTAAATGGGGTATCATGGTGTTGTTCAATTTGCCAGTAATATTCAAGAAAAATGAGATGCTCGGGATCCTTCTTTGAGAGAACCTTCTTCTTGGAGTATGCTTCCTTTAAAGGAGGATTCGCCACTCCCCCTCCTAATATTAATATAAATTAAAATATATTTTTTCTTGTATTTGTTATGTATTCAAGATATGTATCCCATAATTTTATTTTTTGAACCAAATGTTTTGACAATGTATACAATTCCAACTATGACTCCATTTATATTCTATCTTTTGGACACTTTGAATGATATTAATAGATAATACATTTTAATTGTTAAAAATGTGTATTATAGTAAATACTCTTTATAATCCTTAAGGATTTTTCTTATTATGATGTGTTTTAAGGCATCCCAAGTTGCAAAATGAAAAAACAAATCAGCAGATTAACAAAATCAAAATAATGGAAGTTTGGAGCGACTGAAACATTTTAACATTTTGATTGGAAATGATTTAATACTTCAAATTTGTTGATCTGGGGCTTTCCCAAACTTGGGTGGTGTTAATCCTTCAATTTACATTCAATCCTTTACACCCCAAATACAACTAATGTTACATCAACATGTTATATTCTATGTTATAAAATCAAAAAACAACTAGATTTTGTTTTGAACAAATGGTGGGAAAGGGAATAACATCACCATCTTATTTAGAGCACATGTACTCAAATAAGGAATTGAAAAAAAAAACACTTTGTACTTGGTATTGTTTTTCAATTTTATTTTTTTGTGCACATACAAACACAATGTAGTTTATTTATCATAAATATGTATTCTTTGAATTGACATAGAACAACAAATGTTTTTGTATTTAGTTATGCTAAAGAATATATGGTACAGTTTATTGTTTTATACATATGTAATGTTAAAACAAAAAAGGTGATAAAGGTAGAAAAATATTTTTATAGGTACAAGTCACATTTTAATTGAATTAGATGATGGTAAAGTTTACCGTATAATTCATAAAGATACGAGTAGATGATCTCATTAAATAAAATTATAATTTAGTCAAGAGAAATTTGTTGTGTTATTTTTTAAAGTATAAATCTTAAAGAATATCAAATAAAATAAAATAAATCTGAATCCATATCCCAAATAAATTTGATGAAAGGAATTCTCTTCAATCCTATGACTTACTAGTTTCAATCAAAAATGTTTAATCCTCCTATTAAAATAAATAATTCCAATATTCCAACAAATAAATCATCTAAAGCCATATAAACAATTCCCATGCGATGATATAAACAATACTGTAAAGGCTGCCACTATCTTTTCCATTTCAAAATAATGGGCCATTATTGCATAGTTTAAAATTTGCACTGGAAATTGACAAAAGACTGTCCACCTCAATTTGAACCACGTTGATAAATTAAAGTTTTTTAAAAGCCCACTTAATAAAAGTTGGTAATCTAAATAATGCATACAAGTAGAATATGATGATAGGCAAGTGCTCATTGACGTTATTTAAATAATAATAGGGCAGCCAAAAGTGAAACCCAAAGCTTTCAGAAACCCTTTTATTTAAAAAACACTGTTTTTAAAATTTTTTAATTTAATATTTGTGAAATCCAAAAGAAAATTTAATATTATGTATCAAAACATAAGTGATGGGTGTTTATTATTTATGGCGCAAATAATAAATGTTACATATTACATATTTATATATATATACAAAAGTACTATATATTATTATTTCATTATTTTTATACAATTCTTTCATATATACATATATTTTGGAACTTTTCAAGATAACGAGAATGAATTTGTTGTATTTTACGAAGGTGTTCAATATATTAAGATAAGATGTTTATAAGGATGTTCAATATATTAAGATACATCATGAAAAAATGGAAAAAAAAAATTACAAAGAAAAGAAAAAAAATACCTCTAATATAGAAGCAATACAAATGACCATTTAAGGTTACCAAAATAGTATATCGATTCCACTTATTGCAATTATTTTTTAATTTACTTGTATCATTTTTTACAAATATATTTGTCGATATGACATTTATTATTTATAAAAATATCTTTAGAATAACTAGTATTATATTTGTGTGTGTGTGTGTGTGTGTTTGTTTTCAAGAAAAAAATGATCTAATATGTATATTATTTTTTTTAAAATGATGTACATTTAATCAATATAACCAATTTTTAAATGTGACAAACAAAAAAGAAAAAAAAAACACATTACATATATGTATATGTAAGCCCAATAAATTGTGAGATCCTAGTGACTAAATCTGAAATTTATATTCATGTTAATAGAGTAGACCTCTCACTAAAACCCGGAGAGAGAACAAAATAATTTTTTTTTGAAAGAAAATACGAAAAAGACGAGCCAAAAAGCTCACCAGTTACAAAAAGAAGAAACAGGTTAGCAGATTTTAAGAGAAACCAAAAAAGAAAGATTAAATAAATATCAACCATTTTTAAATTTTTGATTTGATCTACCCAATTTTAATATGATTTAGCATATTAAATGTAGTGACATTAGGCTTTCTTCTAATTTAGGTTGGAAGTGGGTGGCATTAGACCTCCAATCATACCAAAAAAATCTTTTGTGGGGACTCACTTTGAACCCACCACATAATACAAAATCATTTTGAATCCCTGAGTACAACTAATGTTTCATCAACATAGAAAGAAAACTAGATTTTATTTTAAAGTGGGAATATGACTTTACATTGAGATATGCACCATCTTATTTAGAGCACATGAACTACAAATAGAAAATTGATAAATTAAACATTAACATTGTTGGGCTTTTGGAGACTGCCTTATCCTATCATCCTAGGACCTTTTGGACCTTTATAAAATTAAAAACTTTCATTTTTTTCCAAAGATACAACATCATTTTCATTAAACCATGAAATCCATGTCTTAAAGTATGAGTTAGCTTACTGTTGTCAAGCATTTTGAAACAAATTGATTTTTTATCTTTTCATAGAAGAATGTAGCACATGAGCCAATGGGAAACCCTAGCACCAGTTGTCAAAGCAATCCAAGATAAAATACATAAGAAATGGGCATAAGAATCCATCCTTTGGAGCAAACTATTGATTTTTATATGTGGGTAATGGGCCCTTGTTTTTTCAATCAATCAAGCAAGATTGCCAATGGAATTGGTGGAAAGTGGGCAAGTAGGGATTAAAATAATGTGTTGGAGTGGGCACCTCCATTGGATTCTCTTTTTAAAACTTGGGTGCAGGATGGTGTTTGCATGAGGTGTAGTTGGGGGTGTTAACTGATTTTTTTAATCCAATTCGGTAAGTAGAATGTTATACTTTTTAAAGTTGTAAGAACGAACAATTGCATCATCAACATTTTCATGTGATTTTCTTTTTAATAGATATTTGCATTATGGGGGGGTGACATAATAATTGTAATTAAACCAAAAAAAAGGTGGGTGGGTGGATTTGGAATAAGCTTGTGTTGTTTTTGGTTTGCTAAAGTTTGGTACATATGGTTATGTTTTTTAACTCGGCCCTCTAGGAATATTGTACCGGCTTTGCCATATTTTATAGACTTGAACTCAGATTAATTTTTACATTTATGCCTCCCTCATAGGGGTTTACACTTATTTATATGGCTCTAAAACCTATCATCTATAACTGTTTTTGTAAATGGTAGGAAACATGAAAGTTTTGTTCCAAAAGTTTAGGGATCAAGATCATAACCCCTCTTTGTTATGAATGTAATTTTTGCAATAGATTTGGTGGATACATTTATAGTTTGGTATGAAAATTGTAGTTTCTTTTATTTATTTTGTTGGTCGCATTCCCTTTAACCAATATGGGTTAAGAAAACTTTGAAACCCCATAGGATTAAACTAGGTGGTGTTAAAAACTTTATCAAAGGTTTTTCATTTTCATTCAAAGATCACAATAAGTGCATGTTGATTCAGACATGAATGAGGAGACTATATTAATGGCAACCTACTCCCACAAATGTGACTTACACTCACTTTGTTATGAACAAACACAACCAAGCACACAACTTAGACTTGGAACTCAAACACACTCTTGATTGAATATGGCATATGATGTTACAAAAATTTGATAGCACACACTCTCTCACCCTCACTTGCCTTCATAGGCTTATTGAAATATGAAGAAGATATAATCCCTTACTTAGTTCCTCATGGACTTGATACCTCTCTCTCTTCTCTTGGACTAGAACCGACTCCCATTCCAACTCCAAATCATCTCTTGCAAGTTCCTCTTGCATACTTTATTTTTCGTTAAGAAAAACTAGCTCCTAACCAAAAATTTGAATCCCATTGACATTCTTTGATGTCTTGGAGCGTCTCTTTGAACTCACGTCTACTTGTAAATTCTCACCAAATGAAAATTCATCATTTTGGGTAGTTACTTCCACTTTATAATTGAAATTGGTGTTGCACACTTTTATGACATCAAATGGCCTAAACAAAGGGAAGTCGTGGTTTTTTGTTGATTTTTTTGGCCTAGCCGTAAAGCATAATTCTCAAATGTCATCCAACTTCTAGTGGCCATAACTTTTGTATACAACCTCGAAATAAGCAAATTTTAAAATAAAGTATATATTTTTATCAAGAAAAATCCAAAAAATGAAATCATATTCTCAATTTGATATTTTCTTTCGGTACTCCTTTCCTTTTCCCCAAGACATATCCACTCTCAGCCTTTCAAGTAATGTAGCCAATTCCCATATTCTACTAAATGAACTAAAAAACTCAACTAATTCACTGGAACTTTGTAAATGCGTGAAATTGATGTAATCCAATGTACTTGCTTCTAAGGAGGTGTTGGAATGATAATGATTCCCACATTTAAACTATTCCATGTTAAAACAACAAAAGGGATAACTAGTCCACACAAATACAAGCCTAATATTTTTTATTGATGCACAATTTCTCATACTAGAATACTTCTACATAAAATATCTAAGGTAGAATTTGTAAGCTCCTACTCATAAAGGTAGGGTGAGTGATTAAACCAATCTCTTGGCGAACTTGGATGACCAAAGTGTTGGAAGTATAACCACTGGGGGGTGAGTCAGTGGGAAATAAAACTTTCAATCACTTTAAACATTTACATCCATCAATCGTTCAATTCAACTTAACCATTAAGCATGCATGTAATAAGTAACATAACCATAAAAGAGTAAATGAGAGCACGTCCAAACATGAACACCATATATAAGTGGGAAACCCTTAAGGGGAAGAAAACCCACTGAAACAAAGCTTTATTAGAGAAATTATTCAAATTTATTTGAGCACCAACCCAACAAGGAGCACCAACCCCTAAGTTTAGTGAGACACCAACCCTACAAGGAGGCACCAACCCCATAGATGACTCAGCACCATCTAAAGCCACTTGATTTGTTTGTTACCTCTGTAATGTTGCATAACAACTGGTAATGAAACTATAAAACTCTCTTTCCTTCTATCTTCTCTAAATATGCTTTCTAGGCTAACTCGCTCAAGCACTTCTTCACCAATTTGATTAGGCCTAATCACCTATCTCTCCAACAACTGCACGCACTCTAGAACATCACCACACACTCTTTTCCCTCTCTCTATGGTGGCATGTACCTCTTTCACCTCTTCAAGCAACCCTCTAGGACATATTTTTTCATACCCTCTAAACAACAACAAATAAGCCACTAACACAAGCTTATATACATGACTCATGATCATAACACACTTAGTTCAGCCATTATAGGGAAAATAACCTTAATTTTTTTTTAAGAAAATCCTAGAAACATCATATAAAGGACCATACAGGTTAGTAATATCATCTTCACACTCAAATCCCTCATTAGGACACAATAAGGCCTAAAACACTAAATTTTCCCTCTCACCAAAGCCAAGTCACTTCAGCCAACATGACCATTACCAAACCTCATCATCCACTTAGAAATGTTTTATAATCCTTCTAGCAACCTTCTATAAGCTTCTACAAATTTGAATCACCATCTCACATCATGAAGCCACTTGAGAACAAGGACAATCGAGATGCCCCAAAATAAGTCTTCAAAGATTAAGGCCAAATCAACACCAAAACACCTCAACCATGCAAGTGTGATACATGGATGGAAATATCAAGACCTCAGTGTCATTATCAACTCCAATAGACACCACAAATCAAACTAAAACACCACCAAATCACCTATGCAACCTGAACCGCCAAAACTTTCATTTTTGCCCCAAAAACCAGTCTTGCAAAATGGACTTCAACAGACCTCTTAATGGATCAACCATGATCTAAAAAAATCATGGACATGTATAATTACTTCCATAATTCCTCAAACACAAATTTAATCAATAAGGTCTAGTGCACAAACTGAGATCAAACACAACTTCTTCATAAACTTATAGATTTCAGTGGGGTCCACATACTGTCATGACACAAAAATACCACCTAAGGAGATATGGATGAGTCCTCTACAATACCAAATCATCATACTAGAAAATTTAATCCATCCTGGGTTACTTTGAACAATATCTCTCTCATCGCTACTCGACTTGGGTTTTAGGAGGGTTTAGAACCACCTTAGCTTCTTAACAATTTCTCATAAAGCTTGAGGCCTTATTTTATGACATAATGCTTCGAGATCCTTCTTAGGTCCATTCCACAGCTACCCTAAAGAGCTCATCCTCCCATGTAGAATTCACTCGTGCCAATGAGCATCAAATAGTCCATATCAACCTTGGTTTCTCACTTTCAAAAACTTAGTAGAGGTAAAAATACAATATCTTGCTCAAAATTACAAACCAGTACATGAAACTTGGAACACAACTCAATAAAAACCTTATAAGCCTTCCAAAATTCTCACTTTTCCATTTCCATGTTGAAATATGTCCAACCTATCTCATTAGGTCACTTAGGGCTTGAGAATATGTCTAGTGAAAACCTAGAAAACATGTCCAAACCCTAAACCAGCACTCTAAGACAATTATGAGTGTCTAAACACATCAGCCACATGCTTCTCATGCTCTCACCATGCATATCGAGTTAATACACACATGTAATCCATTAAGACATACCTTATCCTGTTGACCAGGCCTCCTAATTAGGCCACTAGACCATGCTTACACCAACAAAGAAAATCTTCTCATGACTTTGAAACTCTTTCCCACTGACAAGAGCCATCATCACACTTCATGACATCTCAAAAACATCTATATACCTATGCAAGTCATTATACCACCTCAAGAGGCCATGCTACGTCATCAAGACAAATCAATTCAACTCAACACTACCAATCAACCTTCATGGTTCTTACTCCTTTTTAGATCAATGACACTTCAAACATCAATGACAAAATCAAATTTTGACATCAATGAAAACACATTTCCAACAATCTCCCCCTTTTTCATTGATGGAAAACCCATTGATGGAAAACATAACTAGCCCATTCTCCCCCTAAGGTACTTTGCATAACATCAACTCATTCCCCCATTTTGACATTAATGACAAAGAAACATACCTACAATAGCTTAGTCTCTTCAGATGTCATCACATTATGCACACCTATTGGTTGGAAAATTCAACAAAAACTAATGAATTCCATTCTTCATCTTCAACTATGATTTTGACTCTTAGAGGAACAAAACTCCCTCTTAGCAAATGTATACTTTCAAATAACCTACTTACCTATTTTCTTAACTCTTCATGATCGATATAATGATTTAGAAACTTGCATACCTTTCAAACAATGTCTTCAATCAACAATCAAACTTCAAACCTACTGGGAATAAAACAACAACTCATGGAGTTAAAGATAATCCTTCTTTGACATCATACTAAGAACATAACCATGATCCCCATGTCAATTGCATCCTCTTCAAAAAATATAAAACATGATCACATATGTACCATGTGAAAACCCATCTTATCTCAAGAGCACAAGAAAAATCACCTAGTCTTGAAACAAATAGATCAATAAGCTCTTGATGCCAAATCTACTTCATAGATCATGTATACTCGATTTCAAATTAGACTACCAACTATTACCAATAGCAAAAAGCACCTTACTTTTTCAAATGCCAACAATAGTTCTCAGCTGCCACCAATGTCTTTAACCAATCCGACAAGACTCAAAAAACCTTCATGATACTTCAAATATACTTAGATGAATTCTCTTTCTCATCATTGTCACATGTCCACTTAACTCTATGTGTCATCTTGGAACTACAACCTTTGACTTTGAGTACTTGAAAATAAATTTCCTACAGTTGTCACAAATCACCATGAACCTTCTTGAAACATGACATCGTGACTATACCTGATTTCATAATCAAAACTTTCCTTTTTGACTCCAAACACAATCCTTCTCAACACTAACATGATTGGATGCAACTGAAACAAATCCACCTAACTCCCCCTGAGACCAATCTCCCATCTCTTCAAAGAGTATAAACATCTCAAACAACATAAACACCCTTAACAAACCTTGATCATTCAAGACTCAGAAAAACCATACATCTTTAGTCTTTATCAAATGTTACCTCCTTTATGAGTTAAACCATAACATTATCCTATTTCAATTAAGAACCTAATAGTATTCCCATGATTCAATCACTCCTTGAACCACAAAGCATTAGATATACTCACTTATTCATGCTTAATATAATCTCCAACATGTGTATATACCTATTGAGTTTTCAAAAATCCTTCTTGAAGTATATCACCTATCCAAAATGGTCGTTAGGTAATGTATAATGTTATAAAAATCTATAGCTTACAAATCCAGACCAATCTTCAGCCCTCAAACCTAAATAAGGTCTCACAACACAATCTTCTGCCCAAACATGCATATCCTACTCTTTAACTGTCAAAATTTGATTACTAGCCCACATAAAACTTTTGAGAGCACTCACAATGACATTATGAATAAGAAATAAACATACCTTCAAACATGTGATAACACAACTTCAACATTGCAAACCTTTTGGAAGCACCTCTCAAGCAGTCTATCAACTCTACAAGACTTGAGATCGTCTTTACTGTCTTCAAACATACTACAACCTCTTGATCTTCTTCACAACTGTCTCAACATGACACATATTCTTCAAACATGTCTCCCTACCTTATAGTTCTTCAAGAAACCTTCTTGATGCAACACATAACTTAGCACTATGAATCCATAAATCATATTAAAACAACAAGCACATACCTTTCAATGCAACTCCATGACAGTACCAACAACACATTCCATGATGCTTCAAATGAATGAAACTTCATATACCGACCTGAATCAAGCCTTTTCACAGCAGAAAAAACTTCATAGCTTACCAACACTTAACTAACATACTTCACACAAATAAGCCACTATCAAAACAAGATGGGACAACACAGAGCATAAGACACTCAACTCTTCTCATAAATACCTCAAGAAGTTTTTCATATTGGTTTTATGTTTTCACTATCATGCAAACCTTCATACACCTTATTGAAAACATATTGAATGTCATGATCATTCATTATATCACAAACATACCTTACAACATTACCAGGTCTTCAACATGATTTGATACCCTTCTTCAACAGATTCAAGACACCAATATGACCAAACCTGATTTTACTATATTCTACCTACTCATATATTCTTGGCATACCTCATTTGATCTTCACACAACTATATTAGATGATAACACCTCTGTTGTACCTTTAGTATCCTACCAAGATTCCATATCTTCATCATGACAATGCACCTACATTGCTTCTCTTGAGAGATAAATGCCTCTATGGAGCCTAATAGAGACACCCCATATCATTTAGGGAACTAAAATACCATGAGATCAGGAGATTCCTATATCTCCATACCTTTCTCAAGCAACTTGCAATCTCTAGGTTGATAATTATTCTTTAGAATCCTTCTTGAATTGATTGACTCATTTGACTTGATGTCCACCTTATCCTTCTTCTCCTCCTTTGTCTATATAGTTTTCAGACAAACGTGAAACTCAGAAAATTCCCAAATCTCTATGTCCTTATTCTTAATAAACCTACAATTTTTAAGCTTGAAGTATCTCCTTGAAATTTATTAGAAGTTAATGTGTTATTTTGATTTTTTACAATTAATGTTAGAAGTTAATTTATTAGAATAGCTCCTAGTCTCCAAACCTTACATTCTTTTTTATTGTTATGTATCACATTACAAATTTAATTAATCTAAAAATGGTGTAAACAAAGACCATTTGTTAAGCCTTCCAAATGTTATTAAAGGGGGGTGAACTACAAGTCTTGAAAAAGGGATCCAAAAGGATATTATCATTCTAATGAATTGTGTTCCATGACTTATCCACAATAATAGTTTGGATATGAAAATGGATCAAGTGTTTCCAAGGAGCACCCCCTCTAAAGCCCTCACAATCCACTTGGTTGCAAGATAGACTCCCTGGGTGTAAGGATAAATTATACCCAAGCCTCCTTCTCCTTTTATAGTCACTAAATCATGCACTTATCATGTACATAAAACTCTAAATATGGAATTTATATGTATGATTCCTATTAGATATCAAAATTGCACCATACCCTAAGTCATAGACAACTCGGGCATTTTGAGGCAATATGGGAGTGTCTCTAAGCTATGGGACCTTGCACTATGAGATAGACCTCCAGAGAAGGTTGGTTCCTCTACCTATTCCTAATGCTAAAACTACTCCTAATGCAGAAAGTAACTGCTAAACTAAACATGCCAAGGGACCAGAGTTAGAAGGAGATGTAGAAAGAGGAAATCCTAAGCTAAAAGGGCGATGATAGCACCAGAAAAAGGGGTGAGATCTCTCCAGGAGGGGAAGGAGAGGGAGAGAACATGGTAGAGAGGGCAGAAAAACATCCCACAGATCAAGAACCATGTAGGCTCCACTCACACACACATTTAAAACACAACAAAAATGGAAACTGTAAGTAAATAAATACACACAACACAATAGAAATGAGTAGAAAGGAAAGGCTGCAAATAAAACTAGCTATGGCAGAAAAATGTGCCACAAAATAGATCTTATATTGCTTAAAATATGCATAATTATATTACATTCATGAAATAAGGTGTGAGTCCATTGCAAGGATCAAATTTGAGGTCTAGAACTCATGGGAAGTCAGCCACCATTTTGACATGGTGTCATTACAACAAAGAGTGCTTTCAAAGCTTAATTAAAATACCCTTCAAACAAGCAAGTTTTTACATAATATAGAGAAATGACAACCACCAGTTGATAGTTTGCATTAAAAATTCTAAAAAGAGGTATGGTTTTCCTTACAAATGTGTTTCCCAATAGTACTTTATCTCTAGAAGAGAAATGGGCACCATCCCTCATTAAAAGTGGTTGTTGACCTAATTTGTACCACATTGTATCAAATGTGCAACCAACCGGTTGCATTATGTTCATGTTGTGGGCTGATATCATTTCTTTTCTATGTTCCCACTATCGGCTGGTAGCATCCTTACCATTGACATCACCAACTTGTCATCCTAATTTGCTACTGAATCGACCTGTTTTATATCTCCTTTTGCTACTGGTCGGTAACATTCATACTCCTGCAGTCGATCGGTAGCAAAATTTCTTGTTATTGGTTGGTAGTATTCGTACCTGCTATTGATGCCTTTTCCGTTCCTCAACTTCCACTTTCTCATCAGCCTGACCAATCATTGTGTCATGCTACCAGCCGGTAGCATCTTAATCTGCTACTATTTGGTAGCATCCATACATTCTATCGGTTGGTAGCATCCTTTGATGCTACCGGTGGGGCCCGAAACTCCCATCTTGTTACAACTCATCAAGCTCACCTAGCTTTCCTTGTTCATTGGATCACCCTACCCACAATACACTGCATACTGATTTTTCCAGTTTTTCCATCAAGACCCCTTTGAGCTGCTCAAGTCCAGATTCTGCAAATTGGCAAATTTTGTGAGGAGTGTAAAAATTGGACAACAATTCCTAAGAAAGATAATTAATCATTAACAATCCTTTACTTTTCTTTGATATTTATTTTATCTTTTTCATTTGTATTGCTTATTGTTTCTGTACTTACAAATTATAGTTTTACATGTTATCTAACATTTTTCTCAAATCTGATTTTACTATTTTACCTTTTGAGCACCTTGTACAAAATTGTTTGTTAGGGACAAGAGCTCCCAGGTGTTGTTGTCCCCTCTGGGTGTTTTTTTCCATTTTCTTTCTTTTTCTAATTTTTTGGATGTTACATCTTTCTTTTCTTTTTTTATCACCCTAGGTCAGCCTTTCACTTGTTAATGATGAAACTTAAATGAAGGAATCATATATATACGTGAATTATCTAACTCCATTAGGGGGAGAGCATTCAAGAGGCATATACATCTATAAGGAGCTAATATTTTCCATCTACTACATCAACATTTTGGGATTGCATACTTCACTACATAGGATGGTATATTATCAATTTCATGCCACACATTTTGCATTGGGAAAAAGTAGTTATAGCCCGCTATTCTTTGTGCCACTGACACAAGGGAAACCTAGCTCAAGTGACACTATTCCAATCACACACACACACACACACACACACACACACACACACACACCAAAACTACATTGAATCTTAAATGTAGTGCAACGCCCGATGAAAATCACATTGGGGTGACTGATAAGGTCAGTTTGACTCAAGCATATGCATATTTTATTCAACTACTGTGTGTTTTGGCATTGTGTAAGTAGCTAGGTTTTATTTTGTAGGTACATGTGTGACTGAGCAAAATTGTAGTGAACCCGACATGACCTACATTGAACTAAAAGTGATAAGAAGTGACACATGAAGAACCAAAACCACAACTATCTTTCAAACACTAGTGCCAAGAATAGACGCTAACACTTAATCGACTATATCCTCTCTGAGGAATTTTTGTCCTTGAGATCATCACATTCTAGTTTCTGATACATAGGTTACACAATCCATAATTTTCCTTTCCACCCTATTCATCAATCTAGAATCATTCCAAACATACAATTATAATTTGAGTCATATTTATCTCCTATCTTTCACTCTTGTTTATACTCCTTTAGCTATATATTACATATTTATTGATATATATATATATATATATATATATATATATATATATATATATATATGATCAACAATGCCCCAATATTAGATTTAATTTTGTTTAAATCATTTGGTGAACCTAATCCTTACATTCCCATTATCGTATCTTTCACGCCTTCCCATACCTTTAATTCCAATGCTTCCTCATTCTGTATCCGGGTTCAACTTTGTAATCTCCTTATTAAGTGTGTCATAGTTGATCTTGGATCTAGTCTTAATGTATGAAATATTTCCTTTCTCCGTCAAATAGGACTTTCTGTTTCTCATCTCAATCCATCTATATTTGTATGTATGGATTTGATAATACACCTAAGCAATTATTGGGAAAAATCTCTCTTCCCATTACTATGGGACCTCACACTCTTTATGTTTTATGTCACATTATGCCTCATGAAGTTCCTTATATTATCCTTCTAGGTCATCCTTGGCTACATATTATGCATAAACTTATGTCTACCCCCTACCATAATACAAAATTCCCATGTTTCACCTTCTTCTATGGATGCTTCTGCAATAGATTCCACACCTCTTATTATTACTCTTGGTGATATTCCCATCATACATGATGTTGAGACATTACCTACATTTCACATCCTTCTCCTCTTGCAAATGCATCTTAGTGCTACTGATTTACATGATCAATTTTATATTGGCACCCATGATACCCCTTCCATTATGTCTCACTCTCGATGCAACCCTATTGATCATATGCTTAGTGCTTCCAATGTTACATCTCTCTATGCACTTTCCTCATCAAACGTTAGAGCATTGTATGCTGAATTTGAAATAATTCCTAATGCTCTCACATTCCAAGATCCTATGCATGATTCATTTACTATGGCTACACCTTATCTTGTTACATTCATGGTGATTATGCTAAAATGTAAAATAATAGCCTAATCTAATACAATTTTGTAGTAAATAAATGAATACTAAAATATTGAAATAATACCCAAGAAAACTAAGATAGAAAATATGAAACCCTAGTGTGCAAGGAGGGTTAGAAGAGCCTTAGTTGGTTTGAAGAGATTGTTGGAATGTGTCATAGTTGAGACCGGTTGAACAAATATGGAGAACCATCACACAAAATCCTGTAAAAATGCATATTTGGAAGATTTAATTGGACTGGAGCACCTAGAGAAGGATAGGGGTGCCTGTGGGCGCCCTGGTTTGCGTAGATGTTCAAAAAACCTCCTTTGAGGAGTCATAAGAGGTTCACACTTATTCACCTTTTGTTTCATGTATGTCGTTGAATTCTGTCAAATGTCTCTATATATCTAGAATAAATGAATCACCTGCAAAACCCCAAATAAAGCATCAAACCTTAAAAAAAGAAAGATGCAAATGAAGGGGTCAGACTGTCCTCAATTGAAAAAATGAAAAACTTATCACTGAGCGATGCACTACATCTTAGATACAATTTAGTTCTCTATGTGTGTGTGGAATTGGGCCCTAGGTTGCTCTTGTCTCAGTCACACGTGGATAACTAGAAAGTAGCTAGATGTAGAATGTAAATAATGTATGCATGGAAACAATAGAATCCCCTCCTATGAAGTGTGATGCAGATAACCCAAACTTTTGTCCCTTGTGATGGAGCTAGATGGATGCAAATGGATCTATAGATGCCTTTGATGGATGCAACCTTGGGTGGAGATAATAGATTCTTAGTGCTTGGTCCCTTATTATGATCACATAAATTTATATTTATATGATTCCCTTGCTTAAATTTCATAATTAACCCCAAAAATTCTAAATACCAAAAAGATAAGATGCTCAAATGGCTAGAAAGGACCCAAAAAGTGTGACCAAAGTATAAAGAGGACAAGGGCACCTAGAGAGGACGAGGGCACCTGACGCTGGCGTCCTGGTTGGGCACTAGTGTCCAAAATGACAAATGCCAAAAGGTGAAAAAGATAGACTAAGCAAGTAAAAGTGCAAGACTGAAAGGATAAGCACAAAGCAAAGAAAGATGGCCAAAGACATGGTTTATTAGTACTTTTCTTAGTAACCATATGAATAGTAGTATGAAATTGAGACTAGATAACGACACAAAGTGTGTGATTTTGTGTCTACATTTTCCCCCACTTTATGATGGTGAGCATAATGGTTGGTAACATAAATTAGATAGAGATGTGTACCTGATATCCATGTAGATTGATGTAGAAAGTGTGTCGAGGGACTAGACAAAGCATAGAGTGATAAAAACATGGAGCGTGGGGACTAAAGACGTAAAAGTGTAAAAGGTGTTGAAAATAAACCTAGGGCAGCAATGTGTGTGTAAATGTCGATGTGCGTGATGTACCTATTGTCAGTATCATGTGTGTGATGTTGTTGTTGATGTTGTTGACTGCTTGTTTCCCATACATACGGACTTGCAAAAGAGAAGATGATCAAGTAGTCAAATGTGCATGTATATGTATAAAAAACATGTAAGGAAGTATGTAAAAAGAAAATGTTGAAAATGTGAAAAAGGAACATGTGAACTTGATCCATGATGAGGAAAAAGTGTAAAAAGGATCGTCTTGATGAAGTGTAAGTTTTTTGGGTGATCTCACACCACTGGCCAAATAAGTATAGGGAGGAAAGTATGATTTATCCTCCAACCTTTAACTGCTTCTTGAAACTGTAGAGATCTTTGTACTATCGAGTTTTTTGGGCGATCTGATGCCATGATAGAAGTAGTGTAGAGAGGAAGGTCTAGTGTTATCCTCTAACATTTAACTCCTCCCTGGAATAAAACACCACTGCAGATGATGTGTACTAAATCATGTGCTAAGGACAACCTACCCTATAAAATTAGTTGTGTATGAGTTTTGTAGACTGTGATAAACCCAATCACTTTGTGATATTCCCCTTGGTTTCAGGAAATCAAGGTAAGGCCATTGTGTGATGGATGAAATATAAAACTATATTGTATTGGTATTGTGTTGTGTATATTGTGTGTAGACTGATGTATGGGGTGACTGATTCACCCAAATGATTTCCCCTCTCTTTGAGGGTGCATGTGACATCGTTGTAGGAGTATGTGGCCCAAAAGAGGACCAACCACTGAAATTGTGCCTTGCAAGGGGAAGGGAATATGATTGGTAGAAACCAAGGCACATGTAAACAAGTGGCTAGGAAACAAGTGTTACTATGAACAAATATGTATGTAGAAGACAAGTGTAAGCTACAAAGACAAGGTGTAAGATAAGATGCAAGTAAATATGAAAAAAAGATAATATAGACCACGAAAAGTGGGTTGCAAACATGGGACACCACTCACGGTGTCACAAGACAATCGAGGTTGTAATGGCTGCAAATAGACAAGTGTGCACACAAAACAAAGGGTAAAGCCCACATACAATAGTAAAAATTAACAAGCAAGTACAAAAAATGTAATAGATAACCATGGAAACAAGTAACCTCACATAATAAATGTTACATGTGAAGCACCCGTTTGCATGTTAGAAGGATAAAATTTAAGTCAAAAAATGTATAAATCGATAATGGAAGGTGTTATGAACAGAAATGAAATAATAACACATGTAGTGTATGAAAGAGGATGCCCCTAGTAGTCGTTGTGGGATTAGTACTGGGTATTGTACCAAGTATCCATGATGCATGTAATAGACCTGTATAATGTGTGATCACAACTTAGAAAAGCAAGTGAACGTGCATGTGTGTATGATAAAGATAATGACATACATGATATCTATCTAGCATGTATAATAACATGAACATGTACAAGTAAATGCAAACAAGACTAAATGCAACCAACATATGTAGTATGTTGTTGATGGATGGAATGGAATACAAAGTGAATGATAGGAGCCGCGTGCTACCCAAGTGAATGAAATTTTATGTAGTGAGGTTCATTTATTATGCCTCCTCAACAGTCAAGAATGAACCATAAACGAGAGTACATCATCGAGAAATGGTTGAACTATATTTTGTGCATAGCGTGATGTGGTGAATGTGTAATGATGATATGTGACATAGATATGAGGTGTGAGAATGTGTAAGGGTAAGTGTACCAAGTTGGGGGGCCAAAAAGTGGACAAAAAATTGAAAATGAATGAAACACAATCCTATTTTACAATAATGTGATCTTGTTATGCATTTTTAGGCTTGGTAATTCACAAACCTAAAACATGTACGTGCTATAACGCGCTTGCATTATAACGTGTGCATGTTTTGGGCTATATAAAGTTTAGGGGTACATAAAGGAGCCATATTTACTAAAATAAATGTTAAGTAAATATTTAAATTTATTTTAGTAAATATAAGAAGTTAGGGTCACTCTGCACCTAATGGACGTGGTCCCATAGCTCTGACAGTTATAATCTAGAAGATAGTTTTTCAAAAATCTAATCTTGTTAGTACTTACTCATTTTCAAAATTTCAGCAATGACCTAAAACTTTCAGACTATATATATTGTAGTCGGTCTTTGTTTTGTGAAAACATATAGTTGTTTTATAGGTTCTTTAACCTTCTGGATTATATTTTGGTCCTACCACTGCTTGAATTGGTACTAATTTTGAAATTTGGTCCATAATTCACTTTAGTGACCACAAATCAACTCTATGACGCTTGTCTACTTCTTACTAAAATGAGATCCTCACTTTGTAGATAGAGGATTGCACCCTAAATGGGATTCATGTCCTATGGAAAAAAGAGGTGACTGTAATGTTCCTCCTCCTTAGGGCTAATGGCTCAGGGTTGAGCGTTGAGGGTTTAGGGTTTAAGGCTAAGGGTTTAGGGTTTAGGGTTTAGATATTTGGGCTCAGGGTTAGGGGTTTAGGATTTGGGGATTAGGGCTCATGGTTCAGGGTTTAGGTTTTAGGGTTTACGGCTCAAGGTTTAAGGTTTAGGACTTTAGGGTTCAGGGTTTAGGGCTCAGGGATTAGCGGTTAGGGTTCAAGGTTCAGGTTTGAGGGTTCAGGGTTCAGGGTTTTGGCTTAGGGGTTAGGGCTTAGGGTTCATGGCTTAGGGTTTAGGGATCAAGGTTTAGGGTTTAGGGTTTAGGGCGTAGGGTTTAGGTTTTAGGGGTAAGGCTTGAGGCTTGAGGGTTTAGGGTTTAGGGTTTATGATTAAGGGCTTAGGGTTTAGGGTTTAGGGCTCATGGTTTATGGTTTATGGTTTAACATTCACAGTTTAGGGTTTATAGTTTAGGGCTAGGTGTTATGGATAGTAAAAATAGGGTTTATGCTTTAGACTTAGGGTTTGAGATTTAGGGTTTAGAGTTTAGGGTTAAGGATTAAGGGTTTAGGATTGAGGGTTTGAGGTCGAGGGTTGAGAGTTGAGGGTTAAGGGTTAAGGGTTAAGGGTTTACGGTTTAGGGCTCGGGGTTTAGGGTTTAGGGATTAGGGCTCAGGGTTTAAGATTTAAGGTTCAGGGTTGAAGGTTTAGGGTTTATGGTTTAGGGATTCGGATTTAAGGTTTAAGGGTCAGGGTTCAAGGTTTAGGGAAAATGATTTAGGGTTTATGGTTTAAGGCTCATGGTTTAGGGTTTAGGGTTTAGGGTTTAGGGTTTAGGCTCACCCATTCACTCACTATAATGTTTTGTTTCTTACCCATTCTTATTAGTATTGACTGAGAGTATTCAACTAAAAAGGGTTCATCTGCTTCATAGGTATAACATTCAAAGGGAGTCATCACAATTTGATGCCTTTCATCTACTGATATTTTGAAGGAGGGAAATTACATATATCCAAGAACAATTCTGTATAAATAAATGTTACCTAATACATCTATCTTCTTCTTCCCATAGCATGGGAACTATTTAACTCACTGTAATGTTTTGTGTCTTACCCATTCTTATTAGTATTAACACAAAGTATTCAATTGAAAAGGGTTCATGTACTTCCTAGGAAGAACATTCAAAGAGAGTCATCACAATTTGATGTCTTTCATTTGTTGATATTTTGAAGGAGGGAAATTCCATATATATAAGAACAATTTAGTACAAAGAAATGTTTTTTATGCTATTTTGAATAATTCTTTCAGTTACAAGCTTTCAGGAACAAAGGTTTCATTCGAAGAAAAAAATTGATATGTCCAGTGCTTGTGTAAGCTGGAAATTTGAGAGGATTTCTGAGGTTCAAGTTTATTTTCCCAGATGCATTACTCCAATGTTTGAAAATGTTTCTCCAGATGCAACGGAATTTTGATTCAGACACTCAGTGATTCCTAATTGTCTAATCCTTCCACTTACCCTAGTAGTCCTCAATACTTGGGTATAGGGAGACACCGTTACTTGGATTCCATTTATAACGATAAAGATATTTGTAAATTCATGTTATGACTTCGAAATCTGTATGAATTTCAAGTTGTTTGGAAATCACATCAGATGCTTCACTAGGATTGATGACTACCCCTATCTTTTTTAAGGCACTATTGAAAGCATCCATGGGTTTATCATAGAAGGAATTATCAATGAATGGAAGGTCACTAAGTCATAAGTCATCTGACTCCCATTTAGAACTAAACAATAAATCTTTACTAGGTGATTGATAACCCCTTTGTGTTCTTAGCCATTCCCCAGTTACTATGCTTATTTTGAACACTACGAAGTTCTGAAAAATTTTCTATCCATTCCAGTAATAGAGGAGATTTCTCTTTCTCCAAAGGAGAGGATACTGCAGACAATTCGGTTTTGATCCTACACCTCCTTATTGGTATATTCTTTGTGTTTCTTTCATTTCCTTTGAGATTAGTTTTTTTGTTGCTTTGGTTATTTTTTCCAGCTTCTAATGGGTCATCCTAGCTTGCATAAAACCATACATGGAAATATGAGAAATGTGAAATTTATTTCAGAGTGTGAAGAAATTGACATTCAAGAGCGCAATAATATGTGAGGAGAAACAAGTTTGGCAGAGATGTGTAATATGCATTTCAAGGCACATGGTAGATGTCATATCCATTTAGTTTCTTGTGCCACCTCTCATAAATAAGGTAGTTGTAAAAGAAGACTCAATGATGGTTCTAGGCATAAGAATAGAAAATATGGTCCTAATATTGATTTTCAAAAATATGAACTCACTCGTTATACCTACTAGAAATATATGAGGTTTAGAGGTTAGAGCTTAGGGCTGTAGATTTAGTGTTTAGGGCTCAGGGTTCAAGGTTTAGGGTTTATGGTTCAGGCTTCAGGGTTTATTATTTTGGTTTTAGTGTTTAGGGTTTATTAGGGTTAGGGTTTAGGTTGTAGGGTTAAGGGTTTAGGTTTAAGGTTTGGGTTCAAGGATTTAGGGTTTAGGGTTTAAGGTTCATGATTTAACATTTAGGGCTTAGGTTTAGTTTAGGGTTTAGGGTTTAGGGTTTAGGATTTAGGGTTTAGGGTTTAGGGATTATGGTACATGGTTTAGGGCTCAGGGATCAAGGTGTAGGGTTCAAGGCTTAGGGTTTAGGGTTTAGGGTTTATGGTTTAGGGTTTGGAATATGTGGTTTAGGGTTTATGGCTTAAGGTTCGGGGTTCAGAGTTACATGTTTAAGGTTTATGGGTTAGATCTCAGGGCTATGGATTTAGAGTTTAGGGTTTAGGGCTTAGGGCTCAAGGTTTAAGGTTTATAGTTTAGGGTTTAGGGCTCAGGGATCAGGGTGTAGGGTTTAGGGTTCATGGTTCGGGGTTTATGGATCAAGGTTCGGGGTTTAGAGTTATGGGTTTAAGGTTTAGGGGTTAGAGATCAGGACTCTGGATTTATTTTTTAGGGTTTAGGGTTTATGGATCAGGGTTTAGGGTTTAGGGTTTAGGATTTAGGATTTATTCAGGATTGGGGGTTTAGTATTTTGGTTTTAAGATTTAGGGTTAAGGTCTCAGGGTTAAGGGTTTAGGTCGCAGAGTCTAGGGTTTAGGCTTTATTGTTTAGGATTTAGGGCTTAGGGTTTAGGGTTTAGGGCCCAGGGTTTAGGATTCATTGTTTAGGGTTTAGGGTTTAGGGTTTAGTTTTTAGGTTTTAGGATTTAGGTTTTAGCATTTAGGGCTCATGTTTCATGATTTAGGTTTTAGGGTTTATGTCTTAGGGCTCAGGGTTTAGAGCTTAATGCTCAAGGTTTAGGGTTTAGGGCTCACGGGTAAGGGTTGAATGTTTAAGGTTTAGGGCTTAGGGTTTAGGGTTTAGGTTTTAGGGTTCAGGGATCATGGTTTAGGGTTTAGGTTTAGGGCCTCGGGTTTAGGGTTTAAGGTTTAGTGTTTAGGGTTTTAATTGTAGATTTTAAATGCTAAAATCTTTAGGTTGAATGTTGAAATCCTGAAAATTACCTATGTGTTGACTAGATTATACTATAAAAAATTATCTCCTAAACTGTGACTAATGAAGTTGTGAGACTAGTTCCATAAGGTGCAGAGTGGCCCTAATTTCTTATATTTACTAAAATAAATTTAAATTATAAGAAATAACTATAAATATATTTACTTAAACATTTATTTTTGTAAATAGAAGCATGCCAAAAGAACATATAATGTTCATACTATGAAGAACATGTACACATTTTGTGTTTTTACTTTTTCCAATCCATGCCTCAAGGCTTGGATCCGGTTTAAATCCCCAAGCCTGAGGCATGGACCTACACAAACACATCAAACAACGTGTTTTTGTAGGAAAATGCAAAAATTCCACTTCTGCCATGATAAATCAACATAAAACGATTGATTCGTTTAAAAAAAATTATACCACAATGTAGAGTAGAGTTTCTTCTTTCTAAAAATATAAATTTTCAAGTTTTCTGACTAATATAAGGTTTCCATATTATTTATTTTCTAACTATGCCTTTTTATAGCTATTTTTTGAAGTTTACATATGTCTATCTTTCGTCATGCATCTTTTTTTGGCTTGTCCAAATTGAAAAAAAATTATACTAGTACAAACTAGGCCTAATTCTATACAAATTCAAAAAAAAATTCTAATTTTTGATAATTTTTGAGGTAGTTAGGGGGGGCACGGTTGGAGCTCTATTATTTTTCAAAACTTAAAATTTTGTACTAGAAAAATCATTAAAAAAACTAGCACATACTAGATGCTCCTAGTTATCTTTCTACCAAAGGGTTTTCAAAAATACTAAATGTTGCTCAAAAAATGGTGGGGGGCATGAAAGTTCACTCTATTATGTTTTTTAACAAAAACATGAGCACCTATTGGTATTTTAGTTATTTGACCCACTTAAACTTATCCGTTTTCAATAAAATTTAGTAGCTTAAAAACTAGACTCAAAATACTATGATTCATGTTTATACAACATCTTCCAATTTTGAGGTTAACTATTTCAAAAAACTTGTACAAGTTGAATTTTTTTATTTTTCATAAAAATGTGTCCACTTAAGACCCCCTTTTGGTCCCCCAACTTGGTGCACTTACCTGTGATGATTTAGCCTAAAGTGTATATCACAAAATGAGTGGAAGAAGTTATGATTTAGCCTAAAGCGTATATCACTAATGGATGTTAGAAGAAGTGATGATGTAGTCTAAAACATATATCACTAGTCTAGGAATGTCGTATGAGAAAGAGGTTGAATGGTTGTGTTGTCAAAATTTCACCCCCCAGGGTAAATTTCGATAACATGCATCAGAGTTTTGCAGTTCCAGGCAGGTAGATTGAAACAGGAAAAATCACAAAAAATGGCTAAGTCCTAGTCCTTGGGACATTGGGACATGTGGGACAGAAAGACGCGGATCGGCCAAAAAGCCTCCAGGTGGCCCGCTAAGCATTTGGGACAATCGGGCCAGAAGTACGCGGCAGGCGCGAGAAGCCGATCCGGCCGAAAGAGGAAAAGAAAATCACCTAACTGCTGAGAGGGACAGTTCGGGACAAGAGTACGCGAACTGGCCGAACCGGGCGAAGAAGGTCAAGGCAATCCAAAGCATTCGAGACATCTGGGACAAAAAGACCCGAACCGGCCGGATCGGCCGAAATGGGAACAAACAGTTCGAAACAAAGTGGGACAAATGGGACAAAAAGACCCGAACCGGCCGGATCGGCCGAAATGAGCACAAACAGCCTGAAATAGTTTGGGACATTTGGGACAAATGGACACGAACTGGCCGATTCGGCCGAAATCAGCACAAGGAGCACTGGGACATCCGGGACAAAGGGACGCGCGGGACGCGAATCGCCGAAGGAGCCAAAAACCAATGAGAAGCTGCCACGTGTCCTCACAAGAGAAAGGTCCAAAAAGTCAAAGGGGCGAGTTTTCGAGCACTGATCCGAACCAATGGGATAGTGCCACGTGTCCCAGCTAGGGCCCATAAGGAAATTTCAAAAGACAGCCCACCGTGAGGTGGAGGAGAGAGAGTTGCTCAGTGAATCAGAGACTGCCACATGTCGTCCAGGTGGCGAAGCGCGGGAAAATATTTCAAAATCCGTCTTGGTCTGTTCCGTGCCCTAAATCTTCAGATTGTCATATCTTTTGATCCAGAGCTCAGATTTACACGTTCCTTATATCAACGGAAAGCTTGTGAGATTCTCTACATGATTCCAGGGTTAATCTTACATTTTGGTTTAGTTTGGAGAGAGAAAATCAAGAAACGCCTCTGGCACAAAATAATAAGCAGAAGTAATGCTTCAACTAACAACTTTAATGCAGCAGACAGTTCGCCGCTTCTGTTAGGCAGCCCACCGTTTTTCCAGGATCCACCGCTTCTGCCATGATGAGATGAATTGAATGCAACCTGGAGGTGGTTGGGGTAGATTTGGTTTTCCCTTCTCTCTTTCCTCTCTCATTCTTTCTATATATTGTAATGAGGAGCTTCTTTTCAGGTGGAACATTATTCTGTTTTGCCTCTCCCTTCTTCTCCTCAGGCGAATTTGTGGAATTTGAACCTCTCATTTGAACTGTAATACTATTCTGCCTCATGGCATTCTGTAGTGTATTGTATCAATCTTTGGAGCAAATAATGCATGTCTATGGATGATTCTCAGCCCTCTCTGTGTTCTTTTTGCATCCTCCTGGTCTTTCACTGCAGTTTTTGTCATCTGTGCATGATCTTATATCACATTTAAATGGTCTGTGTTTACTGGCAAAATAGATGTTCTTCATTCCTCGGTGCATCACCTCTATTAGCTTAGATTTATTTTATGCATCTTCTTACCTTGTCTCCTTGGCAGATTAGATTAGGTTTTGAGAAAACCCTCTGCATATTTCGTGTGCATCTGAACAGAGGAATAGGAACCAGCCTTCTTTGGAGAATCCTTTCTCATTTTTTCAAGTCCCACACTTGGAGAAAGGATTCAATGTTATGCAATCACACTGGATGCCAAGTGATCAACCTAGAAACTCGATCTGCATCCAGGGGTGCTGTGATTTTGCATCAACAGGTTGAATGTGTGAGTGTGATGAGGTCCATTTGATTTGTAAACCCTCAACAATCGAGTATGGACCAAGGGACTAAAGTCCGTCATAAGGTAATGACCGCAACATGAATGTGTGTAATGAATGAGCCACAATGTGTAGAGTAGATGCTACGAAGGCAAATGTGGTGTGTAAAATGGGTAGTGTGTAATGTGTAGTGTGACTAAGCAATGCTAGAAGGATGTAGTTGTAGATGTGCCTAAGAGTAAAATGTGTAATGTGGCGAAGTGATAAGAAGGATGTGCTACGAAAGTGTCAAGTGTGTGAGAATGTGTAGTGTCTAGTGTGCCTAATTAATGCTACAAGGATGTGGTTATAGATGTGCCTAAGTGTAAAATGTGTAATGTGGTGAAGTGATGAAAAAGATGTGCTACAAAGGTGTCAAGTGTGTGAGAATGTGTAGTGTGTGGTGTAGAATGTGTAGTGTGAAATGTTTAATGTATAATGCAAGATTTGGAGATTGTGGAAGTGTGGATGCACAATGCGCGTATGATATTGAAGATGAGGATAATGTAAAAGGTATAGTAGTGTAGTGATGAATATGTATGAGAAATAGAATAATGTATAATGTAGTGTCTAGCGTGCAAGATGTAGTAGTGTCTAATGTGCAGTGTGTGAGGTTCATGTGTGTAGAATGCCCTCAACAGTCAAGTGTGAACCATAACACAAGAGTGTTTCATAAGGTAATGACAATATGAGTGTGTGTCAAGCTATATGTGCGAGAGGGTAGGTATGTACTATGGTAAGTGTAAGATGTCTGTCGATGCTAGGGGGAAATCAGTGCGATACCCCCAAGTGCATATGATGAAGAAGAAAATCATGTCATCTATAAGGTCACCCGTATCAGGGTCAAAACCAAATGGATAAGCATCAAATACTTGGTAAGCAATAATTTCGGGTTGATCACGTAATGAACCATTGAGGCGTAAGTTGTACATACCCATGGCATACTCCTCATCAGTGAAGGGTGGTAATAGACCTCCATGTGCATACCAACGAGTGAGATTCTGTGTATAGCCAAGAAAGGAACTGTTGCAAATGAATACCTGACCCAAGGGCATGGGAAATGATATATCAATGTGATCAGGATCTAACATGCCCCCAATGTAATCAAGCCAGGATTTCCCTAATGTAAGTGGTGAAGAGCAAGGAATTTGTGCAAGGAAAATTGTGAGATGAAATACACGTAGACCATAAGCAGTAGTAATGTGAATGAATCCATGATAAAGGTGAGAAGAATGTGGTGGAGGATATAGATCCTCAAAAGTAAAGCCTAAACGAGTCAAGCCATCATGTATACATAATTTGTCATCACAAGTAAGATCGAATGGAATATGCTCCCAATAAGAATCATTCATGAAAAGTGTTCATGTGAAAGGAGGTCGTACTAATGGAGGTGGTAAATGAGAAGGTGGAGTAACTAGAGTGACGTCCATTGTATGAAAAAATCCGTGATGAACAATCATAGCAGTGGTATATGAAAAGGGAGGCATAGATGTAGTCGACACAAATTTTTTCATGCAAATAACACCTTCAAGTGGTGGTAAATGTGGTAGCTCATTTATAGGTTGTGGATTATCAATAGTGTCAGCTCTTGGAGTAGGAAGTGTAGTATTTGGATCATGGTTGCAATATTTGTATGGATGATCATGTAGAAACTTGACACAATGATTCACTATAGAGGCAACAATTGCATGGAATGGAGCCATGGCCTACCAAGTAAAAAGTTATATGAAACCAAAAATTCAATGATAAAGAAGATTATGTTGAGAGTTTTTGGCCCTATAGTGATAGGTACAACTATGTGACCTATGCATGGACGAATAGAGCCATCATATACACGAAGAGAGAGACATGATGGACTAACATTAGCAGTCGACAAACCAATATTTTCAAGGAATGACATGGGACATAGATTAAGTTCAGATCCATTGTCGATTAAAGTACACTTGATACCCATATTATAAATGAAAATCATGATATGTAAGGGTGGATCATTATCCAAAATAGAAAGATCAACATGAGGATTAGACGAGAAAAAAATATGTTGAGAAAAGGCATCAAAAAAAGAATTATATATGGAGTCTGGATGCATATCAACAAGAGTGTGAGTAGTAGTGAGGAGATGTTGTACTATATGTCTTAAATCGGGATTGGCAAGCAATAATTCATTAATTGAGATACACATGATATTAAAGCAACAAGGATCCTAATAACGTTTAGAATGAGTCAAGTTCACCAAAATGATTATGCTAAAATGTAAAATAATAACCTAATATAATGGAAGTTTGCAGTAAATAAATGAATATTGAAATACTAAAATAATACCCAAACAAAATAAGCTAGAAAATATAAAACTCCAATGTGTAAATAGGGTTAGAAGAGCCTTAGCTGATTTGAAGAGGTTGCTAGAATGTGTTGCAATGGAGATCGACTGAACAGAGATAGAGAACCATCGCACATAAGCTTAGAAAAATGCAAATCCGATAGATTTGACTGGACTAGGGTGCCTAGCGAAGGATATGGGTGCCTTGGTCTACGTAGATGCTTAGAAAACCTCCTCTAAGGTGTTGTAAGAGGTTTTGCACTTGTTCACCTTTTATCATGTGTATGTCACTGAATTCTGTCGAATGTCTCTGTAAATATGGAATGAATGAATCACAGGCAAAACCCCAAACAAAGCATCAAACCCTAAAAAAAGAAAGATGCAAATAAAGGGGTTGGATTGTCCTCAACTACCAAAATGATGGAATTATCACCGAGCATTGCACTACATCTCAGACCCAATGTAGTTTTGTATGTGTGTGTGTGTTGAATTATGCTCTAGGTTGCTCTTGTACCATTCACACGTGGATAACGAACAAGTAGCTAGATGTAGAATGTAAATAATGTGTGGATGGAAACAATAGACTCCCATCCTATGAAGTGTGATGCAGATGAACCAACCTTTTGTCCCTTGTGATGGAGCTAGATGGATGCAAATGGAACTATAAATGCCTTTGATGGATGTAACCTTGGGTGGAGATAATAGATGTTTAGTGTTTGGTCCCTTATTATGATCACATAACTTTATATTTATATGATTTCCTTGCTTGAATTTTGTAGCTAACCCTGAAAATGTCGACTACCAAAAAGATAAGATGCTCAAACAAATAGAAAGGACCCAGAAAGTGTGACAAAAGTACAAAGAGGACAAGGGCTCCCAGAGGGGACGAGGGCGTCTGATGCTGATGTTCTGACTGGGTGCTAGTGTCTAGAATGAAAAATGCTGAAAGGTGAAAAGACATACTGAGCAAGTAAGAGTGCAAGACTTAAAGCATAATCATAAAGCAAATAAAGGTGGCCATAGACATGGGTTGATTATTACTTTTCTTACTTAGGAACGATATGAATAGTAGTATGCAATCGAGACTATATAATGACTTAAAGTGCATGATTTTGTGTCTACACATGGGGGAAATTTATTCCCCTCTTTATGCATTATTTCTATGACCATAGCAGTTAGTTCATACTACATTATTGCTTCTAATCTTCCCAAAGTGAACCTATTTCTTCTTATACGTCTTGTGTCTCTCTCTCGAGATCGCTTACATTGATCTTGATGAGCCTCCTAACGTTATATATGTTACACATATTTTGACTCACATATTGATCTTTATGTTTTCACTTACACATTCCATTATTACCAACAAGTCCAATGTTACATCTATTCTATTTTGTCCTAATGGGCACATTCTTTATGTTTTTACATTTCCTACTTATGCACATAGGATCTTGGACTCTATAGTGTTTTGCCCTCACTATGTTGACATTATTCTTTGATATCTCTTGGGTTTACCAATGTTCTATCTATTCTAATTTCTCCACATGCATGACATAACCCTACTGCACATGCTATGATACATACACTTTCACATGACACTAGTTCCTTGCCTCGTATTCACATATGTTCATCTTCTTTAGAAGATCATGGCCCCTTTCCTACTATTCTCATTGCACAAATCATCTTGGCATCCATATTTGGGGGAATCCTAATTCCCCCACACTACCCGATGACACACTCTTATTTCTGGTTCATCCTTGACTATTGAGGGCATTCCTACATGAACCTCACTTTGCACACATACATTGGGGAACATCCTTATTCCTCCATTCTAGTTGTTCTCTTTCAGATATTTGCAATTAAAAAATCCAAAAACATGTTTTCTTAGATCTTGATTAGATGTACTCTTTCTTCCTTATACTATTATATGTTGCACCTTTTTTAATCATATTACTACAATTCAAAGTATGCTTTATCATTTTTCATACACACATGTGCACTCCTATTGTTTTTTTAAGTGAATGCAGGTCACTTACGTGTTGTTACACAATGTGTGATGTTTTTCCTTGTCCATTACCAATCCCACTGAGGCTCATAGGGGCACCTACCTTTTCCCACTTACTATCAGGTTATCTCATTACAATATTTCACATTTTCATTCCTATATTTAGATCTTACATTGTGACATACTATTTATCTTTCCTAACATGCTAATATGTGCTTCATGTGTAGAATTTTCGTTGTGAGACTCCTTCCAATCATGGTTTTCTAATTTGCTTGTATCTTGTTTGTTATTGATTGCGAGTTATTCCCCTTTGTTTGCATGTTATCTTTTTTACACAAGCCTTGATATATTTGATTGTCTTGTGACATCCTGAGTGGTGTCCCTTGAATGGAACAAACTCCTCATTGTGTCCTTGTTTGTTGTATTCCTATATGATTTTAATAGTTTTTATTTCCGTGTGCATTGCTTGTTTATCACTAACACTTGTATTCTAGCATGTTCCATTTTTTTTGCTTGCACCATGGTAACTACCATGTGTAATCCCTATTCCCACTGTAAAAATCCCTATATCAGATATGCATATTAGTTTCATCCTTCCTCGTTTGGGCGTCATTCACTTCTATTCATCTCATACACCCTGAAATGAGTGGGGCAAATCATTGGGTGAAACTTTTCACCCTCCTAACAATTGTAGAATCACATTCAACATGATCAGAGAAGTAATCAGTTACAAAATAGGGCCAAAAATAGACTTGGCCAAAATTCACAGTCGGGATAGAACCACCCAGTACAGACCGGAACAATGGGCTCTCTCGTCCTGGTGGAAAAACACTTACTACAGTGTTCTCCAGTTTCAGCAGTTACACAATTAGTTTCAAATTGTAATCAATTACTAACAGGAACTGAATTCAGTGGCATGTCACAAATCCCTAACTTGTGAAATAAATCATGAACAAATAAGGAAGTGGCACTTAGGGCATATGCAGGATAATGATATGGTTGGAACAATGTGTCACTCGAGGCAAGTTACAATTCAAGTTTGTGATCATTTGTAGTGACACTTATCCATGGGGAAGCATTAATGGTGTGAGGGAATGGCCTATGAGCTCTCCTAATACACTTTCCCTTAACGACAAAAATATTCCTAAATCTGAATTTTAGCATCGGGATGCTCAGATCCCTAGTTTAGCGACAAGATGCCCAAATCCTTCATATTATTCCAACCAGCTCCTAGGAAGCAAGTCTACAAGAAGGAACAAATTTCTACCCTTTTCTCTTTCAACATTTCAAATGTAATCTAACCCCTTGGTTTATATTTTTCTAATACACATTTCCAATTTTACATATTTTTCAAGTTAAAATTCAATTGCATTTACCATAAAATTTAACACTTGTTTTATTTTGCAAGTCATATCATATCCCAATAAATGTAAGCCACACAATAAACCATGAAAAAAATATCAAGCACACTCTAAAAAAGATGATATACCAAGGAACTACACGTACACATCATTATCACTACATGCACACAAAGGTCACACATAGGATCTTTATCCTTCCCCCCCTAGAATTCCATGATACAAATTTTTCACTATTTCATTCGACACGCTACAACACTCATTCGGCATGCTACTGGGCACAATATTATTTTGGTTCCCAAAGGTACACTTTTCTATTCTACTTTATCCTACCAAATCCTTATTCACCAACATAAAGTGTGGGCAAATCTAGTCACTAAATCACACAATTTCTATGTACATCCAACCTTTAAACATGTCATTTATATGCATGATTCCTAAGCAAGAGAATTACTCATTAACAACTTTGCTTTGACATTACTTTTATCATTTTCATCTTTATTGCTTGTTGTTTTTGGACTTACACCTTACAATTTTGCATACTAGCCGACATATTTCTCAGCTTCGATTTCATCGTTTTACCTTGTGAGCACCGTGTACAGAATCACCCATTAGAGATAAGAACGTCTGAGTGTTGTTGTCCTCTCTGAGTGATTTTTTCCACTTTCTCTATTTTTCTAATTTTTTAGATGTTACTTCTTTCTTGTCTTTGTTTATCACCCTATGTCGACCTTTCACTTGTCAACGATGAAACTTAAATGAAGGAATCATATATACATACATGACTTATTTAACTCCATTAAGGGGAAATCATTCAAGAGGCATATACATCTACAAGGAGCTAATGTTTTCTATCTACTACATCAAGGACTGTATTTTGGGACTGCATACTTCACTACATAGGAGGGTCTATTCTGAATTCCATAGCACACATTTTGTATTGGGATAAAGTAGTTATAGCCCGCTATTCTTTGTGTCATTGGCACTAGGGAAACCTAGCTCAAGGGACATTGTTCCAATCACACACACACCCGAACTATATTAAGTTTGAAATGTAGTGCAACGCTCAGTGATATTCACATTGGGGTAACTGCCAATGTTAGTCCGACTCAAGTATATGCACATTTTATTCATCTAATGTGTGCTTGAGCATTGTGTAGGTAGCTAGGGTTTCTTTTGCAGGTACAAGTGCGACTGAGCAGAATTGTAGCAAACATGGCATAACTTACAATGAACTAAAAGCAACAAGAAGCGACACAAGAAGAACGAGGATCACAATTATCTCGTAGACACTAGTGTCTAGACGATCTTGTCCTCTCCTAAACATTTTTGTACCTGAGATCGTCACATTCCATTTTTTGATACAAATCTTACATAATTGAGAATTTTCCATTCCACCATGCTCATCAATCCAGAATCAGTCTAGAGCTACAATTATAAGTTGAGTCGCCTTATCTCCTATCTTTCACTCTTGCTTATACCCATTTAGCTAGATATTACACATGTATTGTTATATCTATTTGATAAAAAATGTCCTTACATAGATTTAAATTTTACTAAATCACCTTTGGAAGAATGCTATGTAGCCAAGATGCGGTAAGTATGCCCTTCTTATTGCCCCATTTGTCCCATAGATAATTTCAGATGAGTTGTGCTAGCTAATTATAACATGTTTTAGAAGGTAGCAAATAAGAAGAGATAAAATTGGCTCGCCAAAGGGATTTTATGTGCCACTTGTAATCATCTAACCATAGACAAATAATGGCTAGTCACAAACAATAATTTGTTTTAAAATTTGTTTAAGTACCAACTCCACATGTTCTAGAGAGAAACACCAATACTAAATGGGATGTCGAGGTACCTAATACTAGTGTCATGTTTCACCTCTCTCTACTCTTCAAGAATCCATTGAGGATGGGGGTTGAGACATGTCATCAAAAATTCTATTTTTTGCATTACCAATTGGGATCTCAAAACCACACATAAGTAGTCTATAATATCTAGGGTATTATTTACCTCTTTGATGAAATATTGACTAAAAATCATCACGATGTCATCAAGGAAGTTTGAATTGAGGTCCTCAACATTTCTAGGAAGAGAGATGCCTAGATAAGGTTATTTACATGATCATGTTCGAAGAGATATCCTAGAGTGTCAACTGGAAGAACACAGAGGAACAATTGCAAGATGAAAACCTTAGCAGATGGAATTTTTATAAGGGAAATGGAGGGGAATGGGAACTATTAATAGCTAATCCAACATTTTCATCCATGAACAACATTCTAACATGAACATGTATTTTAGGGACGAAACCCAACCAATGTAGCATTTTGAGAATAAAGGGAAATAAATGTGGTTGTAGGCCTTGTAAAAATTAAGTTTGATTATGAGGAAATCTTGAACAATTTGCTACCTTTATTATGTTGTCTCCCAAGCCAACACCAAATTATCCTATATGAATTGGCCACCTGAGAACTCATTTTGTTCGGGTCTTACAATTTTTTGAGTAATGTGTTTGATCATACTAACCAAGGCTCTAACAATGATCTTATAAGGTGGTGAGATGCTAACCATTCACTACATCCTCTTGGTTGCCCTTAGTAATGAGCTTAATTAGCCCCTAGTTAGTAAAAACTCATAATAACCCAATTTGAATGCCTTCAAGATAAATGTTGTAGAAGTCTTCTTGAATACGTGGCCAAAGTGTTATGTAAACTTCAATTGGTAGGCCATCCATAGTTGGACTATTTTCCAATGTAATATACTACATGGCCTCCTCAATCTCCTCTTAAGAAATGTGTTGACCTCAAGACCATTTTTGTTTAGTATACAACCTGCTAAGTTATCCTCAAGCATAGCAAGAAGAGGGTCACTAATCGAGTCATCGATAGAAAATTGTTTATAACAATCATGGAAGGTTTTCATAAACACATCATGGTTGATTTGGGATGAACCATCAATAATTTTGATTGTAGAGATGTGTTATTTTTTATGTTTATGTTGAAGAAATTGGAAGAAAATTTTGGAGCCCTTCTCACCATCTTTTATCCATCATAGTCAAGGCATGCATTTGAGCACCCTTGCCTTTACAAACAACCAAATTTTGAAGCAAATGTTTCGTGTGGGCAATTGAATTAGATGGTCGGAGGGTGATGGCTAATCGTGAAGAATTCTTAAGAAAATGAGTCGCTTGGAATTCTACAATTTCTCTTAGCTAAATTGGTGGATGAGAACATATCTTTCAAATCTCTTTATGGTCAATTATTTTTTGTCAATGTCTTGTGGTAATCATTCTTCACGTTCATGAACATTGGATGACCTCCAATATGGCATATAATAATAAGACTCTATGCCAATATTGCTTTTTCCCATTGAAAATCAATTATATTCTCAATTTCCAATTATTTACATGTGATATAACTACCTCGGATACGTTATATATTCTGAATTTAGAACACCAAGGATATTGTATAGGATCTTCCCACATAGTTTTCCAATGTAAAATGGATTTGGCAATATAACTCCTAAGAACTTATATGGGATTGTGAGGCACCTTTTGCATAATATAAGTTTTTGATTTTTTTGAGATTTCTTCATTCATCAAGTTGAGTTTATTGTAAGTGTTAATTTCATATATAATATACAAAAAAATTATTATTAGACAACATTTAAAAGTAAGTTTGTCATTATTGTGTAATTGTATAAAATAGAAACTTGGTTCTTAGAGATTTTAAGGGCGAATACATATTCGGTATCAATTTTATTTATATAAAAAAGATATTTATATTTTATTTTTAATTAATATATTTCAGTGATTACTTTTGTGAAAAAATTCTATCTCTTAGAAAACCTATTATGATATTTTATAAACTACTTTTTGTTCACAATTATTATATATGTATAAATTTTATTTACATTATAAATTTTAAATAGAGAATAATAAATTGAAGTGAAATCCAATTACAAAATATTACCAAATAACAACTATAAAAAAGAAAAAATACACATACATTATCACAATTTTTTGATATTAATAATACCTTATTAACTTCTACATAATTAATTCCACAAATAATAATTAAATTTTTGGACCAAATTTCTTCTCAAACATTCCTCTAAATCATATGTGAAGTGTGAAACCTCTTTATCTCAATAATCTTACCCAAGATATAAAATTAAGCCAATCATTTCTGCTTTATTTATACAGCCATATACCGCCAAATATATAGCAAAGGTAATTTGATTTCACCTCACACAAATGATAAAAGCTTAATCTCGCTTGAAGTACAGAATCCAAAGATCATTTAAATACCGTAGTTTCACCTTAAAGATTGTTAAAACTCAATGATGTCACCTCTAGGTAACAAATAGATGGACCCCGACCGTTAGTACTACAAGGGAGGAATATTCAATCCCACCTTTGTATAAGATCCTGAAGTGAATGCTGGACCATATTAATATGGTTCTTCATGAAACCTCAAATGCACCTTTCAGGGGTTCTTTTGACATAATTTAGCCTCTTTTTGACAAATTGATTGGAAATTCTTGGTAACTATGTCTCCACAAATTATCCTGATCCACACCAACTCATTGACTAAATCAGGACATTGTTGACCAAAAACATATTTTATCCATCTTAAGAAAAAGGGATTTTGGTCTCAACACAGTAGCAGCTGGCATTGCTAACAGGTGGGTCACAATCTTTAGGTCAAATGGTGTAGGCTCAATGCAGAGAAGCAGCCTAGAGTTACAGTTTTTAGGGACCCATCTGAAGGACAGAGACCATAGGAACAGCCCAAGGATTACCCAATATAGTTTTGTAGGGACCATGTTGAGAAAAGAAGTCCATGTGACCCTGGATTTCACTCTTTATTTGTCTTTATCCAATACCCACTAGCAGACGTTGCTCTACTTGGGTTGCTCCTTCGCAACTGCTTGGTGGGTGTTTCTGGTGTTTGGGCTATCTGGGTGGTTTGGCATTCTTGAGGGCTTGAGTTTTTTTCCTTTTTTTTCAATATCCTCACTGCCCAATATGCAATTTTTGCTTCCTTCCAAATGCCTACTCCTCCTGAGCAATCCCAATGCCTTGGCTTAGTAGGGCAATCACACCAATCAAGAAGTCAGTTTTGGGGCATACCCATATTGATCCTGATCTGTCTTCTGCTGGATGGAGCTCATGGGTATGGTTCTATGTCTTCCATAACAGCATCTTTTGGAGAAGAGACCATGTTCTGTGCCATTGAAGCTAGCGGGAAACAGCAAGTCACGTGTTGGGGGATGAACAGCAGTTCACCAGCTACAGATGCTACTTCAGGACCATCTCTGGCTGCACTCTCAGGGGGAGGCGAGTTCATCTGTGGACTCAAGGCCGACTCTTTCTATCCAATGTGCTGGAGGAGCAACCAAACAGGTACTAATCTCGTCCCTCTGAGTAACCAAAATAGGAGGTATTCACACATTGCATCTGGGCAAAATCATGTCTGTGGAGTTAGAAACTATTTGGATGCATATCCTGGCATGGTAGACTGTTGGTCTATGGAAGAAACAACACCTAAAAGGTCCTCAGGCTCCTCTTGGGCCTCATTCAGCCCTCCTTCCAATCTCTACCTGAAATCAATTGTTGCAGGGGTGGATTTTTCCTGTGGGTTGAACCAAGAAGGAGAGACAATCTGTTGGGGCTCGCCATCTAACAACATTACTACCCCTCCCCAAGACAAATTCGAGAGCCTTGTATCTGGCAGCAACCATGTCTGTGGAATCTTGAAAGAAACGGCTTATGTCAAATGTTGGGGGGATGAGTCCATGAATCAAGGAATCCCGAATAATAAGACTAGGTTTATGGCCCTAGCAGCAGGCTCAAAACATTCTTGTGGCATACGCCAAGATAATCATGCAGTAGAATGCTGGGGCAGCTTCAATCAGTCTTCAATCCCCAAAGGGGTAGGCTTTTTGGCTATAGCCGCCTCCAATATTGCGACCTGTGGTATTAGGGAAGATAATTTGATAGTGGATTGCTGGGGCAGTGGATCAGATTTTGACCCCCCTTTGCAGCTTTGCAGCCCTGGATTGTGCAGTAGTCAGCCTTGCCCTAGAAATCAGTTTTTCTTCAATGTGAGTGTTCTTGGATTGCCAGATTTGATGACGGTGTGTCTGAGCAAAGAAGAGCATGTCTGTTCTCCTTGTGCAGAAAATTGCCCAAGTGGGTTTTTTCTCTCTGATCCGTGTACTCTGATTGCAGACCGGGTCTGCACACTTTGTTCGCTGTGCCAAAACAGTTCTTGTCAAGCAGTCTGCGCGGATGCCCATCATGGAGCTCTCTCTGCATACCCACCACTAAATTCACAACAGCAACAACGGCAAAATCTTGTACAGAAAAAGAAGCCACAATTCACCCTTGCAACGATTCTAGGGGTGTCAATTTCAGGTGGGTTTCTTTTAGCATTCATTGTATGCTTTATCCCCTGCTTGATCAGGAAGAAAAGAGGGAAAATACAATGGTTTTTCGGCATAGGGAAAACAGATACTGAAAACCAACAAAATCATAATTCCCAAACATCCTCAACTGCAATTACAGCTCCTTGGCTTACGGCAAATGATTTGATACGCATGCAAGCTTTCCGTCTTACAGAGCTTCGGGACGCTACAAATGGGTTTAAAGAGTTGAACGAATTGGGTAGAGGAAGCTATGGATTTGTCTACAAAGCTGTTCTTCCAGATGGAAGACAGGTTGCTGTGAAAAGAGCCAATGCAGCTCGGAGAATTCATAGCAATAGTCGAGATTTTGAAGCAGAGCTTGAAATTTTATGCAAACTTCGCCACAGCAACCTGGTAAACTTGTTGGGCTATTGTGAAGAGATGGGGGAAAGGCTATTAGTGTATGAATTCATGCCCCATGGAACTCTTCATGACCATTTGCATGGAGGTCTATCTCCACTCAGCTGGAATTTGAGATTGAAAATCTCTATACAAGCAGCACGAGGAATTGAGTACCTTCACAAAGATGCATTGCCTCCAGTTGTTCATAGGGATATTAAACCCTCCAATATTCTTTTGGATGCAGAATGGGGAGCCAGGGTTGCTGATTTTGGGCTATCAATATCTGGAGATAAAGGCCTTCCCTCTCCTATGCATGAAGGTGATGCTGTATATATTGATCCAGATTATTATAAATCTCAGAGTTTTACAGAAAAGAGTGATGTATACAGCTTTGGTGTGGTTTTGCTTGAGATTTTGAGTGGTAGAAAAGCATATGATACAAGCTTTGATCCACCCAACATTGTTGAATGGGCAGCACCTCTGATCAGCCAGGGGAAGGCAGCGGCCATTCTAGACCGCATTGTGGATCTTCCAAGAAACATAGAGCCTTTGCTAAGAATGGCTGATATGGCAGAACTTTCTGTTAGGCATGATCCAAATGAAAGACCAACCATGTCAGATGTGGCTGCATGGTTAGAACAATTGTCCAGGAACATCTCTTGGTAAAATCAATCAATCTCTTGAAGGTTTTAGGCACGATTCTTTTCCTCCAAACTTCAAAGGTAATGGCAGTTAGGGTGTTTATATATAAAATTCAGTTTCCATGAGCTGATATTGTCATTCACCTCCTCTCAACTTTTCCAGACTTTGTACCAAAGAATGCACTGTGTTTTTCGCCGGTCTCGTTGTGTAGAGTTTGATTTTTTGGATTCTTTCTTCACAAATTAAATGGACTGCACTGTTCTTGAAGCAGTTTTTCAGACCAAGAGCAGTAAGCTGTTTATTGTAATTTTTGAGTTTGAGCGAGAAACTGATATACTATGTCATTTGTACTAAAATGGTACAACATGTATGAATTTTGTGCAGTCTGTTGTCCATTTGAAGTTATATAGCAAGCAGATCTTTTTGTAACAGATAATTAGTGTCTCTGTTCATGTGATCGTAGATGAGTAAGTTTGAAGCACATTACAAACAGTTCTCTGATCATATGTAAACTCTCCCTCATAACACATACTGTATATTCACATGTCCCTTCCCAAATGAAGACATTTAAAACTCATATGTGTGTAACTCTGTTCACCGATAAAGCAATGCAGGCTATCTGCCTGATTCCATGCCCTAGCTAATGCTTGTTATTCCTTTAACGATTGACACTGTATATTTTATTAAATGTTTCTCTTTTGTTAATCTTCAACCTTGATTCAATGGTTGCTGCTAAGTCACTAGGATATGGATACAGATACAACTGCTTTACAGAGAGCGCAACAGTTTTACAGAGGCCCCAGAATATAATACTTACATGCAAAATACACACAAATCTTTAAGAACAAATAAAAAGCACACATTGTATGGTTGTTTCTTGTCACACATTTTCATACTTAATTTCCAACACTTCATTATTTTATCTGATTGACATTTGCCTGTAACAAACATATTTATTATTATTTGACAAGGGCGCCATTTTGAACTTTGATGCCCTTTTCATTGTCTACTTTTTTATTTATGTAGCTTGATTAATGTATTTCTTTCATGACCTTTCCATTTCATTTTACTAGTGTGTATTCATATACTGCAAGATTTAGCATTGCATTCATCTCAAATACATTTTAATAGTCAATGGATTGAATAATTTTAACAGTGTTAATCTCTTATGGACCCAATCTTTATTCATGTTAGAAATGAGAGATTATTTTGAAGGTATTAATTTGTTGGCAAAAACTTAACACTGACTGACTTTTCACCCACTGTGATTAGACATAAAATGATTATTGCATATGATGAAATAATTGCTAGTTTTTCAATAAAATATGAGACTACAGATTGATATTTCCCAGATATGGCTGTCTATGTGGATACAGTACTGCATCTAGATATGGCACGAAATTTTCTGTGTGTGTGTGTGTCTATATATATAGATACATCAATGAAATATCCTATATGCATCCTGAATCAAATACACAAAATGGATACGGATAAGAAAGGCATGCCCCGGAATATCCAATAACTTTGGGGATTCTTATGTATCAGTCTACAAAATTATGAAACTATGAATATTCTATTTGAAGATATCTTTACATTTTGATTGTTCAACTCCAATTGTGTCATCAAGTTCTATTGCTTTTGGTTTACAATTTGCAGAGATGGACAAATTCAACCATGATGTCCATTGGAAACTTTGAACATTGAATGCATTCTGGCTCATCCTTCATACTTATCTGCTCACCATTTGAATTGTTTGAATTATGGTGGATGGAAATGGATTTTTATTTTCTTAATATTACAGGTTTCTTGCTTTCGACATTTCTTAGTTTTGAGTTTGTTTTTGGTGTTTGAAATTTGCCTTCAGCTCTTGTTTCAGTTATCCATCTTATAATTTTACTTGTTTCTTTTCCTATCTGTAAAAGTATATTGCAATAGCTTACAGGTTCTTACACGTGGTGATAAACAAGGAAAAAAAATAAAAATTGATGGCTTACCGAGTCCTTGAAATGTATAGCATGATTCATTCTGTACTAGCGATTGGCATTGGTATGCCCTAGGCCCATGTTTAAGGTGCCTGTGGCTCATCAAAATATGATGATGAAGTCATTTGCCTTCATATCTGTGCCACACTAGACTTCATTGAACGCCTCTGTTAGAACATAGTTATATGGATTGGCAAGGTCTGAGATATCGGAGTTTGGTCATGAAGTCTAAACCCAGGAATGCAAAATTTGAACAATATATAAGGTAAGTGGAAATAAATCCTCTTGTGGGCTTCTATAATGGGGGTCACATATATTCCAAATTGGCATTGTTGGTTGTGACCTAAAAAACTCTCTTAATATGCTTCCATTTCTGATATACACCAATTTGTACTTCTTGCCACCTTTATGGAAAACACACAAATGTTCCTCATCTGTGAAGTGTTTCTTTATGACGTCTTTATGTCTACTTATGGATTCTATCATTTTACTGACCATTTGGATAATGAATATGTGAACTTCCATGTACCTTGCCAAGATTACTTGCTGCAGGTATGTTACTTCCATTAGTTCCTTTTCTGAGACTAATTTTGCAATGCATTCATTAAAAAGAATCAAAAGATACTTTGTTGGTTCCCTGAACCCTCAAAATGTATATAATTCATGAGAAGTTCTGTTCTAGCTATTGGCATTGTCATACACTAGGTCCATGTTTAAGGTGCCCATGCTAGTTTTATGCTCGTCATAAATATATGACGATGAAGCCATTTACCTTCACGCCTTCACTACACAACCTCATTGAACTCCCCTCTGTTAGGTCATAGTAGTATGAATTGGTAAGGTCCAAGTTATTCCCGTGCTTGGTCATGAGTTCTAAACCCAGGATTACAAAATTTGAACAATATATAAAGTAAATGGAAATAAATACTCCTGTGGGCTTTTATAACGGGTTCTCATATGCCATATTGGCATCTGGTTTTGCTGTGGACCTAAAAACCACCTCTTAACTTCTAATGTGCTTCCCTTTCTGATGTGTTCCAATTTATGCCCCTCGCCATCTTTATGGAAAGCCATTTTTGAGATGAATGTTCCTTATCTGTACACCTAGTGGTTTCTTTATGATGCATGCATTTGTAGTTTTTGACCATAATTGTACCTCCCATGGGGATAATTAATATGTGAACTTCCATTTACCTTGAAAGAAATGTAATTATCAATTCCTTTTCTGAGACTAATTTTGCATTGAAAGTCAAGAATATCCAAAATAATCTATTCTTTCGGGAATTCTTCCACATTTACTCCTGCCTCTTACTTACCTGAAATGGATTTGCTCCATGGGACTGTTTCCTTTTCTGTCTTTGCCAGTTCTGAACGTTTTATCTGTTGGAGTATTCAAAGCATTTGTTGGCAAAAAAAATCCCAGCAAGCACAATCTAATTCTAAGAAATTGATTTTCTAACAATCAACTTTTTCTTTTTCAGGAGTTTTATGTATCCAACATCTCTTCCCAATATATCGTGTGGCATAAGTTGTCCATGAAAGAATTGGAAAGGGCAGTACATAAGGACGGAGGTTGAAATCTATGAAAACTATAGCCGAGTTATTCAGATCAGGCCTTTGATTCTGACATTTGTGCCAAAAATGGGTGTTCAAGGTGATGCTATGGGCAACTAGTTTCCTGAATATCGAATACTACGTCATATTCATGTCTGCAGAAAAAAAATGTTCAAATACATCATCCAATAATGGTTTATCTTGTAGTCATTGCACTTTTGCTTCATAAAGGTCGGCATCTTAGGAGTTCAATTAGAATCAACCACAATAGCCATGTTCATAGAAAAACAAATTACAAGAGGTTTAAAAAGAACATGAAAATTGACTGCGGAAAACAAATTAGGGAAAAACGGGGAAACAATGACAAAATTGTTTCTAAATAAATATCACAGAGCACATAAAACACACATCATATAGTGTTTTTCTACTGACAGTCATCTAAGGATATCATACAATTTTTTTGATTTAGGGTCAACTAAGTCTAGAGAAAAAGTGGGTTAACATATCATTTAATATTCATGACTGAAAAACTTGAGCTACGGTGAAACAACTCATTTGCATCTAGTATTCCTTTGAGTGATGGTTTGGTAAATCAGGTGAACGAATTGACTTTGTCTATTATGCAATTAGTTGGTGCCGAACTCCATTGATAGTATTAGAGATGTAAAACACTCTATCAAATGTATAAGGATTCGAACATAGAGACCCATTAAGGAAGTTTTAATATATTTACTAATTGAGCTCATCTCTCTTGACGATATAAACAACTGTTTTAAACAAATAGAGCAATGCAATTTTCTATTATGTGACTAATTTATCATTTTAAGTCTCCTCCCCAACAAGGTGGACATTTAGAAATGGTAGCTCTGAAATTTGAGTTGGATCAGGTAAAGTAGTCACCCTACAAATATTATGGAATTTTTAAGGAGCTTTAAACTAGTAATGTCTCCATTTAACACTTGAGAATTGTGAATTTTGATTTTAATATTTTTTACATTTTTGGGTGGTTAGTTAACATCACCCATAGGTTGTCACCTTGCTAACTGTTTTTAATTTTTGATATTATGCTATTTATGAGTATTGGGACTTTCAAGGTATCTTAGCTAAAACAAGTAAATTATGTCTCCATTTAACACATTTTCAACTCTAATACAGGAGTCTTAATTTTTTTTCTTGAATCTAAACTTTCTATGCAAGTACATTGTCAAAGAAGAATGGTCTAGTCATAATAGCTTTCAAGAGTGATCTGTATATTGTCAAAGAAGAATGGTCTAGTCATAATAGCTTTCAAGAGTGATCGGTGTTTAATTGTCACACATTTTCAATTATAACACACTGTGTTAAAATTTCTTATTGAATCTAAACCCTCCGTACAAGTACATTGTCAAAGAAGAATGGCCTAGTCATAATAGCTTTCAAGAATGATCCATGGTGGAGTGACAATTATAATGGTTATGATTCATTTCATATGGTGGTAATTATGGTCTAGTCAATCAATTTGCACTCATCACACTATTCAGAATTAAACATCATTGTATCAATCATCAAATTGTTTCCAACTATCATTGTTCTAAATTGACAACTATGAAAGTAACTAAATAAGATTATGAAAAGAAAAATGAAAGGACTTGAATCTCTTTTAATATTCAATAAAAATTCCAATTCCAAGTGCAATCTTCTATGTTCAACTACACTCAAATAGGTAAGATTACCATAATTTAATTTATGATTAGACTATTAAATTTTCAAGTTTTGATCATACAATCACAGTATATATCTATTCAATGAAAATTGTTTGTAATGGATGTATGGACATATTTTTAGTGGTGTACTCAATTTCCCTTTGTCTTTGGATTTAAATCAAAATAGTATAAGCCTTGATTTAATGTCTATAATTTCAATAATTTTAAACAGAATTTAATATATTTTAAAATGAAGAAGTAGGCGAATAAATTTATTTTGCATTTCACCATCAAGATTATGGAATAGTTAATCTTTTAGAAAAGATTTACAAGTGGGTGGCTAACAATTTTAAAAATTCCAAATACATGGGATTGTTATTGAATTAGCAAAACTAATACAAATTTTGGATAAGTTTCCTCTTATTTAGATTCTTCAGAAAGCTGATCATATCGATAGTGAAGAGTAACTTGATATTTTAGACGGGGTTATTAAGCTGGGTATGAAGGGAACCCAAACTTTTGATCCGTCCTGCTCGAAGTGCATATTGGTGGTAGGTTGCAGCAGCTGTAGCTCCAATCAATGGACCCACCCAAAATATCCACTGCAAATGCAATAACTAAATTAATACAATTTTTTTTACAAATAATAACATTTTTTTTTTCATGTTTGAATTTTGTTGGGTTAAAGGAAGAGCTCTGAAGACTATTTCAAAAATAAGAATTAAATAAGATATAAATTAATTTATGTTATATATAAAAAATTTAAAAAGTGTATGTATCTCGACTAACAAAGGTAAGATGCCAAATAAGAACTTGAAGTACATACAAATAAAGTTAAGATGTTGGTCAAGATACATACAACTAAGGCCGGAATGTATTCTATAGAAGAGGAAGACCTATAAATAATGTATGTATCGAGACCTACATTTAACTGGGTGGAAAAATTGAAAGCTTCCTTTTCTATAGAATAAATAGAAGATTGTTACCTGATCTTTCCAGGGCTGTTTACGGCCATAAACTACAGCAGATCCAAAGCTCCGGGCAGGGTTTATGCCCGTTCCAGTGATAGAAATGGTGGCAAGATGAATCACGAACACTGCGAACCCAATTGGCAGAGGAGCCAATACCTGAGCAAGAACATAATAACAATAGATTTAAAACTCTTCACATCACAAAAACAAACACCATGAAAGTCTGAATATTATTCTTACTGGAACATGGGAGCCCCTGGCTTTGCGTTTATGATCCATGGCAGAGAATACTGTATAAATCAAGACAAAGGTTCCAACAATCTCAGCCACAAGGGCAGATGTGTTTGAGTATCCCTGCTGCACTGTGTTAACTCCTCCCCCACCTGAAACAAAAGAGGCCTTCTGAAGCCATTCTACTAATGCAACCCCACTTATGGCTCCTATGCATTGAGCCACGATGTACATGATTGCCCGAGGTAGTGACACCTTCCTCGCTACAAGGAGAGCAAATGTGATGGCAGGGTTTATGTGCCCACCTGCAAGTATAATTACATTGATTCTATTAAGTACCCACTCCAGTGAGAAAATAAATCTTTGTTTTCAAATAATATTTGCTTCTATAAATTGTCATCTTTTATTTATCATTACTTTCTGATTATATCAGAATCATGAACTCTCCAAGTACAAAGGAAGTCAAGAGTATTATAGTAAAAAGATATTGATATTATAGTGTTCTTGAAAAAGAGGTCATAAGTTCAAATCTTGCAGGAAGTAGAGTATGTACGCCTCGTATTTGAAGCACAGTTTGGTGCCTCTTATGTATTGGGAGTACTAGGTAGTCCCATATGCTATAAGCCACTTTCTTTGTAAACTATTGAAATATGCCACTTTCTTTGTCAACTATTTTAATTAAGAACTTTTAAATCGGATCATATGATAACTGATGCAAGGAAGGTAGCAATTTTCGCTTAAACGGTGGACCTCAAAAATGGAAAAAAAATATATATATTAAAAAAAATGATAAATATTAAAAGAAAAATTACCATATATGATATATTTAAAAAATATGATAACTTTAATAAAAAAGTGTAATTACCTATACAATAGATTCAAAAAATTTAAAGTGACAAAGAATTATGACTTAAACATTTATACATCAACTTAAATGATGGAAATAACATATTTTGTGTCTGTAATTTTATGACAGTTTACAATTATTAAAAACTAGAATAATAAAAAACAATTTTTAATTAAAAATAAATAATGTTAATAATAATAGAAGTGATACATCAATTTATTTTGGAGTTTTAATTTTTTTTTAATTTTAATTAATTAAAATTCAAAAAATACAATATTTAATAGGGTACATAGGAAAAATTACAAAAATACAGAAAATCTCACAAAATTCACCCTATTCAGTAACTATGGTACAAGCTAAAAAAAAAGTCTACAAAACATAACTCCTAGTGATGCTAATACCCTACAGGAGGGGGTGCCAATACACAAATGGAAAAGGAAGTTGAAGAAGGGAGAAGTCACTCTAGTAGGTCCACTTCAGCCTTTCAGCAGTGCTGAAGCTAAAGCTCTTCCTTTATGAGTTTCAATGGCTGTTTGATTTTGGGTAAAGAATAAAAGAGATGGGACAGTAAAAACATATTATTCAAATCCTAGTGAAAATTTTCTATATATATATATATATATACATACGTTATAAACAATTCCAAGACTCATGGGATGACAATTAATTTTGACAAATCTATTATAATAGACATTATACATTGGAATGTCCATTTGTAAAACATTATATTATATATTCGTCGAAGTATATGATATAGATTTAGAACTCCCCAATAAAAAGAGCAAATTGTTATTTTTTATAAAACATATAAAATAAGTTGTCATCCAATAAAGGAAAATGGAAAGATATCAGGCTACAAATATAAAACAATTAAAAGAAAAAAGTTGCTAAATCTTAAATAGTATGGGCTGTAGAAGTTTCTAGTTTTCACTACATTTTTATTCTCAATTCTCCATTATTGTGGATTGTGAAAGCTTGAAGTAATCAACAGATTTTACCCACTATAAAATTTGATTATACCTGAAATTCCTGTAGTGGAATACACCAGAACAAACATCAGTCCCCCGAAGGCCCAAGCAATTCCCAGAGGTCCAACTCCCTGGCAATTGGCAATGTTCTTCTGGTTCCCAATTACAGTTGAGATTGTTATGTAGAGAAAGAGCAATGTGGCCACAAACTCTGCTATGATGGCCCTATAAAACGACCAAAGACGCAGTTCTTTCCTGTCCACAAACAGAGCAGGAGGATGATCCTCGAAGTCCCTAGCTTCTTGTTCATGATCAAACTCCATTGCCATTCTCTTAGTATTTCTCAGAGCAACACTCTATATTCTTATTCTGTATAGAGCAAAAGAGGATACTGGAGACTCTACTCTGTGGGGAATATATAGGTCTGTTAGGTAACTCCATTTTTCTTTGCTTAATAGGATGGATCATAACGTAGCTTGGGAGCCACAACGTATACAGCACTGTAGTTGGTAGGGGGACCCTTTGCCTGAGTGTTTAGGACCTTGCTTTTAAGGAAAATTAATACTTAACCTTTACTCTGGGATTTTGCATACAAACTTCAGGAAAATTAATACTTAGCCTTTACTCGTGGATTTTGCATACAAATAGGGAGTCCCTACTTCAAATTAGTGTTTAATTTTGATAGCCGTTTGTGTGCTTTTTATTTTTATTTCTTTTTCAAAAAGAGGGTATTTGTAAAATTCGAGTTTCCTATTCAAACAACCAGACTGAATTTAACATTTTTTTTTTTTTGATTGAAAAGCTTTTCCATGTATAAAGATATAAACATATACTACAAACTAATCATACAAAAAAAGCGAGTGGACATCGATCGAGAAAGTTACTTATTAGTTAAAAAGTTTAAACAAAAGTAATATTAGCAAGCTACAGTATACATTAAACAATAGGAACCACAATAAGCATAGGCAGAGGCAATGTGGGATCATTTGGTTTGTAACCCCAACCCTCAATGGCGGCGGTTTCCCTCTTTAGCTTGCAGCTCTTAGGGTGGCAATGATGATGGTAGAGCCCACACTAAACTTAAGAAACTTCCATGGGTATATGGATTATAAGGATGATGCTTGTTGGATTTCAGATTTGCACTCGGAATGAAACCACAGTCAAAGCACAGAAAGTCCTTCCTCTTTAATGGGAGAGGTTCCCTTAGTGAAAGCAAAAGGCAAAACCTATGTACAAATATACAACTTTCATCAAATTGTGGTTTTCTGATATCTAGAAATGTGCTCTATGCCAGGAAAACCATCAACACAAGAGGATAGAAGACTTAAGGAGGTGAGGGAGGCATAAGAAGACAATACTTTCAAGGAAAGGAGATAACAGAGAAGACCTTTATGCGTATTGAGCAAATGAGATACATATTTGAACCATTCACGTTTATGACAGATACATTCTCGCAGACACAAAGTTCTTGAGATTACAATTACTAGAACATAAATTTTCTTAGTATGCGAGAGATTAAATGATTCACAGATCAGAGCAAAGAAAGAAAGAGAAAAATAGAGGAAGAAAGGGGAAAACTCCTGTATTGATTCCTTTCGATTTGAAATTATAGTCCCAAAATATCAAAATTCCAACCTCTTTAATAATGAGCCATGATCTTACATTTATAGATGAAGCAAAGATACCCCGCGGAAGAGAAAGAGGGGAAAAATCCGTTTTGAAAGCCCAACGGTCAATAATTAATCTCTGGCAGTCTTTTAAGTGTGGTTCTTCTTGTCTTTTGGTGTATTGGAGATGGAATAAATGCAAAACAAACCATAATTGATTGATAAAGTGATTGGATTCCATGTTAGTGGCATGGCAGATTTTTTTTTTATATTTGCGCCCATCAAAGACCAACTAAAAAGAATATTTTATGTTTCCATGGCGAAATGACTAGACGTGTCGTGCCAAGACCATTCAAAACCATTTATAACTTTGAATTCGAGCCATTGGATCGGCCTTTTCAACTTCAAATACGAACCATCCACATGTAAGAATATGATTGGAGCGGGCGTTGGGGATTCTTATTTCTCCACGTGGGCTCGTGGGTCTGCCATTTCCATTTGAACTTTTCACCAAAAGAACAAATTTCTGAAAAAAACCCCCCAGCCCCGCTGGCCTGCCTTTTGGGAAATGGGAAGAAATTTCCCATCTAGTGATGACTAGACTTTAAAAAAATGAGGGGGATTTTGGGGGTAAGAACAGCTGGCTCTTTTTGGGGATGACTTAGTTTGGAACAAAAGGGACAAGGCAAGATCAAGAACTGCAGATAGACTCTGGAAGAGAGGACTAGTGCCTTATCCATTAGGCAAAGGAGTCAAAAGCAAAAAAACAATACAAGGCAACACACACAAAACAAGAGAAGAAACAAACCAAACCAAAAGGGGAAGACCCAAAACAAAACACACCACACAGTAAGGAATAAAAAGGGAAACAAACCAAAACCAAAACACTATACAAAGGACTTCCTAGTCACCTAGGACTTGAACAACTTTAAGTACTACCCACTATAAGGAAGTGGGAGAGGAGATCCATCCATGTAATCCAGATAAAAAGAGTTCTCTCCAGCAAAATGCCTGATTTTGAAAGGGCCAAGCCAAAGAGAATCAAACTTACCATGGCTTCCTCGAGGTTCATGTCTCTTGTCCCATATCAACACAATGTCTCCCACTTGGAAAACTCTAGGTTTGGCTTTCTTGTCAAACAAAGCCTTCACTTTCAATTGATGAGTTGCTATTTTTTCAACCACTTGCAATCTGTCTTCATTCAGTTTCTGAAGGTACATAATCCTCTTGTCCAAAGCGCTACTGAAACTTGAATCTTCAATGGCTTTCATCAGATGCAAGGTGAGCAATTCCAAGGTCACTGGTAGTTGAGCTTCCACACCATATACTACTTGGAAAGGTGACATTCCAATCGCTCTCTTGGGTGTAATCCTATCAGCCCAAAGTGCATCATAAAGTTTCTTGTGCCAATTTCTCTGAGAATCATTGACAAGTTTTCTAACAATGGTCACCAAGTTCTTGTTTGTTGATTCTGCTTGTCCATTCCCTTGGGGATAGTAGTATGAAGAATGAGCAAGGGAGATACCATAACCATAGCAGAAATCCATCATCTCAGCAGAAGAAAAGTTGGAAGCATTATCAATCACAATCTTGTTTGGTATCCCGAACCTTATCAATATGTTTTCCTTGATGAAATTGCATACTACCTCAGAAGTGGTGCTCTTAACCGGGATGGCCTCCACCCACTTGGTGAAGTAATCTGTGGTAGTCAACACATAGGTGTGCTTGACACTAGAAAGTGGGTTGAGTGTTCCTAATGAAATATAAACCCCATTGTTGAAATGGCTCTTCAATCACTACAGGTTTGAGAGACAAAGCGGCCAACTTCGGTTTTCCAACAAACATTTGGCATGCTTCACATTTACCAACCCATTTTGATACATCTCTAAACAGAGTAGGCTAGTAATAACCAGCACGAAGGATTTTGTGGGCTATTATAGCAGAGGAGAAATGACCTCCACAAGCTTGGTCATAAAAAATAGAGAAAAACCTCTTTTGTTGCTCTTTGTCTACACATTTAAAAAATCTTCCATCTATGCCTCGGTTGAACAAAGCATTCTCCCATAACACGTATTGTACAGACCTTAGTTTGATGGCTCTCTTCTCTTTAGCAGTTAAGTGAGGTGGACATTCTCCATAGGTAAGAAAGTGAGCAATGCCAGCATACCATACATCCGTCGAGCTGAGAAATAGAACAACAAGGGCATCAACTCCATCATGGGACAACTCTTTGGCAGTTCCTTCAGCAATGAGTTCACACATGCCTTTACCCCAAACTAACTTGGTTGGTCTGATGTCAAGATCATACTCTTGCACCTTTGCTACCCAATTGCCTCTTTTGGTTCCAAATTCTTGCTGCGTAAGAATGGATTTGATTGTTGTATCAGGCACGAGCACAATGGAATGAGAATTTAGAATGTAGAACCTAAACTGCTTGACTACTTTAACAACTACAAAAGCATGTTTCTCCATCATGGTGTACTTCAGCTCGTGGGCTTTTAAAACATAACTCATGAATGCAATTGGGAGCTTGTGATCTTCAACATTCTTCTGGGTTAACACACAAGCTAGGGTATTTTTAGTGGCATAACAATAGATAATGAAATCCTTGTTAAAATCAGGGCACACTAAGATTGGAGTCTTTGCAATAGCCTTCTTTATGTCCTCAAACGCAATCTTCCCTTTAAAGGACCAACCAAAAGTTTTCTTCCCTTTCATCATGTGAGCAATGCTCATAGTAAGTTCTGCAAAATTAGGTATGAATCTTCTTAGGAAATTGATCTTACCAAAGAAAGAATGAACACCTTTCTTGCTAGTGGGAAGAGGGATCTGCTGGATGGCTTGAATTCTCTCTGGATCAATCTTGATTCCTTCCTTTGAAACAATGTGTCCCAACAACTTTCCTTCAGTGACACAAAATATTGACTTCTTGGGATTCAAAGAAATCCCATGTTCTCTACACTTCTGGAGGACTATTTCAAGGTGTTGGAAATGGTCTGCTCTGGATTTTGAAAGCACAGTCAAGTCATCTAGGTATACAACAATGCATTTCCCTTTCAAACTGTCAAAATCCAGGTCCATGGCCATCTGAAAGGTAGCACCGACATTTATGAGACCAAATGGCATCCTCTTGTAGGCAAAGGTGCCCCAAGGAGTAGTAAAAGTAGTCTTGTGTTGGTCTGCAGTACTTACCTCTACTTGATTATATCCCGAGAATCTAGCATAGATAGCATCTCTGAGCCCATGACAGCTTGCAACACTTGATCCATGATGGGGAGAGGGTAGTTGTCCTTCAAAGAAGCCCGATTCAAATTCCTAAAGTCCACGCAGATCCGAATCTCACCATTTTTCTTCCTGACAGGCACAATATTGGCAATCCACGTTGAGTGGTGAATGGGGAAGATGATCTTAGCCTTCAACAACTTTTGTACTTCTTGGAAAATATTATCAGCAATCTTTGGATTGTATTTCCTTTGCTTATGCTTGAAAGGCTTGATCCCAGGCTTAAGAGGAATGAAATGTTGCATTTATTTTGGCTGGAAAGCTTTAAGATCGTCATAAGAATAAGCTAGCACATCAACATACCTCTTCAAAATATTTACCACTTTCCCTTTCTCCTCTTGAGTGCAGCATTTTCCGATGTTCACCATTTTGGGATCATCATCACTCCCAATATTTGCTTTCTCAGTTTCAGCAGAGTGCTGAGCTCCTTGGGAAACTTTAGACTTCACATATCTATCATGTTTATCAAATAGATCCTCCAAACTCACCAACCTTTTAGGGATCTTGTTACCATTTAGTTTGATGCATCCATCTTGATCCACCTCTTCTTTGACATCTTCATCATTAGATGACACACTCTCTAGGCAGATTATCACTTCTCTCAAAGTACAACTAATCAAAATTGTCTCTAAGCTCCAAGAAAGATAACATGTGCTGGTCATCATTGAAGACTTGCCAATTATTTACATTATTGGGCATGCTAGGTCTATGAATCATCTCAATGGTGAATTTCTCATGAGAAAAGTCAGGATGAGGAATCAACAAGGACCCTGAAACAACTAGAGAATCAGCTCTAGTGTTCTTTTCTCTTGGCATAAATTCAATGGAGAAAGCATCAAGAAATTCAATTGAATCCCAGACAAGATTTCTATAATGCTTCAATCTCCTATTCTTGACTTGGTAAAGATCCCTGACTTGCTTCACAATCAATTCTGCATCACTACGAGCACAAAGATTCTTCACTCCCATTTCTTTCACCATGTTTAATCCAAGGATGAGAGCTTCATACTCAGCCGTATTATTTGTATTTTTAAAATGAAGCTTGAAAGAAAATGGATGAATCTCCCCCTCTGGAGAGGTCAACACCATACCATCCCTAGAACTAGCTAAAGAGCATCTTCCATCGAATTCTAGAATCCAAATGCCATTAGGATCATGAACCACCTCTTTAGGAAGTTTTGCCTCATCTTCTGACATGATCATATAGTTACCACATGTCCTATATCTGCATAGAGTATTTGCGCTTTTGGATTATCAGTCTTTTACACAACGTACTCAGTTTGTTTCTCAGGTAGTAGCTTCTTCATTTTTCCATTGACCGGGATCAAAGCATACGACCAATTGATTTGAATTTCACCCCCAACCTCCTTACATAAATTTCTACTCAACAACATCCCATATGAAGGAGGAATATCATCTACCAAAATGGTGGCCAGGACCCTTTTCTCTGGAAAAGTAGTGAAAGCTACTTGTGCATCTTTAATTCTACCCACCAAAGGTACTTTTCTACTCTCCATGGAATAGCAGGAGCCAAAGGCACGTGTTAGGGTTAGACCCAAGGCATGAGCTACCTTTGCAGGCATTACGTTGTCTGACGCCCCTGAGTCTATGACACAGTTATTGAGCTTATGGCCAGCTATGAGGAGAGTCACATAGAATGGTTCGAATTTATCATTAGGGGAAGTGACTACAACCACAAAGCTTGGTTGAGGTGAGGAAGAGGGAGTGGACAAAATACCTTTAGAAGTATTGGATGAGGTTTTAGATTTGGAATTGAAAAAGTCCACCATTTTAGCAAAAGCTCTTGGATGGGTTTGGTAAAATTCTGCCTCTGCAATTTGGATTTTGGTCTTTTTTAGGTAATCAATGATATCAAAACATTCAGAGGTGGATGGGGTGTCACTACTAGGAACTTGAGAGACTTTGGATTTATCAGCTTTAGGATTTGAAGGACAAGGAGTTTGGGAAATAGAAGTAGAAGGAGGACTAGTATTACTCACCTTTTGTGTGGAAGCAGTGAGAATAAGAGCTCCTCTTCTGGAAATTGCTAGAATAGTTGTAGGAATCTCCTTAGAATTCTTGGCAGGTAACACCACTTTTTGTTTTCTATTTGTTTGATCCCGAGTCATAACAACATAGGACTCGCTATTCGTCTCTGCTACTCTTTCATCATAGTCATCTTCATCATCCATTCCTTCAGTGGTAAGGAAATGAACTTGAGATCCACCAAGCTCCTCCAGTTCTTCATCAGCCTCTTCTTCTTGTTCATTGTAGAGCCCATTTTCTTCCTCATCATCAGGCTCATGAACCTCACAAGTAGCATTGAAAGACACCTTGAGGGGTGGACCTTCAATGGCCAACCTGGTTTGAGAAGAGGGCAAACAGTTCCTGGGCTAAAAGTTCTTCCTTGGAATGTCTTGGTAAGGAGCGTGCTGAGCCAATTGTTTCTTGATAGCTATGAGGTCATTGGAAAGATTATGTATTAAATTATCTGAGTTGACTCCTGGAGAGGAGGAAGGAAAATATGCTTTAGGCTTAGAAGGTTCTCTTTTCAACTTACCAGACATGATTAAATCATCTTCAACATTGATAGCCAAGCGCTAATCAACATCTAGAGTCGCAAGATTAGCTCTCCTTAGTGCATAGCTTACTTCAGGTAACTGAGCATTGAGGAAGAAGCTCTTTTGGATTTGATCCACTAGATGAGTGTCCTATGGGATTTTATGAATGAGCTTGTTGAATTTGGCCACAAATTCTCTCATGGGCTCGAACGGTTCTTTCTTGATATGAGAGATTTGAGCTAACAGAGCATGCACATCTTCAGCTGGTTTGAAATTCCGTTCAAACTAAATCATCAGGGTGGCCCAATCAATAATTGACCCAACAGGGAGATGATAGAACCAATCAGCAACATTATCCTGTAGTGTCTCTACAAAGAGTCAGACAAAAAAAAATTCGTACTCAATCCCAAGAATCCCACATGCAACATTGAAGGCTGCAATGTGTTCATCTGGGTATACCTTCCCATCACCTCAGAATTTAGGATAACCTTTCCTATTACTCCTGGGTGGCTTGTACAATGGTTGAGGAAGAACAAGAGGTCCAATCCATTGTCCCCAAGGCAAAGGGGCCGCCATCTTTGGAAGAAAAGGCTGAAGGGGAACTGAAACACCAACAAGTACCAAAGCACCTAGGTTAGGACTAACTTGATTATGAGGAATGCTATTCCCATAATTTCTATCTCTGGTAGGAGGAGCGCTTGTAGATCATGTCCTTTTATTTCTTCTTGATGAAGGGAGAGAGAAGCCTTATTGCTCTAGGAGTTGGAAATGAGGATTAACAATTCCAAGAGTCTTTTTACTTCGTGTATAACGTAGAGTCACCAGATCAAAGAAATGATCAAATATTTGTTCTTTTAGAAGGGATAAGGAAATATCCCCAACGGAGTTGCCAAAAACTGTTGGATTTCAGATTTGCACTCGAAATGAAACCACAGTCAAAGAACAACAAGTCCTTCCTCTTTAATGGGAGAGGTTCCCTTATTGAAAGAAAAAGGTAAAACCTATGTACAAATATACAGCTTTCATCAAATTGTGGTTTTTTGATATCTAGAAATGTGCTTTATGCCAGGAAAACCATCAACACAAGAGGATAGAAGACTTAAGGAGGTGAGGGAGCTAGAAGAAGACAATACTTTCAAGGAAAGGAGATAACAGAGAAAACCTTTATGCGTATTGAGCAAATGAGATACATATTTGAACCATTCATGTTTATGATAGATACATTCCCACAGACACAAAGTTCTCGAGATTACAATTACTAGAACACAAAGTTTCTTAGTATGCGAGAGATTAAATGATTCACAGATCAAAGCAAAGAAAGAAAGAGAAAAACAGAGGAAGAAAGGGGAAAAATCCTGTATTGATTGCTTTCGATTCGAAATTACAGTTCTAGAATATCAAAATTCCAACCTCTTTAATAATGAGCCAGGTTCTTACATTTATAGATGAAGCAAAGATACCCCACAGAAGAGAAAGAGGGGGAAAATCCATTTTGAAAGCCCAACTGTCAATAATTAATCTCTGGCAGTCTTGTAAGTGCGGTTCTTCCCGTCTTTTGGCGTATTGGAGATGGAATAAATGCAAAACAAACCATAATTGATCTATAAAGCGATTGGATTCCATGTTAGTGGCATGATAGACGTTTTTTTTATATTTGTGCCTATCAAAGACTAGCTAAAAAGAATATTTTATGTTTCCATGGAAAAATGACTAGATGCGTCGTGCTAAGACCGTTCAAAACCATTTATAACTTTGAATTTGAGCCATTGGATAAGCCTTTGCAACTTCAAATATGGACCACCCACATGTAAGAATGTGATTGGAGCGGGCGATGGGGATTCTTATTTCTCCACACGGGCCCACAGGTCCACCATTTCCATCTGAACTTTTCACCAAAAGAACAAATTGCCGAAAAAAACTCCCTAGCCCCATCGGCCCACCTTTTGGGAAATGGGAAGAAATTTCCCATCTGGTGATGACTAGACTTTAAAAAAATGAGGGGAATTTTAGGGGTGACAACAATGCTACTATTTCACCTTGTTCTTAGATTGTTTATTTGAATTGTTGACGAAACAGATAGGGTAAGGGGCGTAGGAGGAATACCTGTTCAAATGTTGGTTGATGGGTTGTTGCGCACGTATGACTTTCAGATCCATAATTGATCGTGAGAGCTTCCTTTTGGCTAGGAGGAACTACGTGTAATGAAAAAAATACCACCAAAAGGAATTAAACAATATGGGCAGTGTACCTAGCATGAGCTAGATCCGGGAAGTATGATACTTCCTAGATGGCTGTTAGTCCACTGTTTTAAACAAATTAATGCTGTAAACAAAGTAAATCCTATTGTTATTTTGAAATGATTTAGGTATCTCACTTAAAACACAATAAGAAAATAGATCTAATCTAACAGGCTAAGCTAGAATAGAATCAAAGGTCAAATGATTGGTTTTGGGTCTCTGTAGGTCTGATAAAGGTCTCAGGTAGGTTAGGGGTGAGTGAGGGTGAGATAAAGTTAGGTGGTAGGTCTCTATTTAAGGCTGTGTGGGAAAACACAGTGACCAGTGTCGGTCAGGGGTGACCGACGACGATTAGGTATAACCGGTGCTGGTTATTGTTAGATCTGGAAATGTCTCAGTACATGGTTTTGGTCTCCTTTGTGATTACATAAAGGATTTTGGTTGGCCGAGATGAGGTATTGGGTGACTGGAGTAGGCTTTTGTGAGGTTTTAATGGGTCTATGGAGGTGAAAATGTTGGAGAAGGCCAATATGGAGCAAGATAAACAATGGGTGATAAAATAATGATGAAATGAAAATAACCAGGAAAGTATGATGTTGTACTTACTTGGATTTCATTCCTGAAGGTCTGTGTGTGAAGGATAGAAGTGTTGATGGTGGGTTTGAAGGCTGAAAGTGATCACCAACTGAAGAAAAGATTCTGCATGGGCTGTATGCACACTCCTCTTTGCTTGGATAGATCAGATCGTGGCTGGGATGGCTGTGTAAGAGAAGATGCTCAATCTCCTTCCTTGGATGTGAGTTTTCGCTGGAATTGGCTCTCTGAAGATGCATTATCTCTCTGAGATGTGATCTTGCTCATCAAATTTCTCCCAATGTTCCAACTTCCAAGTTCCAACCTTGAGAATAAGGTTGTTTTGGGTTAAAAGAGGTAACTGACGGTGGTCCGACTTAACTGGCGACAGTTAGGGGTAACCGACATTGGTCAAGGTGGGATTTCCAAGGTTTACTAAACTTAGGGAGATCCTCCTGATTTTCTTGGATCTCATGTCGTTATCCCGCGTATTAGAATGGGAGCTTCTTGTGAGCATGCGGGAATATGGTTAGAGGGAATCTAGGCATTGATTTTTAGGGTTTGGGTAAGTCTTAGTTAGTTATGGGAACTTGCTAAGAATATGTCTTAGGTTGAGTTGGCTTAGTGAGGTGTCTAAGTGAACTATATGTGTAGATATTATTTAAATAAGATATTTAAATAATAAATATAGTGAGGATAAAGCATTGATTAAATTAATATTAGTGGGGTGAAGGGGGTCATGGCTAGGTAAACGTAATAAAGGGTGCTTATATGTCGAGGGACAAAAGGGGAGTGTGACCTAATTTTAGTGTCTACAGCTACATTGGGTTTATATGTTAATCTTGAATCAAGTCAACCAACCGATACAAAATTATTTTATATTTAAGCATTCCCATTAGCATAACTTCATCATGGTATATTGGGTTTATGATACGTTGCCACAAACCAAGCCTACTAACCAATGTGAGATTACATTTTTGAATGAATAAAGATTTATTAGTTATAAAAACAATTTCAAAATACACTGAAGAGGCATATTTGACATATAGTTACTAACATTTGATCTACAAATTTTTGGAGAGTTATGAAGTCACATAAAATGAGAGAATAAAAAACATAAAGCTACCTAGATCTTGGTTGGAATTTTAGGGGAAGGAGCCGAGGATGGGTGTGCCTATGAGTGGATCATCCGACCTTGGCCATTAGTGGAGAGGAATATAATGGAGAGGAGATCAATGGAAGATGTTTCCTGGTCCACTATGAGGTAAGTACACAAAGACGGGGGACCAAAAAGCGGACACAAATCCGTTTCTTGGCCATAACGCGCTCGTGTTATGGCTCGGTTGTGTTATAATGCGACAGGGGAAAATTGAGCTCGCGGTTCGACTGTGATAAAATATAGTTAAAACCTGAGACTGATTTACATTGCAAAAACAAAAAAATCCAAAGGAGAGGAAAACACGAGCGCTGAATAACATGTACGCATTTTGTGGCATTAGCACCCTGTGGCACCTCGAATTGATGATGGCCGCGAGATTAGAATGTTAGTTATTGTTGATTTTAGGTTTATTTTCCTTATTAATCTTATTTTTTGGATAATTGTTGATTTTTTATTTATTTCCATTTTTAGATTTTTCTATATCTTCAATTCCCAATATGAAGAAGAAAACATCCCGTCAATAGCAAGACATCCTCCTAGCACCCAAGAACACATTTGGGGGAAAATTGAAAATAACAAACCTCAAATTGAGGGTTTCATAGAAACATTAAGAAACCTTAATGCCACAAATGCACATCGTCAAAACCTAGCCGCATCATTATGATCATTATTACCTAATATTGACAGTGTGGTTGGACAAATAAACACATGAGAGAGTTTAAAGACCAACTTCCACAATTTTTATGCTGATACATTGTCTTATGATATAATGAAGAAGAAAAAAATCACAAAAGACAAATTGTGTGCATTATTTACTGATCCTAAAACAAATGCACCATTATGATTGGATTGCAAAAGATTGCCCATCCACTGGTGTAATCACGCAGGGATAAAAAATGATTTTTGGGATAGGTGGTGGATGGTTTTTGACCAACCACCTTGCAATAATTTTGAGGTGCCACATTATTTCTTGAGGAAACTCTATTGTGAGTTCGTCCTCAATAAAATACCTAACTATTATGACATTCAAGATTTTTAGGGCAAAGGCAAAGGCTCTGCACATGATAGACTGGGGGCACAATGTTTGTAGAACCAGCAGCTAGACCCATTGCTCACCCACATGTTCATCATGTTTAAGTCCCTTCTATTATGAAGGAGACAATAGAGGTTCAGACCCTTGATTATATCAAGTCATTGACAGAGTCATTGCTTCAGCATTGCACTCATCTCTCCCAGGGTGATGATGCTAGTCCTTCTAGGCAACATACATCATAAACCACAGAGTGTCATGCTTTTGGGAGTATAAACACCTACGTGGCTGATGTGACACCTCGCTCCACATCTTGGTCAGGATGCTCCACATGCTCAACAAAGTGTTTGATTGGAGGAGGATCATCGTGATTATGTGTTGGAGAATATCATCATCACAGATGATCTACTAGATTCAACCTTTGGTATTGACCAACATGTAATTTTACATTAAATGAGTTGCAATTTAACACACACACACACACACACACATTTTTTACAAAATATTATAATTAACAATGTTAATCAATTGTGAATGAAAATTAATCATTTGTGTTCAGGGAAAATTTAAAGGGTCCTTTAAAAAAAAATCCTTAGAAAATATTTGATGAATATGTGAAAATTATCTTTCACATGAATGCCGATTATCAAGACATCACAACATCACTATTAAATGCTACCAGATGGTAGCTTTTTTATATGCTACCGGTCGGTAACATAGTTTATGTTACCGACCGACAACATATAATATGTCGTCGGCCAGTAACATAAACTATGCTACCAATTGACTGTATTCAGGTGAATTTTTGTGAATTCCTATTTCACAGGAATGACAAATTGACCCCTAAAATTGGCTTGTACCCAGAAAATTTTAGCAAACTAGTCCTAACTTGTACCCTAAAAAACCACCAATTTCGAAAACCGGAATATTCGTGAATTAACGAATATTCACCACTAAACATTTCCCTATGTGTGTGCTTATAAAATTACAGGGTCAAACTATGTACATCCAGTATCACATTCCACTTCTTCATATTGTTTGCAGGTACTTCATCCACTTAGGTATAAATTGGTAATAAATTAGTAAATATATTGTGTTATTTTGTTTTCCATGTATAGAGATGTTATCCTAAAATTACATTTTGATGTTGAGCATGTGAATGTCGGTACGAGTTCGCATGTTGGCGAATTTACTAATACGATTTTTATAATTATTTTTATTCATCATATACATGAAGAGAATGAACTATAGTTAACGTATGAATTTACTAATGCGAGTTTTATAAATATTTTTATTCATCATATACATGAAAAGAATGAACTATAGTTAACGTATGAATTTACTAATGTGAGTTTTATTATTATTTTAGTTGATGATGTCATTATAGTCTCCTATTAAGATTAGACGATCATTGGATATTGGAGTTGCTATAGGCATAACTTCTATCGTGCATCTTACACAGGTATGCACTAGTAAGGTAATTTTTGTAATGAATTATTTGTATTAAATAACATCATGTAGTATAACTATATGGCATTCATGCATATTCTAATTTTCATCATCATGGTTGCCATAGGAGGAGTTGACTACTCTAGTTCATGCACCTCGTACTAGTGTTGATGATCTTGAGAGGCAGAGGATTATATTGCAGTAAGTATTTATTTTTAAGTAGTGCCATTTTATATGTCACTAATTGTATACTAATTATATACTAATGGGTCTGAATGGAATAAGGGACATTCTGCTAATGTGCCTGATTCATCTTCCCGATGGCTAAAGAGAACTAGATTATTTGATGATACCCCATAGCTTAGATGTATATAAATTTTGTTGTCTACCTTCATGGCATATTACCATAGATTTATATTTTGATGATGCATATCATTGTATATGCCTACATGAATTTGTTAAGACATTGATTTTGATCAAATTTTGTATGCTATTGAGGATTTTTGAATCAATATAATATCTGAGAAAAAATTTGTCTTAAAACTTGTATAGTGAATGAAACATGCTTTATACATGTATCTAAGTCCAGATTAATATGATATCATATGTGTGTTATGTTAATATGTATAATTAGTGTTAATCTATTTTATGTTTAAATATGGTCCAATTAAAATATATGTGTAACTAATTTACAATTTTTCTATTGTACTATAATCATTCAATGACATCAATTATAATAATATAATGTCAATGTCAATGCCATCCACTTCCTGGAATTTCAATAATTTAAATGAAACATATGTAACGTGAGACAACACAATATTACATTAATTCTAATAATTAAATTGTAACTACAGAGAGAGAGAGAGAGAGAGAGAGAGAGAGAGAGAGAGAGAGAGAGAGAGAGAGAGAGAGAGAGAGAGAGAGAGAGAGAGAGAGAGAGAGAGAGAGAGAGAGAGAGACCTATGTTGCCAGGATACTTAAGATAAATTACATTCAATGTTCAAAACATTCAATATATTTAAGATTTTACATTACATCTATGATATATAAATATTATATTCTTTGTGTTTCATCCATTTCAATTTAGATTAATTTTTGTGGTGTGATGGTGGACGTAAAATATTTATATAGGGATCTCTTGAAGGACCTATTTAATTAGGATGAATCTAAGACGCCAATGATAACTAAAGAGGCCAGTCCATTGGTTGGTTCTTGCATTCATATTATCCAAAATCATCTTCTAATCATCCTTAAGGATGTAGGAAGGAGTCAATGTTGTTCCTTAATAATTTCTAGGACAAGATGCTCTTTGAAATTTAACCTATGCAATTTACAGTTCCAAATTTTTCTATTAGTATTGAAGATCACCCGAGATTTGATCTCATAAATAACTTGTATAGAGGCTCAAATATATGTCCAAATTTAATTGAAAAGCTTCTTTCCTTGGCCAATTACGATGATCCCAAATAATTACCTCAAATGTTCTTGATATCCTTTGATGTAGGTCAACACACCAAATACTAACAAGCATTGTTTCTAGAGATTAATAAGCATCACCATGAAATATATAATACAATTCTCTATCTATCATTTAGTCAACACCTGTACAACTTGGATTATGAACGTCAATGATCATTTTCATAGTTTGGACTCCAATACTGAACATCGTTTTGGCAATGACCATAGTTGTCATGAGAAATGTGAAGTTTTTGGAGTATGTGAAATCCTTACTGAGTTAGTGAGACAAACCAGGATCTTTTAAGGAAGAAGAGGTTCTTTTGAATATGAACATGTATAAAAACAAAATGGCTTGCAAAAATATTGTGGTGTTCTCATCTCACCTTTCAAACCGAATCATGAAGGTCCACATTTGCACACCAAGAAGGAAAAGGCTATACACTACTGTGACATAAGGTGTCAAGCATGTGGTTATTTTTGTCAGCTTCCAATGGGTCATCCTAGCTTGCATAATACCATACATGGAAATATGAGAAATGTGAAATTTGTTTCAAAGTGTGAAGAAATTGACATTCAAGAGCGCAAGTATATGTGGGGAGAAACAAGTTTGGCAGATATGTGTAATATGCATTGCAAGGCACATGGTAGAGGCCATATCCATTTAGTTACTTGTCTCACCTCTCATAAACAAGGTAGTTGTACAAACAAACTCAATTATGGTTCTAGGCACGAGACTAGGAAATATGGTCTTGATATTGATATTCCGAAAGATGAACTCACTCATGATACCTACTGGAAATATATGAGGTTTTATGATCCTTGTAGTGAAGAAGATTAAGAGCAGTTTTCACTTTGTAATCACTACTGTAGATTAGAGGAGCATGATAACTCCTTGGATACAAAAAATTAGCTAGAGTTCCTAAGAATCGAAATGATATAGCTTCACAATCTTCAAAAAATTAACAAGAATACATTATAGAATCAAAATGATCAAGTTTCACAAATAGTTGAAAGGGTATGCATGAAGGATTCAATGTATTTCCTTAATAGTTTCTAGGACAGAATGGTATTTTAGAGAGAGAGAGAGAGAGAGAGAGAGAGAGAGAGTAGAGACGTCGAGAGAGAGCGATATCGAGATAGAGATAGAGACAGAGAGAATCGATAGCGATATAGAGAGAGAGATAGATAGACCTCTCTCGTCAGCTCGCGCGAGAGAGCCGCTCGACATCTATCTCGAGCGCGCGCGCCTCTCTCCTCAGCTCTAGATCTCTTCTCTACTCTCTCTCCTCTCGCTCTTCTCTCGCCTCGCTCTCTCCGCTGACTAATCTCTCTCTCTCTCGTCTCTCCTCTCTATACTCTCTCTCTCTCTTCTCTCTCTCTCTCCTCTCTCCTGCTCTCATCTCTCTCTCTCTCTCTCCTCGCTCTATCTCTCTCCTCTCTCTCTCTATCTCTCTCTCTCTGATCTACTCTCTCTCTCTCTCTCTCGCTCTCTCTCTCTCTCGCTCATCTCATCTCTCTCTCGCTCCTCTCTCTCTCATCGATAGAGAGAGAGAGAGAGAGAGAGAGAGAGAGAGAGAGAGAGAGAGAGCATTAAATAAGCCACCGAAATTAATCTATGGAATTGACCCAAGAATTTAGCTAAATCTAGGCAATTCTTTTATCGTATGCCCTACATTTCAATGGAAGTAAGAAGTATGCCCTATACCTATGGTATTGATCTCATATTTGCCCCATATACCATGTGGGAAATCTCAAAACATGACCATGTCCTAAAATAATGAAATTACCAGTAATCCATAAAATCATTTATCAATTTGGAAACGAAATCTAAAGCAATCTACCCACGTCAACATCTAAACACCACAAATGCAACCTAAATCAAGCCTATAGATAGTCTCCAAGTAAATTAATAAGCCAATTTGTCATTATCTTTGATGGAACAATAATTCATTTACTCTGGATAAACTACACGGAATTCACTTAAAGTTATATACAAAAAATTAGCTAGGGTTCCTAAGAAATTGAAAATAGAAATTTCTTATATGGTAGGAATGATAAGGAGAGAGTGTTTTGGCAAGAAAATTTTTCGAGTGGAAAAATTTATGGACTTCTTGCAAACACTCTGGGAATCTGAGTCCCTCTACTTGTACGATGCAACTTCACGTTTACATGTGCATGAAAAAGTGATTTCTGTGGTGGCCTTTTGGTTGCGTATCCAATAGGGGCACTCCACTGACCCTGCGGAAAAACTAAACATCGCTTGTTATAGATGAATTTGCTTGCACAATGGGAAAGGGAGTTAGAAAAAGGGAGAGGGATTAATGTAATGGATATAAAATTAGAGTCCCACACCCATTAATAAGAAATTTCCAACACACATAAATCATAAGAAAATAATCCTGTAAATGAAAACAAGACCAGTTAGGATTTATGCACAAAAAGAATTAGTAAATCCCCCAATAAAAAAAATACTATAAAATCCTTCTTCTTGTATTGATTTATTGAGCATAAATTGTACATGACAAGAATAAAAAAATGAAAAAGTGGGAAGTAGAAGAATTTGATCTCTCTTTGTTCTTCACAAGGATCATTCTCTCATGAACTCACAAAATGACCAGCCACTTGAAAAGAGAAGGCCCTTACAATTTATAGAAAGAGAGAGGCGACTCTTCATTTTTCCCCAATGAATTTTTATATGCCTTTATAATATGTGACTTTTTGAATGTTTAGAAAACCTTAAGTCCCTTTTTATAAAATAAAGGTGACTTATTACATTATGATTCTAAAATCACTTTTTAATTACAAAATAAAGCATTATGAAAAAGTGCAACCCTAACGAAGAATTAGAACATGAAGAGAGAGAAAGTTGTGGGGAAGGAAAGAAGAGAGAGGGGGTCATGCTGATGATGAAGCTACACCTACCAATTCTTATTTTCTTCCCGACCATTCTCTGATTAACTACAACTAGGAAATCTTGAATCCTTTGAACTCTTTACTAAATTTGGCCACTACAGATGTCAATTTTTGTGTGTGTGGGGAATGCGCATGCAACTCAGTGATTCCAAATAACCATCAATGTCTTCATTGATATCTATACACTTTTCAAACCATGAGTGGTTTTTCTCTGTGCAATGAACGTGATGGTTGCTCAAATCTTAGGACAGTGATTCCAAGGTGTCTTCATTGAAATATCCATAGGTCTGTGACAAATTTCTGGACATGTTCTTAAAATGGACCCACTAACTCATTTAAAGTAGTATTACTTTCTTCCATTACTAACACTCCAAGTTTCAAAATGTTCCTATTAACTGTGATCTTGAAACTCTGTAATCTGGTTCTTTCTTTGATTCTAACTCATATCGATAGCCTAATTGATCATATCATACCTGGTGATAAGAGTCCTTTTCCCACATACGTGACAAATATCCTTGGATGGGACTCTGAATAGCTTTTTCTACTTACCAATTAACTGGAATGAGTGTCTCCCATCTCTATCACCAACAAGTGGATTAGGTCCCAATTTTATTTTTATTTTTCAAGCTCCTGCCATGAATTTCCAAGTGTTTCACCATGGTTACACACATATATTTAAAGAGTGGAGATTACTTCTAGAATGTAAAATTTTACGTTTATCCAAAAATTTTCCCTTCCATTTACTATTCGCTTGTCCTTGAATGGTGAACTCTTGAGTCCTTATGGTGGATTTTGAATCGATATTATTTATTGGTGTAACTTACTCAATTTGAATTGACGAAGTGCTAGGATCAACCAGATGCTGCATATAAGAGGAAAGCTTTTGCACTTGTTCTTCTATTCTCTTCAATTTGTTTCTTATATTCTCAGTTTCTTGCCACCAAGCGAGTGGAAGATTGCTATAAAAAATTCTCATCTCTTTCATGGGTGGCTAGGCCACCAAGTGGAATGGTGCTCATTATTGCTAGATCAACAAGTGTCATTTCTTCCACTGGTTTGATTGCCTTAGTTCAGATGACTTTGATTTACTGTTCACCTATATTGTAGGTGTATAAACGTGATTTGTTCTCATTTCACATTGACTACCTTGGGTCGGGCCACTTCAATTTACTTTTCACCTATCTCCCCATTGTAGCCATGTGATGCCACATGAGTAATTTTCCTTTTCTTATCTCTGACCATTGACACTATAGTTGAAAGATCAAGAATTGTGACTTCCTGGATGGTATGAAGTTTCCTTTTAAATCAATTTCTTCATCCATGGGAGCATCTCACCTTATTTTTACTTTGCAACTGTTATACTTGTCATTTATAGCTCAAGTAGGAGGGTTTTTTCTTACAACTGGGGAAGCTAAGAGAAATGATAGGGGGTGGAACCTCATTTGGCAAATTTAGGAACTGGAACATGTATTAGCTCTAATTCTTCATTTTGTACCTCTACTATGGGTTCTTCTTCTTGCATACATCTTCTTATGTGACACTTTTGTAGTAGGGTACTCCTAATCTCTTTAACCTTCCACTTGGAAGTTCCTTCATAATTCTCTGAACTAGAAAGTAACCTCAATGAAATTCTATGATGAATGGTATGAGGGACTATCTCTATGTTGTGGAAAGACTTCTTGAAGTGAGGTTGTGAATAGATTTCTTCTTTTGGAACCACTCCTTCATTTATTTTGATTACCTTTATCTGTTTTCTCCATGAAATTTCCTGACTTGTCAAACACTCCAATTAACCTGTGGTAAAGGGGAAGTCCTTTACTGCCTTATAATCTGGATCATATAATTTAGTCCCATCATCTTCTATACCTTCATTAAACCATGATAAATTTTACTTCTTCATCTCACTAATATTCATCTTCATATAATATATTTCTTGCACATTGAAGTCATCAATGTAATTATCCCAATAATCTTCCATTTATGGAACGTGATACAATTCTAGAATATGGAAGGTGTCTAGGATCAAAACAAATGTCAAAGTTGGCCCTGAGAATATGTGAATGCACAGATTTAGGTGTGTGAAGGCTACTTCTATATTTGATGCATCAATGACTTTCTTACACATGAAGACTCCAAGTGAGATGTGAAAAGAGGCAATTTTATTATTTTGGTTCCTAAATTTACTATTCACATGCACTAACTTCCTACAAAGTGCGTATAGTACTATCTAATCACTAAGGCACCGAGGAAACCTTAGCAAGAGATTGATTCAAATCCATCAGATGCTCTGATATACGAGGAGGTGGGGAACTTGTATGAACAATGAACCATATCTTTTCACTACAGAAGCCACTTGAAATGACAGTTTTTGAATGTGGGTTACCATCTAGAGCTCTGATGATTTTCCATTGTGAGAGACGTCATTTACCCTAGAGAAGTGACAATGACTTTCCTTTATCACTAGTCGAGGAGACTTCTCAAAAGAAGGGGCCTTAGAAGGTGTGTTCTGGGCGAGGGTCAACCCCTTAAATGGTCCATGAACTAGTGAGGAGTTTCTCTAAGTAGGACGCCATGGAGAAATTATTCGATATAGGTAGCATGAAGAAATTGATGATGCAAATTGTCACTTATGATTTGGACCCAATCTATTTTTTGATCTACCTTAGATGATTGTTAGGATGAAAAGTGTCATCCATTCCTATAAGTTCCTTGTAATTTCCTTCTCACATCACCCTACTGAGAAGAGTGATCACGTCAGAAAAAAATTCGCAGAACTCATACCTTCAAATAGTTTTAGGCAATCGTAAGAAGGTTTTCTCCATGTATCACCATGCATGATCCTAGTGTGATACCTTGCATAGGTATGCATTTTTGTTGCTCCACTCACTCACTTCCTTTTCCTATGATATGACCACCATGTTGTTCCAAGTGGGAATCTATGCATAGAAAGAGAAATGGCCTTGGGACCAATCACCACCATGGTTGTGCCGTCGTCTACCCAAATTGTCATTGTCTCTGGTTTATAATGATGTAAAAAAGCCAAGACTAACTCAATGCTTTGTCAAAGAGACTGGATGTCTGCCTGAATGCAAACAATCTACTTGTGAACACTATGTCTTCACTTTTACCCCTTTTTATCAACTATCATGTGATATTTTAAGGTCATCGAAGATCTATGTAGGTGACATCACTGTCAACCACCTTACTATACTCAAATGAAAGGGCCTGTTGCCGAATTTATCTCCATGAACTTCAATTTCATGTTTCTCAGGAGTACTTACTATTATATAGAAAGAGGGGCCTACTCTTTTTAGAAATTTGAAATTTCCCCTTTCTGGTCCAGCCTAATAAGATTGTTTTCTTCAAATTACCCTTGTGGATGTTTCTCCCTCTCGAAACTATGCTTTCCTATGATGGACTTACTATTTGTATCTAGTGCCTATATAGAGAACTTAATTTTTTTAGTTAGTGGTCATTTTCGTTATTTTTGTCACATGCTCAGTTGTTCTACTATCCTGGATGTTCGTGGTGCACACTTCTTTTGCCACAATTATTTCTAGATATGGTTTACCAAAAATAGCAAGGCACCCATGTAGAAGGGTATTACTATTTTTCAGTAAGTGCATTTCTGGGTATCAGTTTGTGATGGAATGAACTTTCCTGATATGGGTTTTTGTTCAATAATGCACCTATGAATTTTTAGCTCAACCTGGGGTTGAAAAAATGAGATTTTAAAAAATTAATTTTTTCTACGAGGGAAATCGGGGGTTTCTCGCCATAAAAAATCTGGGACGTGCATGTAAAAAATTATTCTTGGGTCTTAAATACTCTTGGGAGATTAGAAGAATGCAAAATATGACATGTCAATCCATTGAGTATTTTGGGAGATACGATAGAATCTCCTTTCTTGACTTAGGGGTTTTTTGGGAAAAATTTCTTCGCTTGTCTTTAGATATTTTTTGTGTTTTTGTGTTTTCAAGATATGAGAGCATTAAAAATCTTGTTTTTCAGCAAAAATGGTGTATGGATTTCTGGAGAAAATCTAGCAGCGTGAGGAGAATGTGGGGGGTGAGAATGGAAAAATGGCTAAGTCCTCACATTTAAATATTGTGAAATGAGAGGGAAAAGGTCGAGGCACATTTTTTTGCACCTTATGTCACTTTTATTTGGTGCAATGGGGGTAAGAAAATATCCTTTCCCTCATGAGAATAAGTGGCGGCTTATGATTTGTCGTTGAGTTGAGAAGGGGGGCTGGAACAAAGCACTTGGGAGCTGAGAGGTGGTTGCATGTGTGACTTGGAGGCTAAAAGGGGGTGGGGCACATTTTTTTGCACCTCATGTCCCCTTGGGAAAGGTGCAAAGGGTGTAGGAAAATGAACCTTTCTTTGGGAGTGACAAGTGTCACACATGCAAGGTTAGGTAGGGGGCTAGTCAACATGGTCAAAGGGGTTGGAGAGGAGGTTTCCGAGTCATATGGGTGACCATAAGGCTTCATGGGAGTGGGGAATTTTTTTTTCACCTCATGTCCCTTTGGAAAGGTGTAAAGAGGACATGAAAATTCTCCTTCACCTGGTACTGCCATGTGTGGCCATAAAAAATTTTCCTGTAAGTATCAAAGATCGTACCTTGAGAGCTTGACTTGTGAAGGCCATATCTTGAGCTCCCAGATGAGTTTTTGGGTGATTTATTTATATGATTTTGAATGAAAATGACCTTTTTATAAGAATGATGATGGTACCAAAGATTTATTATAACTGAAACACCTCCAAATAGCTCATTTTCTATCGGGATCACTAGTTGTGCATGGGAAGACTGAGATGGGCCGAGAAATGCATGGTTCTTGAAGATGGTCTATTTTTTTCCACCATGTGGGGGACTAAAATATATTTATAATGATATTTTTTTGGTCTATAACTCCTTCTGGAGCTCCCAAAATCACTCTTTGAAGATCAGGTGCTTTTTTCAGTGTGAGCTCCTTAGGCCTCAAAAACTAACCTTCAGTGACCTGGCTCCTAAACCTTCGATTCTTTCCAAATTTTCTTGAATCAGTTCCTTGATGTTCTAGACTCTTAAATACACCTCCATGATGAATATTGGTCTTTCATTCTACTCCAATGATAGTGCACCCAACTTAGAAAGGATGATGAAAGCCCCTTCTAAGCATGCTTGAAAACTCGCTTTACAAAACTTTACTCCAACATGCTTGAATATCTTGTTTGTTCCTAAATTACCTAGGGGAGTACTGAAGACAATGACTTAGGGGTCACTTTTATGACAAGATAGGGCTGGTATTGTGGATGAATTGACCTGGGGGGTGTCTTGGGAGGGTATGAATTTCAATTTTTTTGACACTGTGGTGTAGTTGTCCTGCTTTTCTAGTGATTTTTGTTCCTGCAAAAAACACAGGACAACAAAGTGAGAGTGAGAGAGAATGCAAGAGATTTAGTGATATAGAAAGAGAGAGAGAGAGAATGAGATTGATAGTGAGAGAGAAAGATACAACATTTAGTAAGCCACTGAAATTAATCTAAGGAATCGACCTAACAATTTAGCTAAATCTAGGTGATTATTTTATAGTACCACATGAGAAATCTCAAAACACGACTGAGCCCTAAACCTATTACATGGCAGGAATATGTTATAGAATTGAAAGGATCAAGCTTCACAAATATTTGAGAGAGAGAGAGAAGAGAGAGAGAGAGAGAGAGAGAGAGAGAGAGAGAGAGAGAGAGAGAGAGAGAGAGGATGTCCAATGCATTATTTTGCAAACAAAATCTTGTGACATGGAACCTATTGCGCGCTTGCATTAGGTGGCATGGCAAATGTTGGGTAAATCTTTTTTTAGGTGCCCAACAGTGTCGGTGCTTCTGGGATACTTTTTTTGGGTGTAGTCCCTTAATATCCTTGAGACCAAAATAATTTATAAGTTCACAGGGTGATTTCTTGGTCTACGTCACACCTTAAAAGGTCTCGTCTAATCCTAGACCTCCATGTTAGGACCCTCTACAAAAGTGATGCAGGAGTATCATTTTAATTAGTTCAAATTTGGGCTTGATTAGTCTAAATAGGGTGTATTAGAGTGTTTAGCAAGTGGTTTGGTCCATTTGGACTCTTGATGTTGTAATAAGAGCTCATTTGGGGTTTCCCTCCAAAATGAGTCATTTGAATATTCAAATAGTGAAGTTAAGTAATCTAGCCTAGGTGTTAGTGAATTAGGCCTAGGTGTTAGTGTAGTAGACTCTTAAGTGTTCGATAGGACTAAAATGAATGTAAAGAGTTGTTCTTACTGTTAACTCACTTTCTTTTCCTTTACCTAGATGTAACTCATTGGAGTTAGTTCATTGTGTATGGTTGAGGAAAACCCTAACTACATCTAAAACCATAAAAAAAGGATTATGTATTTGAATGGAGGTTGTTGAAAGGATTAGATAGGTTGGTGAGGGTTTGAAAGAGGAGGGATATCACTATAATAGAGCCTTCAAGGCTTAGGAAGTAATGAATATAAAGATTTATTAACAAATGAAGCTTCATTGATGTGCAAATCTGTGTTGAAGTTCCTTTATGCTCATGTATGTTCAAATGTTGTAGTAATTATGCATTATTTCTCTTAAATAATTGTGGATATATGCTATTATAGGATCAAGAATTTGGGACAGACCTTCAGGAGAAAGAAAAGAACTATAGAAAGGAAGCATTGGCCATAAGGTTGTGTAATACAAGATAAAGAATTGATAACAAGGTAAGAACTGTGGTTGATAAAGTGAAGAAAATTTCATATTCATTTCTTTATTTATTAAAGGTTAAGAGGATTTGAAAAAGTGTCTAGGATAAGTGGAAGGTTTGAGTATCAACTTGAAGGCTATCAAACCTAAATGAGAGTAATGAAATGTTAAAACCCTCACTGGTTGAGGATATTTTGATTTAGAGGTCTATAACCATTGAAATATATTAAATGCAAAGGAAATCCATCAAAGAATATTGTGTAAGTGAAGTATTGAGATATAATTAAGTGATAATAAAGCATAAGAGTCTTTGAAAATCTTATTGAAATCATGATTTAAGGAGAATATCAAGACCCTGATGCCACAGACTGTAACACTCTATTTCAGGGTCTGAGATAAGAAATTGCTAGGAAAATGTTATGAGTATACCTGATGCAGTCCAAAAACATGCTATAAGCACACTTACTCTAGAAGCTTGAATATTTCTCAAAAGGCTAAAATTCACAAAACCACTGAATCAAAATTTGTTAAAACTTTGAAAATTATTAAATACATGAAACAAACTTGATTAATAACTTCATAAAGTTCCAAACATTTATCTTCTATCAATCTCCAATTCTAGGCCTTATACTTGCTTATAGCCCTTCTAAAGGCAAGTTTTGATGAAGTAAACAAATTAAAAGGAATTAATCTTTGCTGGTATGATTTATAGGTATAAGATACCATTTTTTCCCATTAATATGACTACAAATTTTCAGCACTCAATTCCAAGCGCATGCAATTTTATTCCCATTTTACCATTTTTGACTAGGTCTAGTTTTAGCCCTTCTTAGCTCTCTGACCTCCATATTTGGAAAAACATGTGAATTTTCATAATAAAGTGATATGATATCCTAATAAAATTTCTATATCTGTGTTTTCTACAAATTTTTATGCCCTAGTTCCTCATACAACTCACCCAACAACACTTTCCCTTTTCTAGGCTTGTTCTAGCTAGGTCTCTCAAGAACCCAAAAATGAAAATTGATCATATAATTCTCCCATGTGTGAATTTAGCAATAATAATTTATACAATATTCATATGGGTATAAAGACCCTACAGTAAATTTTTTAGAAGAATCCACTTGATAAAACACAAATTATGAAGTTTTTAGAAATTTTCCAAACAAGGACAACCACAGGGCAACAAGCATTCAAAAATCCATAACTTGAGTTCTATAAACTTTCAAAACCTCATTCCACTAAAAACATTTTTTTCTAATGAGAATAAAATTTTATCCTTAAGAGTGTTTTGAGTGATTATTCCTTCTTCAACGTGATCCACAAGATTTTTGGTGACTAGTTTCTTACACAATACGAGGGTTTGAGACTGAGTTTTCTCTGTTTGACCTATCAAAACTTATTCATTTCCTCTGAAACTTTATGAAACCTTTATTCATGCTTCAAAATATATTCACACCAAATTTAATCCTATTATATTGAATATAATTAAACATATGAATGTTTTTCCTCTCCCAAATCAACATGAAATATCACAAACAATTGGCATACCTCCTTCATACTCAGTACATGTCCTCATAGGCCTGCAAAGATCCTTGAAACACCTGTAAACACAATAATAATTCATTATAAACCATATTCATTCACACAAAACACATAAAAATGAGAATCCTTCATAAAAACAATCCCAAATATTCATTCTCATTAAGCAACTATGCACAATTTTGCTAAGAAGAAGCCTTTATTTGATAAGACCATCAGATTACAAAGCTTCATGAGCCATTTAGGCTCTGATTATGATATTTTCTTCACTCCTCAAATTCTCTACCAACCTCTCATTACCCTCTTTCTATTCGAATACATTGCATTTTATGAGAAATATAGGTAGTTAAGGTGGAAACCACTAAGTCACCTAAGATTAAACTAACTAGGTGAGGTTTAAGCTCTAGTTAGGATCAAATAGATAATTTTACAAGTGTATATATGCTCCATGACCCTTATTACCCATTTATTGAACTGAACTAACTTATATTACTAACATTACAAAGACAATTCAAATATTCAAACTAGGCCATTTTGGAGGGAAAAATCTCAAAACCATTTATTACATAACTTATGAGAGTCCAAATGGACTTGAAACACCTCAAGGAAACCAAATGGACTAAACACACCCTAAAATAGCTATGAAATACCAAAAAATGATCTATTTACATTGATGCTCCTACATCATACTCCCCATGTGGAGAGAATGATGCTATATACAAAAGGCCTTCTTCTTTCTTTTTTTCCAATTGTGCTCTACTTGTAGAAATTCCCTCTTCTTGTTGCATTCTCTTCATTTTCATCAATACATGATTCCTTTTTTCTTCACTCTTTATCTTCATCTTCTTCATCATGTCTTTGCCTTCAAAAATGAGGATTTCATGCACTTTTCCTCTTCATTTGATCTCTTATAGAGTTGTTTCTTCAATGTTCTTCACTTATTCTTCAAAGAAACCTATAAACACACATGTACAAAAAAAATTAGATGAAAAATCAAGAGACTTTTGTGTCTCTTCACATTTTTTTCTTCACTTTCAATCTTCTCAATCATCATCACAACTTCCTCTTCATCACACCTCTCTTCTTCACCATTCAAAGCACATTCAAGTGCCCATATCTCTACCTTAACTGTTATTGAATGATATACAAAAACTGAAAATTAATGTTTTCACATTCTCTCTTTTGCAAGTTTCTTCTTCAACTTAATTGTTTCCTTCATCTAATATCTGATTTCTTCTTTATTTTTTCTTGTTTTTCTTTCCTTTTATCATTTTAAACTTGTTTTCTTCTTCTCTAATCCTCTTTTTCAGCTGCACTTTCTTTTCTATTTCTCATGAGTGACTTTAGTGGCCACTTAACCTTCTTTCTTATCACAATTCCCATTCCTTATCTTTGCTTCATCAACAATACTTCAAGATACTCCATATCTTCTCTCAATTGCTTTTTGTTACTCCATCCACAATCTTTTCCTCTATTCTTTCTCTCTCTTTTTCTCTTCCTTTCTCTTTTTCTCTCTCATCTCTTTCTCTTTCCTCTCATTTCTTATAACTTAATAAATTATCTTACTAAATCCACTCTATCTTCATCCATATTCACTAGACAAGTTTGTTTCACCTTGCCCAAGCTTCACCTAGGTTTCTCTCATTCACACCTAGTCTTTTGACTTCTTCTTTTCTTCTCTATTTCTTCACCTTTCTTCACTTTTCTTAAGGAGAAATAATTCCACTTCACACACATTCAACTCACAAGAAGGTAATAATTAGCTTCAACAACCCAATAAAATCAACCACATTCTTCCAAACAACTATATACAAATGCTTTCCTTAGAAAAAATCCACTTTTACCTTAAAATTAATCACTTCAAATTCTTGATTTTCATGCTTTGATACCAAAATGATGCACTCACCATGTATACATACCTTCTTATTACAACAACTTAGTCACTAAATAAAGAGTTAGATTAATCACTTGGAAAAAATCACCAAAAACATGCTATAAGCACACTTTCTCAAGAAGCCAAAATCTTGCTCAAAAGGATAAAATGCACTAAAACACTGGATCAAAAGCTATAAAAACTTTAACATAATTAAATACACCAAAAAAACTTGATTAAGAACTTCATACAGTTCCAAACATTTATCTTCTATCAATCTCCAATTTTATGCCTTATAGTTGCGCGCAGCCCTTTTAAAGGCAAATTCTGATGAAATAAACAAAATACAAGGAATTAATATTTTCTAGTAATATTTCTAGAAAATTTTTTTCCCATTAATATGAATACAAAGTTTTTCAGCAATCAATTACAAGCTCATGCAATTTTATTCTCATTTTATCGTTTTTGACTAGGTTTAGTTTTAGCCCTTCTTAGCTCTCTGACCTCCATCTCTGGAAAAGAAGGAAAATTTTCATGCAAAATATATTTGATATCCTAATACCATTTATGGATCTTGTTCTTTCTACCAATTTTTATACCCTAGTTCCTCATACAACTCACCTAATAACACTTTCCCTTTTATAGGATTGTTCAACCTAAGTCTCTCAAGAACCCAAAACTGAAAATGGATCATATCTTTCTCCCACATGTGAATTTTAGTGCTAAAAATTTACAAACATATTCTTAGGGGTATAAAGACAAGATATTAAAATTTTTAGAATAACCCACTTGATATAACATAAATTATGATGTTTTTAGAAATTTGTCCAAATAGCGATAGTCATAGGGAAGCGAACATTGAAAAATCTATAACTCGAGTTATATAAAATTTAAGAGTCTAACTATACTTGAAAATTTTATGTTTTAATGAGCAGAAAATTTTATCTTTAGAGTGTTTTGGGTTATATGGCTTCTTCAACGTGATCCACAAGATTTTTGGTGACTAGTTTCTTACACAATACAAGGGTTTACGACTGAGTTTTCTCTGTTTGACCTATCAAAACTTATTCATTTCCTATGAAACTTTATGAAACCTTTATTGATGCCTCACACTACCTTCACACAAAATTTTATCCTATTATATTGAATATAATTCAACTTATGAATGTTTTTCCTCTCCCAAATCAACATGAAATATCACAAACAATTGGCATACCTCCTTCATACCCACTACCTTTCCTCATAAGCCTACATAGATCCTTCAAACACCTATAAACACAATCAATAATCCATTATAAACTATATTAATTCACACACAACCCATACAAATGATAATCCTTCATAAAAATAATTCCAAATGTTCATTCTCATCAAGCAACTATGCACAATTTGCTAAGAAGAAGCCTTTATTTGATAAGACCATCAAATTACAAAGCTTCATGAGCCATCTAGGCTCTGGTTTTGATATTTTCTTCACTCCTCACTCTCCTTTCCTCTCACCAAAATTTCATTAACTTCTTCTCATTCAAATACATTACATTTTGATGAGGAAAAGAGGTAGTTAGGGCTTAGACTACTAACTCAACTAAGATTAGACTAACTAGGTGGGGTTTAGGGTCTAGTTAGGATCTAGTGAGTGATTTTACAAGTGAACACATGTTTCATGACCCATTTTATTCATTTATTACACCTATACTAACAACTAAATAACTAACATACTAACATGATAATTCAAATATTCAAATATGGTTTTGGAGGGAAACTCTCAAAACCATTTATTACATGCTTAAAGAGTCCAAATGGACTTGACACACATCAAGGACAACCAAATGAACTCAACACACATAATTAGCTATGAGATACCAAAATTGATCTATTTACATTGATGCTCTTGTATCAATACCTAAAATTGTAGATTTGACATAGTTAGTATTTTCTTTGAATTGATATCATTATAATCATGATAATGGAATGGGTGGATATGTGATTGAACTATTGAAATCTCCATAAAACCTAATTGAGGGTAAATAGATGAGAAAATTGTCTTGTACGGATTGTATCTAAACTTGAGATCAAAATAAAAGTAAATTGATATAATTTTTCAAGGAAAGATTAAAAGCTATTCCAAGGGTCATATCAACATGACTAGGATGCATAACTCATGATCATGGAGTTCTATGATAAGGAAAAACTTAGAGCCAAGTGCATAAGAATAGAGACTTAGAGTCATATGAAGAGTATTGTGACAATCCTAATGCAAAAGAGAGATTTTAGTTATCTTGATGAGGGATGGTGAAGGAGACAACGAACTAGAGTTTTTGGTAAGACCAAGAATGAGGTAGATCATAGATGAGAAGACTATAATTCCTTTTGAAAGCCAAGAAATCTAAAGCAACCCCTGACTATACTATACAAATCTTGTGAAGATAGAAAGAGCAATTAGGAAAACAATGAAAGTGATTGAAGTTAGAATCAATATTGGTCATTGAGAAGACCTTGGATGAGATAGGTGGGGGTGAAGAAAGGAGCATAAGGAAGTCTTTAGAGCCATGAAAATGAGAAGAAGCATGATTGTATTTGACTATATTGACACAATACAATGTGTAGAGGAAAGAAGAATAAGGCTGGACTAGATGGAAGACATGAGTAAGAACTTAACTACATGAAATATTGAGTTGAGTAAGAGATAAGAAGTGTTGTGATAGCAAAAGGAAGATTCAAAAAAGCCTAAGAATAAGTTGAGATCATCTCAGAGCAGAGCATAGAAGGATTTCCATAGTCTAAAAGCAAATACAAGCCTAGCCAAGAACATGAAAACCAAAAAGATGAGCAAAATGATGATAAGAGGTATGTGGATGATGAGAATATTTTAACCAAGTACAAATACAGTATTTTAAGGTGTCTGAGCACTTGGTGTATTGAAAAGAGTCAAAAAACCAAAATTTTCCCTTGAAACCCTAGGATAGGCTTACAAAATAAGCAAAATGAGGGTTTGGTGATTAAGAGAGATAGAAGAGGAATTGAGAAAAATCCCATGGTGAAAAGCAAGAGTGAGAAAAAGGGTATCTAGAAATATAATAATTTTTGATTGGTTGTTTGCAGATTGTTCTTAACTTGGAGATTTGTAGTATAGGAGGGCTAATTGGCTAGGAAGACAAAATTGCAAAAAGTAGCATACATTTTCACTAGAGGTGAGTTAAGACTTTAAATTCAATATGCACCTTAATAAGGATAATGGGTGACTAAAAATATTACCAGTCAGGTATGAAAGCTTGTGGTTTGCAAAATTTGTCATAATTTGTCCTTTTTCAGGTCTACAAGGACTAGTGAAGGTCAAAAAGGAAAATGATGAAAGATGGATTTGTGAAAAGGATTTGATGGTTTGAGAAAGTGTAATTAGGGTTGTTAAGCATGTTTGAAGTGGTTTTGAGTCATGGTACAACATTCTATTACTTTTTGGCATATTGAACTAGTTTTAGCAAGAAGTTGTCTTCTGAGTAAAGTGAATGATATAGTTGTTTTTGTCACTTCTAAGAATTTTTTTGGGTGCATTGAAGCATGTATGTAGGGTTTCCACATCAAAAATATTATCTCCATTTTCTCCATCTCAACTCGGTTCTCTCGTTGTCCTATTGTTTCCAACTATGCCAAATACTAAATTTTGAGTTAGTGTAAGGTTGTCCAATGTAATATTTTGCAAACATAAGCTCCTGGCACTGGACCGAATGCAAAAAATATTTCGGTGGCCTGTAATAAATGCTTGTGGAGGCTTTAGTTTTTGTACCTGATAGTGCCGGTGCTTCTCGGCTACTTCGTCAGGGCGCAGTCCCCTAAGAGCCCTGAAACCAAAAAAGGATATAAATTCATAGAGTGATTTCTTGGTCTCTATGGCAACTTGAAAGGTATCTTCTGATCCAATAGACCTCCACGTCAGAGACCCTCTACAAAATAATGTCTCTTAGTTTTCTCCATCTCAACTCGAGTTATCTTTTTGTACTATTGTGTGCAACTGTGTCAAATATTGTAGTTTGAGTCAGTTTAAGGCTATCCACTGCAATATTCAGCAAATGGAAGCTCCTGACACTGAAACTGACTGCACCAAAACATCAGGGTGGCTTGGTAAATGCTTGTGGAGGTTTTGTTTTGGTTCTTGACAGGTGTCAGTTGCTTCTAGGCTACTTCGTCTAGGCGTAGTCCCTTACAGATCCTTGAGACCAAAAAAGGCTATAAGTTCGCTGGGTGATTTCTCGGTCCCCGTGATACCTTGAAAAGGTATTGTTTGATCCTACAAATCCATGTTGGGACCCTTTATATAATCCTGACTAGGTTTTCTCTATCTTAATCTCCGTTATCTTGTTGTGCTAATTGTTTGTAATTGTGTCAAATATTGTAGTTTAAGTCAGTGTAAGGCTGTCCAATGCAATATTTTACAAACGAGAGATCTCATGGCAAAAAAATTGACTGCACCAACACATTGGGGTGGCCTGGTAAATGCTTATGGAGGCTTCCTTTCAGTGTCAAACGATGTTGTTTCTTTTGGGCTACTTCATCCAGGTGTAGTCCCTTAAGAGCCCTGAGACCAAAAAAGGCTATAAGTTCACCGAGTGATTTCTTGGTCTCCGTGGCACCTTCAAAGGTCCCATTTGATCCTAAACCACAATGTTAGGACCCTATACAAAATCCTATATCGGTTTTCTCCATCTCAATTTGGTTCTCTCGTGGTCCTATTGTTTGCATCTGTGCCAAATACTGTAGTTTGAGTCAATGTAAGGTTGTGCAATGCAATATTTTGCAATCCAAAGATCATGGCTCCAAAATGACTCCACTAATACATCAGGGTGGCCTGATAAACACTTATGAAGGCTTCATTTTAGTGCACAATGGCATTGGTTCTTCTAGGCTACTTCGTTCGAGCATAGTCCCTTAAAATCCCTGAGACCAAAAAAGGGTATAAGTTCATTGGGTGATTTCTCAGTCTCCATGATACCTTGAAAGGTCTCGTCCGATCCTACACTTCTACGTTAGGACCCTATACAAAATAATATATCGGTTTTCTCCATCTCAACTCTTTTCTCTCGTGTTATTGTTTACAATTGTTCCAAATATTGCAGTTTGAGTCTGTGTAAGTTGTCCAATGCAATATTTTTCAAAGAGAATCTTGTGGTATGGAACCTACTACACCAACACGTCAGGGTGGCCTGGTAAACACTTGTGGAGTATTCTTTTTGGTGCTCGATGGTGTCGGTGCTTCCAGGCCACTTCGTTTGGGCGTAGTCCCTTAAGCGCCCTGAGACCAAAAAAGGCTATATGTTCATAGGGTGATTTCTTAGTTTCCGTGGCACCTTGAAAGGTCTCTTATGATCCTACACCTCTATGTCGGTACCCTCTATAAAAATTTATCTCATTTTTCTCCATCTCAACTTATTTATCTTATTTTGCTATTATTTGCAAGTGTGTCAAATACTACACTTTGAGTTAATATAAGTCTGTCCAATGTATTATTTTGCAAACGGAATCTCATGGCATAGAACCAACTGCACCAACACATATGAGTTTCTTGGTAAATGATTGTGGATAATTCATTTCAGTGCATGATGGTGCTGGTGCTTTTGGGCTACTTTAACTGGGTGTAGTCCCTTAAGATCCCTGAGACCAAAAAGGCTAAAAGTTCGCAGGTTGATTTCTCAGTCTCCATGACACCTTGAAAGGTCTCTTCTAATCCTCTGCATGGCTACCCTCTAAAAAATCCTATCTTATCTTTCTCCATCTCAACTCATTTCTCTTGTTGTGCTATTGTTTGTAACCATGCCAAAACACTACAATTTGAGTCATTTTAAGGTTGTTCAATGCAATATTTTACAAATGAAATCTCTTGGAACTGAACCAATTGTACCAAAACATCAGGGTGGCCTAGTAAACTCTTATGGAGGCTTCATTTCTATTCCCAATGGTGTCTTTGGTTCCGAGCTACTTTTTCCGGGAGTAGTCCCTTAAGATCCCTGAGACCAAAAAAGGATATAAGTTTGCTAGGTGATCTCTCAGTCTTCGTGGTTTATTGAAAGGTCTTGTCTAATCCTACAGATCCATGACAAGATGCTATACAAAATCTGTCTCTATTTTCTCCATCTCAACTTCGTTCTCTCATTGTGCTATTTTTTGCAACCATGCCAAAATTATAGTCTAAGTCAGTGTAAGACTATCTATTACAATATTTTGTAAATAAAAGCTCGTGGCACCAGACCAACTACACCAACACATCAGGGTGGCCTGGTAAATTATTGTGGAGGCTTCATTTTGGGTCCTAATGACATCGTTTCTTCCAGCCTACTTCATCCACGCGTAGTCCCTTAAGATCCCTGAGACCAAAAAAGGCTACAAACTTTGTCGAGTGATTTCTCAATCTACGTGACACCTTAAAAGGTCTCGTTTGATCCTACACCTCCACATTAGAACCCTCTAAAAAATTATGTCTCAATTTTCTCCATCTCAATTCAGTGTCCTATCGTTTTTAACCATGCCAAATACTGCAGTTTGAGTTAGTGTAAGGCTATCTAATGAAATAGTTTACAAAAGGAATCTCGTGGTACCAAACTTACTGCACCAAAATGTTGGGGTGGACTGGTAAACTCTTATGGAAGGATCTCATTTTGGTGCCTAATGGTGTCGTTACGTCTGTTCTACTTTGTCCGGAGACATAGTCCCTTAAGAGACCCGAGACCGAAAAAGGCTATAAGTTCACTGGGTGATTTCTCACTCTCTATGACACCTTGAAAGGTATTATTTGATCCTACATGTCCATGTCGAAACCCTCTACAAAATCATTTCTCAATTTTCTTCATCTCAACTCTGTTCTCTCATTGTGCTATTGTTTACAACCTTGTCAAATACTGCAGCTTGAGTCAGTGTTAGGTTTTCCAATGCAATATTTTGTAAACGAAATCTCATGGCACTGGACCAACTGCAACAACACATTGGGGTGGCATAGTAAATGATTTTGGAGGCTTCTTTTATGTTTCCAACAATGTTGTTTCTTTCATGCTACTTCGTCTGGGCGTAGTACCTTAAGATCCCTTAGACCAAAAAAGGCTATAAGTTTACCGAAAGTGATTTCTCGGTCTCTAGGACACCTTGAAAGATCTTGTTTGATCCTAAACCTCTGCGTTAGGAACCTCTACAAAATTTTGTCTCGGTTTTTCTCCATCTCAATTCGGTTCTCTTTTGTCTTATTGTTTGTAACCATGCCAAATACTGCAGTTTGAGTTAGTGTAAGACTGTCCAATGCAATATTTTGCAAACGGAATCTCGTGGCACCAAGTCGAGTGCACCAAGACATTGGGGTGGCCTTGTAAACATTTGGCGAGGATTTTTTTTTGCGCCCAATGTTGCAAAACAAGTACTATGAAACAAGTTAAGAAGAGATTGTTCATACAATATAGGTGGTGAAATGAGAATTTTATGCTTGTTTGTTTCCAAAATTTAATTTTCCTTAACTTCTCTTAGCTTCATTAATAATAAATTCTCTACTAACAGTGCCAAAACCCCCGTGAAGGTGGAGACTTTTTTGGCACCACTAATGTACGTAAACATGTTAGTAAACAATTAAATAAAATTTTAAATCTTACAAAATTTTAAAAAAATCATTAAAGTAAATATTAAAATTAAATTCATGTAGATGTATATCTAATCTTAAGTGAACATACATTTGACTTGAGAGTAAGCCACTTGGCAAGATTAAGGGCAGTTTTGTGTATCTTCATTTGTAAAACTTTAATCTAGTGAACCATCTAGGTCCGATCTAATTTTTAGGGTGTCAAGTATTGCTTCATGGTTAGACTTGATAATTTTCCACAAAATCTTATTATGCAGTATACCTCCATATTTAATCAATTGAACATTAGATGCAACAACTAGGTGAGAATAATGAATAATATTTTTATGAGCATCAAAGTCCTCAAACAACCACACATTAGATTTATTCATTAGGTATCTTCTTAGCCATGTTCCAGTAATAACCACATACCCCGTAGGATATTCTAGGCCTTCTCCATTTATGATTGGGGATATCAATTTATTTTTTTCCTCAATACAATGACATAAATAATAAGATGCTTCCTTCTTTATTATTTTCTTTTGTAACAACCGCATAAACATGACCTATATCACATTGTATAGAAAATAGTTAATTTCAATAAAAAATTCATTAATAAGTTGCATAACATGAGAAAAACTACAAATTTTTACAAAATAATGCAGATATATAATACTTGGTTGCACTAGATTTGATATATGGTCAAATTCAATTGATGATTCACTCGCTATGAGTTATAGATCTCGTGTAGGTTGATAAGTGTCGAGTAGATATAATTGTCTACAACACCATTCATCAACCCACTCTTTTGACTCACATTCATCCCAAAATGAATACGTGCATATGAAGAGAAAAAACATGCCATTTTCCTTGTATAAATAGTCCATGAACCTACATTTGAACTTCTAAAAGAGTGCAACTCACTAGATCCCGTTAGTGTACAACAATATTCATATTTTGTAAAATTAGCTTCTTCTACCAACCAAAAAAACCTACAAATTGTAGAATTACCCTCATTACCTGGACCCATTGTTGAGTTACACAATTCCACGATGGATTTTACATCGATGAACTTGACACCATCTTTGTACTTCAATTCTTCTCTTGCTAGGGATATTTTAACACATGCTCTTGCACCATCATGTTCTCCTTTTCCATGTCCAACATTAGTGAAATTACAAAAATGTTGAACACCGCTTATCCTATGCATCTTTCTCAACTAATAGAACATTCACACATTCTTGAATTGTGATGTACAATTATTTGACCATATGATGTGTTTATCAAATATGATATTTTTTTATTCAAATTACCATAGAAGATCTCGAAACAACCTTACACGAAATCTGATGAATGTCATGATCATCACTAATATAGAAATGGTACTCCCTCAAAATCTTTCTCTCTTCCTCTTTTCTGTTGAGAGCATGCGTGAATACTATATGCACAAATATGGAAACCTGAATAGAGTTGTAGTATTGCGATTGCACTTCATTTTGTGGTTGTAGAGTATAGTTCTCTACAAAATCAACAACTGAAACAATGGTACCAAGAGGAAATGTGTCCTTGCATAACCTAAATTTCTCATCTAACCATCGAGATTTTTGTGTATGTCCTGCATACTCATACAATATCTTATCTCAAAATATAGTCATAAAATTTAATACACTTATTTCATTACTCACTAATTCACACCTCTTGGCTTCTTTATAATGTTTTGAAGTGTATTCCACTGGATTATATTTTCCAAAACAAACTAGTTCATTTCCGATTACATGTGTATTATCTTTGTGTATACATCTTTGTAAACAAAACCACCAAAACTATCACTAAGTTCCTTCTAAACATGATTTCTTATTAAAAAAAATGTCCCTTCTTCTCTTGTACAAAAAACACTTAAGATAAAATCTCTTGCTGATTTAGGTGGAACATTTATCATACACTTCTGCAAAATATTCTCAGCATATGCAAATTAACACATATATGCCGGAAAATATCATAATGCATAATAAATTCAATATGGATCCTACAACAACAAGTAGTCTGTGAGTGATTTATTTTAACATAAAAAGGTTTTGACATTTCAAAATACCTTTGATTAATTTGTATTTCAGGATGAGTCTCTTTAAAATGCATTAAAAAATTGTGTTTGTGTCATATCCAAAAATTGTTTAGGATGTGATTCATAGTATCTAGAACCAATTCTTCTTTTTAAAACATATTTTTCATTAGGTGAAACCCTTGTATTATTTTTCTAAAATTATAATTTTTTTAAATTTTAACTCATCAACTATGTCTTTGTCTTTTGGTGACAGTCTACCAGAGAATGCCCATAATTCATTGGTATTTGTATCTTCAATTCTTTCATGATGCTCAAGAGCAGTTTTAATAGTGTTTTCCTATTTATGTTTAGTGCACTACTTGTTTTTCTAATTAAACAAGATTTTTTTGTTGCTTTACTTACTATAGTTGATGTAATAACACATTGGGTAGTATTACTATCTTTGGTACGTGAGGTTGGACCTATTGATTGGTATGCATTCATTAGATTTTTTACAATAGATTTTTCACTATTGGTCTTAGATGTTCTTAGACCAAGGGTCTTCATTGTAGGTCTATAATTAATATTTTTCATCATTTCAACAAATAATTGACATCTACTTGTTTCATTTAAGTCATTAAAATATGTTTTCCATATCTGATTAGATTTTCTTCTACAAGTGCATTGACAAATCTTATTAGTCATTGGATTTAAAATATTTTCATCAATCTCAAGTAAAATTTTGGGTGTTTTCCACAAAATTTTAATCGGTGATTTCAATGGAAATGATTGTTGAATATCATATAAACATTGTTCATTTTCTATTTTTTGTTCATCTTCATAATTTGGTAAAGAGTGTGTGTTTTCAATAGGTTGGTCATTTGGTAAAACATCTATGTTTAAATTTGGCATTGCATCATCATTAATTGAATATTCATTATTTATTGATTCAATTAGCGTTTCAAGATATCTTGCCCCATCCATTTCATTTGGAAGAGATGACATACCTTCATTTCCATACGTTGATTTCTTTTTTTCACGGATTTTTTGTAATCGCTCCCTTGTTTTATTTTTTTATCTTCTTTCTTGGCTTTGTAGGATGATATAATGCCTTTAGAATCATCTTCAATATCTAGTAAATACATGTTCAATTTCTTTTTTTCTCACCTTTTTTCATCCGTTCCCTTTGTTTTTCCAATTGCTCGAGTGTTTGCTTTCGTGGTCTCCTCCCCATAATTCTCAAATATCTTTATCACCACAAGAAAATTAACAAAAAAAAATTATTGAGTGTTAGGAATATTAAAAATAATACAAACACACTCATATCTCAAAAAATGTTAAATAATTCACTAAATTCTCTATATAAGAAAAATAAACAAAATTGTCAATAAGAATAAAAAACTGTATAGAATTTGCAGTAGTTTGCAGACAACCCGTGACCAGTGGGACCAAATTCACGAATTATTTTATTTTTTACACGTTTGGATTTTAGTTTTAAGTGCATTATAATGTGTGCATGTTCCATCTTCTATGGGTTTGAGATTCCTAATCCATAGGCTTTGATTTTCCTTGGATATCCAAACCTAAGGTTTGGACTGTGTAATCCATGAATAAATCCGTGTTTTATAAAGAAACATCAAAATCTCATGTGTACACCCCGATATTGCATGTGTTATAACATAATATTCTAAAAAAATTATACTACGATGTCAAGATCAGTTTTACCTTGGTGATGATATGCTTCTTTCTAAAATCTGATTAGTTTAAGGCTTTCATCCTTAATTTCTTTTACTAGTGCCTTCTTTTCTTTTCAAAACACATGCATTCGTTTTTGTGCACAATTTATGATTTTTTCATCCAAATTTTTTTTTAAAAAAAATTCTTCTATACTCCATTCTACATGCACTAAAAAATGATTTTTTTCTCAAAGTTATGGGGATGTACGCACAAATATTTCATTTTCGGGAGGGATGTTTTCACTTTGAAAATTAAAAATATAATTCAATAAAAATATATATTCATCCCAAAAGTTATGAAAAATTAGTGGGACCTCATACATGGTCTTAGCTAACTTTCTACTAAAGGAATTTTAAAAATCATTTATATAACTCAAAAAATAAGGGGCACACACACAATAGGTTGTTATCTTTTTGACACAAAATAGACATACTTTGTGTGCACACCACATTTTACCTACTTTATCTTCACCATTTAAAAAAAGGGTAGTTTAGAAACTATATTATAATCACTATGGTACTTATTCTTATCACATTTTCAATTTTTGAGTATATGCATGCCAAATTATTATATGATGTTTAGTGTTTGTTGATTTCTATAAAAATGTGTCCATTTTTTACCCCCTTTTGGTCCCCCATTTCCATGTGTTGGCATGTGGTCCTAATAGGTGTTGTCATTGATAAAAAACCACATTAATAATTAATTAGAGGTTGGATTATGATATTATGATGATGTAAATTATGGCTAGCATTTGAGGGTTCTTAGGCACTCATAATAATGGTATGATGCAGATATAGGTGCTTCACTATGTTACATGTGCTCATTGGGAGCAGTTATTGCTGTTTGGAGGTGTGACAGTGTGGTTTGGAAGTATATGAGCTCATTTAAGCTTTAATTCAGGTATATATATCAGGTATGTTTGGGTCATTTATGAAGGTTTTATGATCAGTTATTACATGTTTTTTAGTTGACCTTAGCTTCTACAATGATGAACGAACATATAAGAATAGGTAAGTATTAATGCATGAAGAGATTAAAGTATGGATATGACATTATGATGATTAGAAATGTTATAGGGATGTGTCATAGTGCTTTGAGAAAAATTTCAAGTTCCCATGTTGTGAATTTTGCAATATATGACAGTTTATGTGAGACATGGTCAAAAACAAGTAAAATTCCAGCTTGAAGTTGAACTTCTAATGCTTGTTGTAAATTTTTTGATTTTCATGTGACCTTGTGGATTTCAGATATGATTCTATCATGATTTTATAAGGTTTCAAAAAAATAATAAGGTTAGTTTATCATCATGTTTTTTCAAGAAGATAAATGAATGTTAAGAAGATAAAGTGGTTTAAAACCCTAGTTAAACCCTATCTAGAAGCAATTTACAGAAAGAGAGGTATAGTGACCCAATTTTGATTTTGTCATAAAAAGTGATGAATGGATGTTTTATATAACCCTATTTTCTTTATAAGAAATGTATGGTTGAGGTCATGGTGATGAGTGGGCCCCACCTAAAAATTGAAGTTTATAAAGAAGAAGGTTTTGGGACAATGTGGTCCAACAGAGTAGCATGAAAAATTGATGGTACATGATGTATGGGAATTAATAATTATTTATATGGATATTTCAGGATATTTTCATGTAGGTACATCATTTTTTGAGGTCCATATAGGTTGACTGGTCAAATGATAGTTTTGGGATCTCAAATAGTAGGGTTCAGTAAAATGGGCATAACTTAAGCTACAGGTGGAGTTTGAAGATGATTCAAGTTGTGTTAGAAATATGATTAAGATATATTTCCATATATATGTGCATTGAATTATGAGTATATCTTTTTATATAGTTTCTAGGTCATTATTTTGACAAGAATATTTTTGGCAGTTCAAGATAAGATGTGTTTTGGTGAAAGTTTGATGTTGTTTGAGGAATGATATGGATGAGGTGATACTTGATACCACCTGGAATGTGAAGAGAGATTAATTTTTAATCCAATGAATCCCTTTTAAGTTCTTGAATATATGTAGAAATGTTTTTATGAACTAACATTTGGAAACAGATTTTTTGGTAGGACGATTTGGTAAAGACAAACGTAGTTGTATTTTGAGAAGGATTTTGATTAAACAATTATAAATTTATTATAAGTGTTATAAATGTTATTTAATTTACATCAAGTGGTTATATGGCATGTATTTCTCTTGTTTAAGTGATTGGGTGATCAAATTAAGTTTCTAGGGTGTTGAATGGTGTAAGAAACTCAAGAAATAATTTGATTGGTTGATCAAATGTAAAACCATGTATGAATTTAAAATGGTATTTTAATAATATGTAAGGGGTTTTTTGTCATGACTATGTATAAATTTTATGTAAGGGAATTTTTATCTTTGTGCCCATGGGGTTTTGAGCCATTTTTTTCACTTGTAATGAGGGTTTTAGTTAGGATGACCTAATTGGGTCACTTGTGACTATTTTATTTCAAATTTGAAATGTTTCCTTGATGTATGGGTTGAACTGTAAGAGGTAAAAAGTTTTTTCCTAAGTTTTAAATGAAGAGAAACTTATAAAAGCATGTTTTGGGTGCTTTTTCGAGCTAGTTGTGTGTGTGCAAGAAGAGTGGCCTAGGTGTGATTTGATTTTAGGTATTGAAGCATGAATTAATGTTGAATCAATTTTTTGTATGTGAAGAAAAATCAGAGAACATGTGTGCAAGGTTTTGATTATTTTTAGAGTGATTGAAGAGCTTGATTTGTGAAGTTTGAGCATCTAGGGTTTGATTGAAGAAGTTCAAGCTGAATAAGAGGTATCCATCAGTTGTGGTAGAAAAAAAATCAGATATATAAACATCATAAGGTGGTTGAGTTGGTGCTTCACAAAATTAGGGGTTGATGCTCCTTGTAGGGTTAGTGCTCTACTAAACTAGGGGTTGGTGCTCCTTATGGGGTTGGTGCCTCACTCAATATTGAAACATCTCAATATAATATTGTGTTTTAGTGGGTTTTCTTCCCCTTGAGGGTTTCCCACTTATATCTTGTGTCTTGTGTTGATGATATTTCTTATGGTTCTTGCACATGTGATTGTTTAATGTATGCACACATTAATAGATGGTTGAATATTTATGAGTATTTTTACATGCAAGTTTGAAATTTGAAATTAAAGTATTACAAGGACTGATTCACCACCCTCTCAGTCCATTGTACTTCTAACACCATGAACTCACCCATAAATTCACCGAATGAACTAACCATTATACAAAAGGATCCAAAAAAATAAAATTAGGTTGATTATATACCGATGAACCATTATATCATATCACCCCCAGTTGGAATTATGCATATCATAGCTACCCATAAGTAGATGAATCATAAAGGATTATTAATCACAACTATGCAAGAAATGTTGATTTATATAATAGTATGGAGGTTACATTTATATTTAAATGATTTTGAGAAATATCCAAACATCTAATTAAGTGAGCTACATCAAAATTGATTAGAGATAATTTAAGAAATTAATAATCAAAATGACTATCACACACTACACACACTCATGACAAAACTTATATAAAATTTTGACACTTTCTTCCATAATTACTAACTAATTCATTACCTAATGATGCAATAAATTTATCATTGGTCTAATGTGATTATTGAGGGAAGGATTTATATAGGACCTAATCACTACCCAATGATGAAACACATCTCACATAATTCTGATGTGATTTTTGATGGAACAATTCACCTAGGACCCCATTACTACCAAATGATGCAACATATTCTCACAGGTCTGATGTGATTTTTGAAGTAATACTTTACTAGGACCTTATATACACCATATTTTTATGATTTACAATCATTTATTTTTTTCAAGGATTAATGATGCATTCTCTTTTTGAGTGGGTGCTTTAAGGGGCTTACCAAGATTGGGGTATGATCATACTTTTTCATGTGGGTTAGACCAAAATATTTTAAATATGTCGTTATTAGTCATAAAATCAACATAGCCACCCCATTCATGCCTTGTCTCTTCCCTTTTTTCACATATTACACTCATTATGTATACTTTTCCCATTATCTCTGCTTGTTTCTTTTTGTTGCATGTTATCATCCTTATTTTTAGTCACTATGGACCTTCATCATTCATAATCTAACATCTGCTCCTCATAATTTTAGTCTATCCCCTTAGCTTTTTCCCTAAGGCTGATTCCATCACCCATGGGCGATATATCTTATCTTATATTTTCCATAGTTGACACCATCACCTATGGGTGATTGAAAGGAACGATAACCAGATCGTACCAAGCCAAGAACACAGATGCTAATCAAACACCACGATCAATAAGATGAAAGAAATTCACTAGAATAACTTTACATAAAACCTTTGCAAACAAATGACAAACAATATCATATAGTATTATGGAACTCAATGCAATACATTGAGAATGGGCCTTTCTTAAATAGGCAAGGAATAAAAATCTAAAAACTACTCAAGACCATAGATTTAGGAGAGAACTAGACATCAAGGATCTAGTCAATACCATAGATCAAGGAAAGAACTATACCTAACAACTAGATAATATCTCTTAATATCTAAATAAGATAAAAGAAATATCCACACACATAAGTGGGTGAGGATAAATACAATAAAGGTAAATAAAGTACCTAGGTGAACATGAGCTAAGGTAAATACCTACTCTAACACCCCCCTCAAGTGAAGCTAGGGGCTAAAATAGAAGTGGCATGTCCACAGTATGAGTCCTGACAACTAGGCCTGATGAGGTACTCATGTACAATAACTGGAAAAAAGGGTCACCACAAGGTACCCAAAACCAATAACAACAAAGTAAAGAGAGTAAAGACCCACTCCAAGGCATCCCAAGAAGCTTGGCTCAAAAAACTCATACAATGCTAAAGAAGTTTGGTGTGCACTGTGGTCTAAATCCACTGCTCGATCAAAAAACTCAAAAAAAAATGACACTGGGCTCCACCAGAATAGCTCCGTATAAGGAGATTGTCAACGGAGTGATGTCGAAAGTGCAAAAAAAACACCAAACATAATTTGATCAAGTGTTGTAAATAGGTGTGCCATAATCCAAGAACAAAAACCAAAGTAACAAGGCAAGGAAACAAAATCCAGAGTGTCACGATCCAAGAAAAGCCAAGGTAACAAGGCAAGGACACGAAACCCGAAGAAGCAGGATCAACACCACACCCTCCCATAATTTTGAATGGGTGGAGTAATGCTACAAATCTATATGAGTTGTCAAAACAAATACTTGAACACTGACAAACTAACACTGGAATCACCAGAATAGATCCCCCATAAGAGATACTATCAACATGCCAAAAGTGTCGAAAATATAGATACAAAATCTCTCAACAAATAAGAGAGATACACTACACCTGCTAAAGAAAAATGCTCAAAACAAGAAGCATCACAATGCAGAAGGTATAGAAAGTGGAGTAAGAGGCTGAATGGTGGAGGAACCACACTTATAGAGTCCTCTTAACGAATGCCTATGTCACCTCTATGAGTGATCAGATATCCACCCCAAATCAACATGGATGGATGAAGAAGATGCTTGCATATGACTTGGTGCAAAATGCGCAATGGGTGCATGCAAAAAAACATCAGAATGTGTGTCAAGTTGATCATGTCTAACATCTGAAATCTCAGGTTTCTCAATCCTGAGTGAAGGTGTAGAACTCATGTGTTGCTCATGATCCTCAGAAAGAGTTGAGCGAACAAAAAAAGGAGCTCTGTCAATGTGTGATCCCAATGAAGTATCTGCTCGAAAACCAATGTCATGACAAAAATTCCTCTTAACATGTAGAAGAGAGGAAACAATACCCTGTGAATGTCGACCAATACCTCTGCCAAGGAAACACATAGAACGGAGCATACGAGAACTGAATGCAATGATATGCTTCTCAAAAATTCCATGCAGTTGAGTAGAAATAAGATACAAAACATGTGATACTGTGATAGGCACAGATGTGGAAGAGCATGTAGTAACAAGCCTCATAGGTTTACAAGCATCAAAAATAGTTTCAAGCTCAAAGAATGGCAGATTAATGTCTATGGGTACAAGAGCAATAGCTGCAGGTGGACTAGGAGCATGGATATGGTTGTCCACAATATGATGGTGATGCTGAAGGCTAGCAAGTTTGTTCTGTAGGGAGTGTATTATTGTATCCTTATCATGAATGAGTGATTGTAGAAGAGAATTTCACTTCTTTAACGATCTATTTTCTTCTACAAATTTTACAATATCCTCTTGAAGTCCACATAATTCAAAGAAAATCATATCATTCTCAAAATCCATGATAGGTACAAACTACAACTCCCAAAAATTTAGGACGTCGAGCTCAACCGAAATTGCATCCACAATTGATTACAACACTCCTATATATCTGGAACTTTATAATTATAATGCAAGTCTCAAAAAAATATTTCTAATGGAAAGAGCACAAAATAAACAAGCACTTTTGCAAAAAATGGCACTCAAAACCGAGTTACTGATTAAAAGTTACAAGCTTTTTAATATTTTGCTCTGTTATTTATTTTAGTTGCCACTAAAACAAAATAAATTGTTGTTGCCTTCACCACACAAATAAAATTAAAGGAGGCTGAAGTTAAGCACCTACTAGTAGGAATCACAAGCTTTAAACCCTCATATGACCATACCATATGACCAAGGGCTAAGGATTTTAATGGGTGCGGATTTTCCTGAAATAGTAAAAACGTGCATAGCATCCGTGGACCCCTGCCAAAAAAGGAAAGATCCAAAAACCTTCCTGCGTACAAACTGAGATAGCTACGCTGCAGTAGAAAAAACCCAGTACAGATCTTGAGAAATCCAACACACATGAATAAATAAAATCACATTTTCTTGGCTCGAATCTTGAGGCACACATGTGTGCTTCTCTATAAAAATTAAAAAACCACAAAAAAATGACTGCCTCCATAATTGGCTGAGTTTATAGTCAATATTAGGGTTTTCACGCCTTCTGGATCTAATGGAAGCCTCTGTTTTGCATAAAAATGTACACAGCAACAAAATACGACCAAATCCAAAATATATGAATACACAAATAATTTATTTGCAAAATAAAACTTACAGACGGATGTCAACAGCAATCTCCAGCTCTGATACCATGAAAGGAATGATAACCAGATCATACCAAGCCAAGAACACAGATGCTAATCAAACACCACGATCAATAAGATGAAAGCAATTCACTAGAATAGCTTTACATAAAACCTTTGCAAACAAATGAGAAACAATATGATATATTATTATGGAACTCAATGCAATACATTGAGAATGAGCCTTGCTTAAATAGGCAAGGAATAACAATCTAAGAACCCGTCAAGGTCGTAGATCAAGCCATAAATCAAGGAAATAACTAGTCATCAAAGAACTAGTCAAGACCATAGATTTAGGAGAGAACTAGACATCAAGGATATAGTCAATACCATAGATCAAGGAAAGAACTAGTCAATACCATAGATACAGGAAAGAACTATACCTAACAACTAGATAATATCTCCTAATATCTAAATAAGATAAAATAAATATCCACACACATAAGTGGGTGAGGATAAATACAATAAAGGTAAATAAAGTACCTAGGTGAACATGAGCTAAGGTAAATACCTACTCTAACAAAAACCACACATTAAGGATAGTAGCACCCAGGTGTCGATGTCCTCTTTGGGTGCTTATGTCCACTTTATCTCTTTTTACAATTTTTTGTATCTTAACTCTTTCTTGTCTTTGTTTATCACCATAGGATGTCCTTTCACTTGTTAATGATGAAACTTAAGCGAATGAATCAAACACACACACACACACACACACACACACACACACACACACACACACACACACACACACACACACACACATGTGCGCGCGCGTGTAAGCATTTCAAGAGGAACTTACTACCACAAGGAGTGAAATATTTCCAATGTAATACATCATAAAAAAAGTGCATTATTCACTACATAGGGGGAGCTATTATGAATTCCATACCACACATTTTGCATTAGGACAAAGTAGTTGTATCTCGATATTATTTATGCCACTGGAACTAGGGCAACCTAGCTCAAGGGACACTATTCCAATCACACACACTAGAACTACATTAAGTCTCAAATGTAGTATAGAAATAAGTGAAAATAATATTGGGGTGACTGTCGAGGTCAGTCCAACTCAAGCATATGAATATTCTATTGATTATAATGTGTGTTTAGGTATTGTGCCGGTAATTAGGGTTTCTTTTACAGGTACAAGTGCTACTGAGAAGAATTGTATTGAACCTAACACGACCTACAAAACACAAGAAGTGACAAATAAAGAACTAGGACAAAGATTTTACTAGCACCTAGAATAGACACTAGTGCCTAGGAGGTCATGTCCTCTCCCAAGTGCTTATGTCCCTAAGATCGTCACATTCCAATTTCTAAATTAGAGCTTATATAGTCTAGAATTAGCCTTTCTAGATCGGTCACTCGTACATAATCGGTTCAGACCCATGAAGGCAAGCTAAGTAATTCTACAAACCCTATCTATCACTCTTGCTTGTATATCTGTTGGTCTGAAAATCTGTCGGGTGGACAGATCTATGGATAGACGAGCCAACAGTGTGCAGGGTGTAGCCCCTCTTTGAGTCAGCAAAGTGAAACTGGTTTATTGCTATTCCACTAGCAGGAATCTGTGCAAGTCTCACAATATTCTGCCTTCGGGGGTTGGGATCTCATCTCAGTAGAGGTACTTCCAAATGTGAAAGAAGGGATATAAATGAGGTGGGGAGATAGGAAAGATCTGAAGAGAGAAAAGAAATGAATTCCAAAGTAGAAAGGTCAGAGGGTCTATGTTTTAGGCTGGTAGTAGACAAATCCAAACTTACTTGCATAGACGAACAAATCAATATTGATGAATAAATGACAAAAGGGGTAGAAGTAGATCTAATAGAATAAACGCACAAATCTGACATAAGAAAGATTAAACGCTCATAACAAACTTATTTAGCACAAGGTCTTAATATTTGCATTAATATCTTCTTCTGTTACAAAAATCTCAAAGTCTTTTCTTCTTACTTCTATTCTTTATCTAAAAGATATCCATCCCTTGAATACAACAAGTATCCAAGTATATATAGAAGAAGGAGAAGAAAGAAGGAAAAAGGGAACCAACAACTAATTACAAAATATCTAAAAGTCAATGTTGACTTTGGACAACTTAGTGGATGACAACATCCCATGGTGCAACATGGATGAGGTCATTGTTTGTACCAACATACTATTAGATATTTACAAAAAGAGAAAGCCAAGAGGAAGAGAACTATTCATCGTCGTCTCATGGCTGGAAGGGGGTATCTTGCTTCTGCTGTTGTTCGAGAGAGGTGATGTGGAACTGAGTCTGATATTCCATGAATTTACTGATCGTGGGATGAAGTTGATCCTGAGCAGGACCCTTCGTATGATCACTGATGACCTCACAGGTCTCCCGTTCATCTCTGAGTTTTTCAAGGAGCTTGAAATAATCATTACCTGCCTCCATCAGGAACCCCACAAAATCACGACAAGCCAGAAGGTTGTTGATGCATTCGGTGTCGAAAGTGGCTTTTGGCCCTAACCCTTGCGAGAGGATCTCTTTGAAGATCCGGATAGTTTCGTCTGCCTTCCTCAAGGCGAAAGGAGTAAGCAAGCCTGGAGACATCCTCAGAATGATTTGTTCCATTTGATGCATTGCATCCATGGCTTCCTCCTTGACTTTATTGATCTTTTCCAGGATGAGCTCCATCTGGTCGACCCAGTAATACAACGCAGCAAGGATCTTGCTGGGTACCCTGGGGTGACTGAAGACACCAAATTTTACTAGATTGTTGACTGAGCAGTCGAGCATTTTCTGGAATGTTTCGTGTTGCAGCTTTGCATGGTCCAACTCCTCGGAGATAGGTCCTGCGATTGCCTGGAGCTCTTTGTTTGCCTGATTGATGTTCTGATACAACTCAGTGAACTTGACTATTACCTCCTCGCTGTCTTTGAGGATTTGATCCCTCCAGACAGAAACTGCCATACCTTGTTCACCAATTTTGGCATACTCGTTTATCTTGTCCTGACTTAGGACCTCAGGAGTTTCCGTGGTAGTTATAGGAGGTGCATTGCCCATTTTCTGCAGGGCGTGGAGAAGATGTTTGTTTTGTTCCTTTAGCAACCTTTTCTCCTCCTTTTCTTCTTGAAGTTTCTTGCAAAGGGCATCCACTGCAGATAGGGCTTCTCGTTGAAGACTTTCTGAAGATGTTCCCATTGTGACTTGGGTCACTATATAATCTGTCGGAGACAGATCTTCTTTATTCTTGGAAGGATCGGGATATGCTATCTCCATTACTCTCTCTCCTGATGCACTTTGAGAGAAGCGGGTTATGGGATTTTGCTTATTAGTCCCCTTTGACGGGATGAAAAAGAAGTCCATTGGTGCGATGGGAACCTTCCTCTTATGTTGGCTCAGGTGCTAAGAGATCCATGCTGGACTTATGAGAGTGGGACCAAAAGTGGAAGAGGGAGCGGCTGCAGCAGATGAGGGGAAATAGGTAGAGACACTTGGTGGTGGCATCGAGAGGGATGCCGAGAAAGTGCTCACAGGGGGAAGGGACACTGCAGGGGAGGAAGACATGGGGAAGGAAGGGAGCTGAGAGATGAGAGAAGAAATGGTGGGGGACAGCTCTGTGAGAGAAGAGAAGATGGATGACGAGGAAGGGGGAACTGTAGAAGATGGGGGAGAGGACATGACCAAAGGAATGGTTGCTTGGGTCACGCGAGGAGGAGAGGGAGAAGGGATAGAAGGGACCTCAGTGGTTGTAGTAGTGGAAACACCCTGAGTGGGTGTGCTCGTCGAAACACCTTCTGCCGCTTCTTTCTCTGGAGATACCAGGCTTACAACCTGTTCTTGTGCAGTGGAAGGAGGACTTTCAAGAGCTCCTTCTTGAGCAGAGCTTGATTCACCCCCTTTATCTTTGCCTTTGACTTTAGGTAGGTGTTTTGTCCTGACAGGTGTGTCACCCAACGGAGACGTAGTGAAATCTACCTCGAGGTAGATGAGGCCATTCATCCTACACCAATGTTCTGTCCTCCACAAAGTTTCCTTGACCCTTTCTTTAATGGTCTAGGGAACTTTTGTTCTGTCGATCATAGCAAACGGCCAGTTGTCCCCATCTGTATCTAGATATACCTGATCAACTTCTTGATCGGTAGTTTGGTAACCCTTTGGAACGATGGCCATGCCATATTGAATAATTTCTGCCAAGGCCAAGCTGGAGTGGTCCTTCCTTCTAAGTTCAACCTCATGGTATAGATCGATATAAATGTCCTCGATCTGTGGAATATGGATTGGATCGAGTTTTGCTTTGGGAAGGCAATTCCTTGGATCAAAAGTGGGCCTTGTCGGGAAGTTGTGCTTCAGATTGAGCAATTCTAGTTCGGCCACCATTTCCCAGGATTTGTGGTGAGAGATGCATGTGTATCTACCCACTATAAGGGGGAAAGGAGTTCCACCCTTCTTTCACTTCAGGAACTTTTCATATGTCACGAGTTGTTTGGATAGCTCTAACAGGATCAGCTTGGGGCCGGCATATCTCGGCAATTTGGTGGGCTCACCCAGGAAGTTGGATTCCCTGAGATAGGTGAAGGTGGGAAATTGTGTAAATAAGGCCCCCCACTTCTCTGTTGTTGTGATAATGCTCTTGGTCATCCGACCGTGAGTCATGTTTGGCCTCAAAAGGTAGAAGATGTCATAGAAGAAAGCATTGTTGATCTTTGTAAACTGCGGGATGTTGTTCTCCAGTTTCAGCTCTGGGTAGTATTCATATATTTTTACCTGGGGCCAAACCCTACATCGGCTCAATGCTGGATAATCCCTTTTTGAGGCTGCAGTATAGACTACGTAGGAGTTCATGTAGAACCTCCCCGTTGTGGTGAGTTGTTGGAGTTGTTCAGATATGGTGTTGCTTATTATCTCTGCCCACTCGAAGCGTTGATTAGGTACGTTCTTGTTCATGGTCTCCAGGTACCTGAGCATCCATTTATGAAAGTAATGGGCATCAGAAATCCCAAATACTCTGCTTAGGAACATGATAGTATCACTCAATTCCTCGGAGAAGTCACTACGGTGGATAACCTGTGGCCATCTGGTTATCACCTTCTTTTTCTTTAGGTACACCTCATTCATCAGTTGCATGCACTGGTCTTCATTGTCCTCCCAAGCCTTGATGCAATCCTCTTGGCTTACAGCCACAAAGTGTCGGTGGTGAGGGATGCCTAACATGATTTTGAAGTGCCGGGCAGTGAGGTTGATCACGACTTTGCCCTTTTCATTTTGGACACACCTTGTGTCTTTGTTGTAGCAGTGGGGGCCACTACCATCATGAATTCATTATTTACTACACTGACGGGGATCCCCCCAGCAAAATGCAAGCCATTTCTTACTAGTTTGTCCATCCAGGGACACCCTGTGACTCTCCTGGTTCTGGCCCAAAAATTCTCCATGTCGATGTGACCGAGCTCGGAGTCTCTTATATCCAGGTCACATTCTGCTTGGGACTCGGGCATCCTGACCCTCTGGTATTTATACTTCATTTCTTCTTCCGTAAGCTTAGCCTTACCCTTTGACTTGGTTGGATTCTTTCTTGATGTAGACATAAATGGGTCTGAGTTCAGTTTCTGATCTGTAATAAGAAGAAGAGAAGTCTAATGCCAAAGAGCCATATTAGCTATCAGATCTTCCATTAAAGCACTACATAATAGAATGAAGAGTTAGCACTTTTAAGGTTTTAGGGTGCAGGGCGCAGGAACACTGCAGGATGTAGAGTAAATAGAATGGTGCACTGAATCAGAGTGTTACAAGGAACAAATCAGCACCAAAGGGCGCAGGGCGCATGGATTTTGCATATGACATCATGTTATTGTAGGCGGGGATGTGTCTGCACCGTTATGCATTTTTATACTGGGCGCAAGGAATGTTGGTGTTGCATGGGTACAGGGTGCACCTGTGGTGCATGTAATTTGTATGTAACAGGGGATGTTGATGTGCCGAATGGCGCAGGAAAAATGCGTGTTACAAGCGGGAAAAGTGCGCCTTCTTGGTGCGACTGTATTTTATGCAGTAGGAGTGGCGATTGCGCCAAGAGAAAAACACAGTTTTAAAATAATCATTAAGGTTTTCTTTCTTTCCCGATAGGTTTGCGATCTTTCAGGCCTCTTTTTCAGGGATTTTAGATGGTGAAGGGGGCACAACAAAGAGATCCAGGTTGATTTTTTGAGGCAGAGCCCTCCTGACCAGCAGATTTGGAAAGAGGATGAAAACGGTTTTGGGGGGAAAGGTTGCAAGAACGGTAGGAGGGTCTAATGGATTTGCATATCATTCTATCCTACCACACACAAAAAACAAAAACAAAACACAAGAAGAAAAAGAACCACCTACCCAGAATATATAAAATATGAGAGATGAAGCGGGGTCCACGAACGCGACACGAGGACGAAGGGTGTGCTGACAGGTGCAGAGGAATAAAGTTATTACGTGTTTTCTGATTGGTGAAAGTGACAGGGCGGATGCGCCTATATATAGGCAAAGGTGCAATAAATGTGCCAACCAATTTTTCAAGAGGCACACTGAAACATGTGTCGACACGTAAAACTATGCGCCCTTTGGCGCACCAAAATGCGTGTCAACACGAAAATACTTGCGCCCTTTGGCGCAAGTTTTCGACTGTCAACACCTCATTTCTTGTGCCCTTTGGTGCACCAAAATACGGCTCAACAATTTAGTTGTTAACAAGAAGGCGCATGCGCCTTGGCACATGCAAGAAAGGTGCATCATGGGAAGGCGCACCAAAACGTGTGTCGACACTTCAAAGGGTGCGCCAAAGGAAATGAAAGGGGGCGCAGGCTTATTCTGGTGTTACATGGATAAAAGGTGTGCCTAGCTAAAAAGGGACCAAAATGGCTAAGTTCGGAGAACTAGATTTCCTGGAAAGGGATTTTGTAACATTCCGAACACAGAGGGGTTCCCGACGAGGGACCAAGGAAAAACTTTGGTATGGTTACCTATAAAATTTGCCTCGTCAATTTTACAGGATAACAATATCTATAGCTAGATCTTTCTTAAATACAATTATATTTATCTGATCAACAATGTTCTTACATATATTTAAATTTTTTAAAATCATTTTGTGAACCTAATCTCTTACATGCCCATTGTGGATCTCTCCTTCATGGCCCATACCACAATAGCTTTGCTTCATTTACTTCAACAAGACCCATCATGTAGAGATAATCTTACACAACTATTGAAGCAAGTCCATCTCCTTGATCATACGACACCCTCCTAAGCGAATGCCATTTTGAGTTATATTTTAGCTCCTTCTACTAGTAATGATGACACCTCCCATAAGGCTATCTTAGACTCTATTCAAGTTTTCCACCATGCCTTTCAAGATCAACTTCAAGCCATGAATGCTACAATTACATCTTTTAAGGATGAAATCCAACCCCTCAAAGATACTTCAAATGCACATCTTCATTCTCTTTCTATGCATCATGATGTTCGTAAAGCTAAGCCAATGCCATATGATCTAGGTGCTAGATGTGATCATATAAGAGAGGGTAAAGTCCTCCAAAATAAAACATATCTTTCATTTGATGATCATCCTAAACAACATGATGTACTATTTGATCCCTCAATCATCAGTTAATTACATTGTTTCCCGATCATTACTATCCTCATTATCGGATTACCAAATCTAATGGCCAACCTTTTTACAATTATCATGGAATTAATGGACATTTTTACAATGATTACTATAATTTACAATGAAAAATCCAACAACTTGTACATAAGGAATTTCTTTCATTATCTAAGAATCATTCTGCTACATATCTATCTTTGGTTTCCACATCTCAATGGGTTCCTAAATCTAATTCATTCATGACTCATGAGAATAATTCCATATTAAATGGTTCAAGCTATACAATGATAAAACAACATCACTTGCACTTGAGATATTTCCTACCGCCACACCATCAATATCAGTTGAGCCACCACAAGCCCCATCTAAGCCCAATACAACAAAGGAATCTACAAAAATCTATGCTCCTTCACCACACATTGAGATAGATTATGAAAACACAAGTATTAATGACTTGCCAAATCATCCATGGATCTCCACAGGCATGGGAACCTATAAGATAAATCCTAAGTATTATTTCAAATAATATTTTGGGAACAACATGCATATTAATCTTATGGATAACATTGATTCATATTTACTACTCAAATATGATGATAACGATGATTTTGATCCTTCTTACTATTTTTATGACTATAAGAACTTTGATGAGAATTTTCCACATCTTGATCCTATTATTGAAGAATATGATACTATTTCACTAGAAGCATTGCTCACCATCTAGCTTCTGAGTACAAAGCAACACAAAAGGCCCAATATAGCATCATGATGTCATCACCTATTGTAGACACCAAAATTTGGTTCGCTAGCCCCCCATCCCACGTTTGATCACCCCTTCATCATCATTATGCACACTCACACCCATTTCTTATTAGAAATACCATTTCCATCCTAAATCAAATTTATTTCCTCTAATTTCTATTTTCCTATCTTAATCCCATCATTATTTCATTTCCAATAATCACCCTTATTATCCTTAAACATTCTTATTATCTTAATCAAATCCCTAAACCCCTCATTTATCCTTTCTAGAACCAGGGTTCACTTTAAGACCCCCCTCCCAAAAATTATTATAGAATGGGTGGTGAATCTCCAAAATGGGCTTTCCAAAAAATGAATTCACAGAAAAAGGAACTTTCCCAAAAGGTTTCAAGATTCTCTTAAAGATTGTCGTTCTAACCATAACTCAAATGAAATTATATTTAATGCTCTTCAAGACCCATATGATGTGTTAGTTCGTGGTGATTGTAAACTCTTCATATCGATTAGTCTACTGACATATATTTTGAGGAAAAAGTAAAAATATGGGTAAAATTTTATGAAGAATTAATTTTAAAGAATTCTAAATATGCTTATTAGATTCATTGGCCATTTTCCATAAAGATTCGTGTATCAAATGACTATTTTTTGTCAAATTTTGACCCTTGGCAAAGAAATCAAGTTTTCAACGAGTTGGGTGAATGTAAATGCCCGAATGGAAAAATGCAGATGGCAAACTACAAAAATGTAGATGCCTAACAACAAAATGTAAACACTTGATAGCAAATGTAGATGCTTGACTATAAGTTTTAGGCGTCTGAAAGACCCGAAGCAACTGAAGGATGCAACCGGGCGTCTGGAAAGTACAAAATGTAGATTCTTGATTGCAAAATGTAGATGCCCGAATGAAAAATGTAGATGCTTGAATATAAGATGCAGAAACCCGACTGCGAGATGCTTGAAAATTCATGAGGGAATGTGAAAATCCAAAGGTTGGGAATGTATATGCTTGAGATGTATATGCTAGCGTATGTATAATGTAACCCTTGCATTGGGGCAAATATTTGTATTTATATGAAATTTATTATAAATAAGAGGGTGAGCTGAACCCCCAAAATAACTTGCTCTCGGAATTTTTAGGTAAAATACTACTCCATACAACTCTTAAAAATCACCAAATCTAAATTTCAAAAATATAAATATTCATGAATTAGTGAAGAATCACCACTAAATGTTTCCCTGTCTAAAACCATCATCTACCCTCATTTAATATTTTCAAATATCCTACCACCTTTTCTCATCCCTATGCAACCATAATTTGCCAAACTGATCTGTAATCATAATCAACACTTAATAGGGATTCATCCCTCGCTTTGTGCATAATCCCCATCAACCAAATCAATCGTTCTCTGTAGTCAATAGAGATCCTATAAATACATCATCACCCCCCTTTTCAAGAGGATGAAACTTTAGAGATCCAACTTCTAGTGAGCTTTTGTAGGTCTTTTTTCTTCTTGTGAGATGCCATCAACATCTTGAAGTCATATTGAAGCCATCTTGGAGCCCTTATCAATCATCTTGGAAGATATGAAGCGTGGAGTTTGTTTAGAGACCTATCTCGTGTCATCACTTCTTCATCAACTTTGCACTCTCGTTCGTCATCTTGGAGATCTGCAATCTCATCAACTATCCTCATTTATTTCTCACAGTATTTTTTCCACTCATCAAACCTCACAAAACCCCAATTCATCCCCAGTCACCGCTGACCAGTCCCAAGTCACCGTTGACCCCATCTGTCTCAGCCATTTTGTTTGCATTATGTCATCCCTTCCACCAGTATCTATGTTCCTGCAACATCCAAATCATGCAATCCCTCTATCTTCCCTATATGACACCCCAAGATCCCTCTTTTCTTTTTGAGTTATCGTCGATTTACTTCTAGTTTCCATCGACTCACTCTACCCTAATCACATCTTCCTGTAATATGTATTTTCTCTGCTTCCTATGTTTATGTACCAAATCCATGAAACCCTCAGAATCTAGAGATTTCTTCCAAAAATTTTGTTTCCAGCCTCTTGATATTCTTTGTTCGTAGTCATCGTTGATTGTCTTGGGTCACCATCAACCACTTTCTACTTTTTATCCTTTTATCATTATCTGGACTATATAATCTATCATTTTATCATATATCTGAGTATCTCTGTTTTTATCATTTTGTGCATGCTATCTGGTCTTTATTTTTGATCAATATTTATAAACAAGTGGGTTGACATCCCCCCTGGGAAGTTCATCACTTCTCGGGATTGAATTTGGTCAGGTAACCCACCATATAATATACTAATATTTTTCTTGTCTAATTTTCCTTTGTGTTGTGTAGGTTATTGATCTCACTACGGAAAGAATTTGTGTGCCCATCTTCCATCTTCATCATTATCACACATCAAAGGTAGCCTTAAACCCTTAAATATTTGTATTTTATTTTTTATTGCATACCATTTCCTTAACTTAGAATAAGAACAGAAAAATCATCAAACATTTTGGCACACCCAGTGGGACCTACCTATCTCCTTTGGTAGGTTCCTTATTTGTTTTCACTTTCTATTCCATGTTCTATTTTCCTCTGTCCACTAACTTTGCAGGTTGAATTTTTTCTCTTGTGTTCTTGGGAGTTTGCTTACTTGCTCAACAACGCACGTGTAATTTAAAAAAGGAAAAGCATTATCCAGGTATTCCTCTTCTGATGCTTATTTTCTTCTTTCTTGCATCATTCTTCTCATCCTTTTCTTGTTTGTCCTCATCAAACATCATATTTATCTTTGGATCTAAAACAAACTCTTTCCTATTTTCTTGATCGCATAGCTCAATTAGGCAATAACACTTTGCATTCACATTCTATTCACGCACAACCAAACCACACACACCAATCTAAACATCTAAAAAATTCCTACCCAGGTGGAGATATTGGGATTTCATCACCCAAAAAGGAATCCGCCACTATGTTCTAGCTGTGTAATAATTTTTTTGACTATTGGTATATATATTCTAAGCACCCAACATCCTTATTGCTGCGGTATGTGAAATGCGGGGGTATGCCCCTATATTAGGCCATGTACCTATAGTCATAAAATATTTTTCCTCACGTACCTTCAGGTATATCGAGGACTCCATCCTTAAACACACTTGAAACTGTCCATAGATCATGTCCATTTCTATAGGTTCTCTTTGAGCCTCTTCTCTCTTCACATTCTCTAAATAAACAAGATAATCAAAATTCTACTGCTTGACTTGCGTGTTGCATTAATAGTTCACATAGGATATTGATTGTTTATTTCATGAATGTTATTACTCACTTCCAAGCCAATAAAATGGAACAATGAATCTCTTTTAACAATATCCCCACCTCAAACAATCCCTCACAACAAACATCTGTACTTTCTCTTGTTTCTTCTACACCTTTGGTCACCACATCTTTGGTCTCCCAACCCATTTTACCTATGATTCATCCTCATGATCCCCATGTGATTCAAACCAATCCCCATATAGAGAATAATCCCTTTGTCTACCATCAATCCATCCCTTCTAGACCAACCACATCTGCTTCCGCTACTTCCTTAGGAGCACTTGGACCCCCCACTATCCCTTGCGGATGCTTGGAATTTCAAGAAATTCTCGATGCTAATCATGTTGCCCTCTATGACTATGTAGTTTACGAATCCACTAATGTCCCTATTGATGGACCCTCTCTTCAAAAACTTTATGCTTATCCACTACAAATCGAATCTGCTAAAGTCCTCACCTCTCAACTTGCTTCCTTAATTCCTAAATCCTTGAATGACATTCATTGTCCCAAAATTAACATGTCCCTCATGAGTCTTATACCATGATTCCCGAAACCCATCAATACACATAATTGGTGGTGCCTATCCCACCTAATCTACCTCGTATCAATACCACTTCTAAATCATCTATTCCTATTCCTTCTTCATCTACTGTTATCATCAACGCTCCCACTCAAAATCTCCAAGACTCTAACATACCTCCCCCACCACCCGAGTAACAATTTCAAAGCTTGGTGCCTCTTTTAACATCACATGCCCATTCTAATGTTGTTATCTCACAACCTCTCCCTTTAGAGTTGAACCAAACTAATCAACCTACACTTTGAAGCATCTTTCGATATATGTTTCCAAATCAACCCATCCAAGCATCTCAACCACTTCATGTAAATAACTAAACTCATCCAACACAAACCCAATCCAATCCTCCTATCACTCAACAAAAACCTTCTCAATATTACCCATCCAACTACATCCCTTCACAACATCATATTTCCTAGCCCATCCAACCACAAACATTCAATTATGTTCCTCCCTACCTACCACCCCCACAAAATCCTAACTAAACCCAAAATTATAAATCTTACCCACAACCTACAACAATATCAATTAGTTCCCCATCCTCATACATAAAAAATCCCATGCAAGCCTTATTGAGTAGAATAACCAACCTTAAGGCCACTACCTTGGGTCCTAAGAGCACATTCACCTATGAGAAAATTTGTCACGAAACTATCAATCCATCTGTACATGTTAAGTCATATCCCCCACATTGGGGGTTTCCTAAATTCTCTAAGTTCAATAGCAAATAATATCCCTAACAAAATCTTCGTGCCCTTAGGAACTCATACTACCTCATTATGCATGATCAAGATCTTATGCTTCACACCTTTCCCATGTCTTTGGATGGGCCCACTCTAGATTATTACAATGACATCCCTCAGATTCCCTCTTCTCCTTCACACAACTATCACAACTCTTTCTAGAACACTTTTCCATCAAAAGTGCGTAAGATAACTGTCACTGATATTTATGCCATCAAACAGTTTGAGGACGAATCAATTGCTGATTTCATTGCTATGTGGCGCGACATTATTAATCAACTATCATTCTTTCTACCTCAAAATGAACTCATTTATATCTTCTCTAGATCATGTGCCAGACACATTTCATCTACCCTCCAAATTCAATCCTTCCAAACCTTTGAGAAAGATTTTACCATGGCTTTCAATTTAGAACTACACAACCTTGAGTAAGGCCATGTTAAGCTTCACTCTAGTTATCCCAAGACTGGGTTTACCAAATCATTCACCCGTAATAAAAAATACAAGAATGTAGAAAATTCCATTTTCATCAAAAATTCCTCCGCATCCACATTTCATGCCGAGCCACTGCAAAGAGCTCCTCGACCATCCCCCAACTATACTCCTCTTGTAAAATCTTAGAGCTCCATCTTCAATAAGCTCATGGTTGTACACCTTATCTAAATTCCTCCCATCAGCCCTGTTGATGACTCATGTCCCAAACCTGCATGGTATCGTGAGGACCATTATTGCAAACATCATCAAGTATGTGGCCATGGCATTGATAAATGTCGTACCTTTAAGGACCTAGTGCAATGAATTATTGATCATGGAGACCTCCAAATAGACAATCCAAATGTTCCTCCTAATCAACCATTAGATGTCTTTAAGAAACCATCCACTAAACAACCAAGCCAAGCACCTCACATCTCAAGGCTTGATGCCCACAAAATCAATACATGAAGTCAAGATTCAACATCTCCACCCGCATCTACACCCACATCCACAACTATATCTATATATACATCTACTACTACACCTGCACCTACAATCACATGTACATGCACGCACACACACACACATAGAGATACATCCACTTTTATCCCCTCATCTACACCCGCATCCAAATCCATATCTAAATCCATGACCAAATCTATATCGTCTCTTGAAACCTATACCAAATGGACATATTCCCTTAATTTTTTCATGAGAAATGTCTCAATCCCATCCTCACCTCTAACAAATACAACAACCTATAAATCAACACCCCCAAATTTCACACAATCTACAAGCCCTCATAAATATATCGATGATCCTACTCAAGAAGCATCCCCATCTTCAACCACCACATTTATGACACAATCCACATCCAAACCATGTGATCTTACCTCCAAAGATGGCTCCGCCATTGAAATCATTGTTATCCATGCCAAAGGTAAAGCTTCAATAAAGACATCTAAAAACCTTGGAACCCCCATCAAAATATCTATTTCTCATCCACATAAGAAATTAGAGCTTCCTCCTTCGAAGCCCAATCAATCCAAGCAACCCACTATCCAATCATCCATCTTAGGACCCCATCCATCTATTTTGGGACCACATCCTTCACCCAAGTACCCTATCATTACCAAATCCGAATCAAAATCATATATTGTTATCCCCAAATTCAAATCAGAATCCAAGGACCCTACAAAACCCCATAAGAGTAAGAAGCCTTTTTTTCTTTCATCATCCTCTCCTAAATCAAATCAATCTGTAATCCATGAGACTTTATCTCCTAAAATCCCCATTGGGTCCTACACAAAAATACTTCATCGCCTTATCCAAACATCCATGATAACCATCTACCCCATCAAGTCCTTTGACTCATAAGGGTGGAAGCCAACGTGGTTTGATTATAACATCATTTGTGCTTATCATCATGTCCCTAGACATGACATAGAGCACTGCAATGATCTTCAAACAATCATCAACAACCTCATGGAATAATATGATCTTATCACCGAAGAAGACCGCCACCTTCCATCCAATAGCTCATCTACGTCTACGCATAACCCTCAAACCATATCTACAGCTTCCAAGGCCTTTAAATCTAGCCCTCCACCGATACCTTTAGTCATAGTCCCTCCACCAAATTCTACCCATTCTAAATAAATTCCCTGTATTTACATAAATGTTGTTCGTATTGCCACTTGATCTCATCCCCATGACTCTCAACCATCCATCTAACACAAACCAAGAGTTGTCATCGATTCTTCTCTTAACAAACCCATTTCATCTTACTCTTCATCCAAGACTAAGGTATTTATTATGGCCACTCCAAAAGTCTAAAGGCATGTTGTGATAGAGAAAATTATCGTGAAATAAATCCATCATGATCTTGTCAAAATGTATCTTTATGAGCTTATCCAAAGCTCCTATAACTATCAATAGGCTCTCATCAAGGTTTTATAATGCATACTAGTCACAATCGATGAATCTGAACATTTTACAGCCCCTTTTTGGAGCTCTTACCTCTTTTCCTACTATTTCCTTTGATGATTCTGAAATCTCTAAAATTATACTTAAAGATCATGACCTTCCCCTCTTTATCACCGTTCGTATCAATGACACATTCATCCAATGATACATGATTGATAACAGTGCTAACATCAACATTTATTCAACCCACACATTCAATCAACTTAAGCTTCCCAACACTATTGTCACCCAATCACCCGCGGTTCTTCAATCATTTAACGATGTTGTTTCCCCTGCATTAGGGATGGCCATCCTTCCTATTTTCATTGGTGAGAAACTCCTTTATGAACTCTTCTACATCATAAAAGAGAAATTTCAATACAACATCTTTCTTGGACACCCATGGATCCGCGCTATGCATTGCGTCCATTCCACCCTTCATCGTTCTCTTAAATATAAACATCAGGGGAAAATCCACACACACCCCACCAATCTTCCCCCCTTTAAATCATGTCATATGACCTACAGGCCAAGCGATGTGCTCATCCCCAAGCAAGACTCATCTTCTGAAGCTTCCACTAATTCATACGTACCTTCGTCTAAGCTTCCCAATGATGAATATTTTGACACCATGATGAAACATATCTCATTGGGGGAGGATCAAATCCTCCCTCTTAATACTCTCTCCACACCCAATCATTTTGGTAGACCTAAAAATCTCCCATGTATCAAACTAACATTGGGGACATCATTTCCTTCAAACTGTTGGAACATAATGATTAAGTGGTCTGACAAACCCTTAATGTATATGGGTTCATCACTAATATATAGGTTAATATTTAATAATATGAAATATTTATATTTCTATTATTAAATATTTTAACCTAGGTATATAATTTAGGTTAAATATTTAATATCAACGATTATATTTCTAATATTAAATATTATAAACCTAGGTGTATGTGTCAACCATTTTAGGTTGAAAATGTGGGTTGGGAGACATACCCGATCACCTTTTATAAAAAAGACTTTAGGTCCTCATTTAATATATTCGAGAAATATATCAAAGGTGTGCAAATCAAGTGATTTGGTTTTAGCCTTGGTAAATAGGGTTTCAAAGGAGGAGGTGATCTTACTGGATGAAAAATAAGTTCTCTGAAGTAAAAGATTATTTTCATTAGAATCCTTAAATTCTAACATGGTAACAGAAGGAGGTAAATTAAATAAATTAAGATCAAATGTTTTGTATTTTATTTATTTAATTTGTATGGATTTTTTCAACCAATCCGAAAGGGTATTTAAAAGTATCTGGCCCCCTTCCTTTTTTCCCCAATTTATTTTGGCATTACATTGTACATGAATTTTTTAGGGTTTTTTAATTTTAAACCCCTAACTTTTGGGGGGGGATGTAATATGATATGATTCTTACTTTCATTTACATTTTATAAGTTATATGGAATTAATGTTTGTTTGGATATTTGCACAGGTGAAAGGGGCTTCAAATATTTACCTGCGTGAAAATTACATACAGAAAATGAAAGAATTTATTACTGTATGAAATAATTTTCATGTTTTCTATAATTTCAAATGTTTGTAGGTTAAATATTTCGGAAGGTGAATTCATACCTGTGTTCTTTGGTCCCCTTTAAAAGGATTTGATTTGAAAAAATATAGTTTATAGTTAATTTATAACTATATCCTATATAATTTGAAAACTATATTATTATTTTAAAGTAAAAATATATATAAAATAGAATAAGGTTTATATAATAATTTATATAAACATCATATTAAAATTTATATAGTTTTGAAAAAAAACTATATATTAAAAATCTTAAACCATATTAAAATTACATGGGATTGAGGGAAGAGTCAACAAACCATATTCTAAGCCTAAGTTTAAATCATATTTAAACTTAACTTATAAATCTAGGCATATATAGTTATTTAAAAAAAAGAAACAAACCTAAGTTTGAATCATATTATATATATATATATATAATATAGTTTAAACATATATATATATATATATATATATATATATATGGTTAGTTTAAACCGCTTAAAATATAATTTTGATTAGATTGGGTTTATATATGTTTTTGAAAAAAAACCTACGTGTTTACTTTTTTTAGTAAGGGGGTCCGTATTTATTGCTTGACCATGAATGAATTATTTTTTAAATCTTAATACTTATTAAATAAAACATAACATGTGTCCCTAACCATTTATATTATTCATGTAAGGGGCCAACCCCATTCATTTATATCTTATAGTTTATAAAAACTATATAAATAAACTTATTTAAATGTTTTCTTTTATATAAAAGTGGGAGTGGAGAATAAAATGATATAATATCTCAGGGATAAATGTGGAACTCTCAAGTATAAATGGAGAATTAAAAAAAAGGGCTAGTTTATTGGTGGCCCACGTGAAGTGTGGTAAATATTTATTAAAATATTGGTAGTTATAGCCATATAAAAGTTTTAAAGTTTTTAGCTTGCACAAATTATATAAAATATTTTGTAATATTTTCATAATTTTAAATGCGTGTGGAATAAAATTAAGAATAAATGAAGGGAGGAGACAATGTTCATGAAAATAGAGATTTCAATTTATTTCATTAGTCGAGTGAAATTACTTATCCCCTCTGTAAAATATGCAGGTTAATCTATACTCTCATAAATTTACTTGTACCTAGTAAAATTATTTTAACTTGGTCTATGTCCTTTAAACATTCTGGAATTTCACATTCTGGTAATACACAACAAGTTTTGGCTTCATTGAATTTGACGGTCAAATGACAGTCATAGTAGACCAAACACAAGACAATATGACGGTCATTTAGATGTCAAATTTAAGCTCTTAGATTCTAGGAAACTTTAACTGTGTTAAAATTGATAGTTAAATAACCGTCACGATAGACAAAAAAAGCCACTATGGCAGTCATTTAGACGTCAAATTTAAGCTGGCCAGATTTTTGTCTACATTAATTTTTTTCAAAAATTTGAAGTTGTTATGCATTCTTAGTGGTATCTTCTTTACTTCTATATGGTCAGAAATATTTTTTATATAAATCTGGGGTATAATGCAAAGTCTTTTATATTGTGGGTTATTATTTTGATCATGGGAGGTTAATTAGTATACATTGTAATAACATAATTAGTTATGGTCAAATAGTTTCTTTAGATCTATAAAATTTAGATATGATTCTATTAAAAGTGTTATTTTTATTATCGATAAATATGTATCTAACTCTATGGTACATTGTATATTATAATGGGGTGTGTTTTACAAGTTTAGGAAAACAATGGCGTCTAGCTCTTTCTGTCTTAACAAAACTCAGATCCTGAATGAAACCAACTACAACATTTGGGTCAAAACAAAATTTGTGGTGAGGAAACTCTGGACGATTGTTTCTGGATCTAAGGTTGCTCCCACCGGTCATCAAACAATTGTAGATAACATGAATACATTCTTGCAACGAATGTAAGATATTATTTCTATGATTCTATGTAATGTGAATGATGAGTACCTTCTACACATTGGTAATATCGAACATCCGAAAGAGGTATGTACACAACTAGAATCCATGCATGAAGGATACTTGGTATATTAATGATAGTAATGTGAGTATAATAGCTGAAAAAAATTAAATAAATGTTCTATATTTTTTTATGATTTCTCTTCTGCATCTTATTTTATATCTCAGAGTTTGAATAATTCAAAACTATGGCATAAAAGGTTAGGACATGTTAATTATTGAAGCTTATATGAAATGTATAGATATAATCTAGTGAAAAGTTTACATGTGTTGTCTTTTTCACTTCATTAAATGCTTCTAAATGATGGTTTTGATTATGATTTAGTAAATGGTCATGATGATGTTTTAATGTTATAGATGTTTGTAAAACTCTTATATTCCTAGATAAGAAATTAAATTGGGCTCAATCTATGTTAGAAAGTTTAAATCCTATTAACCTTAGGAAAATGACCAGAAGCCATCATATGTACCATGTATTAATTACCTTGTATGAACCTGAGCCGTGAAGTATTATAGGGTCTAAGTAGATATACAAAGTAAAATATAATGGTGATGGTAGTATTAACAAACATAAAGCTAGACTTGTTGCTAGAGGTTTCACTCAAAAACCTAGTATTGATTATGTTGAGACATTTCCTGTAGCTAAAATGAGTACTTTTAGTGTCTTATTTGTAATTTCTGCTCAATTTGGGTGAGAAATCCACTAAATGGATAAGAAAAATACTTTTTTGAATTAAGATTTAAAAGAAGAACTTTACATGTTTCAACCTAAAGGATTTGAAGAAACTGGTAAAAAAACTATGTTTGTAAGTTGAGAAATTCTTGTATAGTTTAAAACAAGCTCTTAGAGCTTGGTATGCGAAAATTATTTCCTTCTTTAAAATGTTAGGTTTTGTTAATTGTTCTTATAGCAATGATACATTCATTAAGCAATAAGGCTAGCATATTATCATTATATGTATATATGTTGATGATTTTCTTATGTCTGGTGATAATTCTGATTTAATTCATAAGATTAAAGAGAAATTGAAGCAGAAATGAATGAGTTAGGTCTCTCACATCATGTTATTTGTATGATTGTATTTCATTCTATTGTTATTATTCAAAACACAATATGTAACCATTGTATTGAAAAAGTTTCTTATGATTGATTGTAAACCATTTTCTACTTCAATGGAAGTTGGAATAAATATTGATCCTAAATCTGCATATGAAAAAGGTTGATCCTATTTTATATACATTGTTAGTTGATAGTTTGATTTATCTAACTATAACTAGATCGGATATTTCCTATACAGTAGGAATTACTTCCAGGTTTATGCAGGAGCCTTTTTTAGAGATCATTAGAATCTTGCAAAAAGAATTTTAGATATTTAAAAGGAACAATCAACTATGGGTTGTATTATAATAAGATTGAAAATGCTATCTTATATAGATTTTGTGATTTTAACCATACTAATGTTGTGTTATAAAATATATTGGATATGTGTTCAAGTTTTTTGGTGTAGGAACCATTACTTGGAACAAAAAATACAATAAACAGTTTCCATTTCTTCTACTGAGGCAGAGAAGTACAATGGAAGAAGTAAAGAAGCCACGTGGCTATAACTACTATTGGTAGAGATACACATGGAAGATAAATGAAGTATTTATCTTCTATGTGGTGGTCAAAGTTGTATTACTCTTGATTAAGAATCTAATTCAACATCAGAGGATGACGAACATTGAGATACATATACGCTTCATTCGTGAAAAGATGCAAAGCGATGAGATAAATCTCAAGTTCATGTTAACTGAAGAGCAGGTTGCTGACATCTTCACAAAGTTCTTAAGTGCTGTAAAGTTTTGTCACTTTCATGAAAAAATTGAATTACCAGAGTTTCTATTGAGGGGGAGTGTGTATGACAATGTCACCTCATACTGGAACTTAGTTTTTGTAAAAAGACCTTCGGGCATTTGTAAAATACCTTCGGGCAAGTGTATAAAAAGACCTTCAATAAAGTGTAAAAAGACCTTCGGGCATGTATACCTCCTCGGATTCTTTTTTAGAAAGAAGTGTAGAAAGATTTTAAATGTGGTCTTCAGTAAACTCTTTAGTGCTATTGAGTTTACTGGTAAACATCTAGTACAAGCATATTGTTAAGAAGGTCCTTGGTTGTAAAAGGCTCCTATGTGTTTGGGTTCAATAACCTTTTATGAGAACCTGTGAGAACATGTAAAACTCACAAATCATACTTAGCCACTAATCATGGGATGATATTTGGGATTACAAATCATTTTGTACCAAAAAGTAAATTAAGTATGATAAAGGTGTTATAATTCCTTCAATTGATATGCTAGCCTAAAACCTTTATGGTTTAAGAATTGTAAATCCTATAGTGTACCACATGCAGATAATCTATTGGCATATGTTATATTATCCCACTTAACATTAAGGGGGAGTTTTGGAACATAATGATTAAGTGGTCTGGGAAACCCTTAATGTATATGGGTCCATCACTAATAAATAGGTTAATATTTAATAATATTTATATTTATATTGTTATTATTAAATATGCTAACCTAGATATATACTTTAGGTTAAATATTTAATATCAATGATTATATTTCTAATATTAAATATTATAAACGTATGTGTATGTGTCAACCATTTTAGGTTGAAAAGGTGGGTCGGGAGACATACCTGATCACCTTATATAAAAAGGACTTTAGGTCCTCATTTGATATATTCAGAAAATATATCAAAGGTGTGCAAATCAAGTGATTTGGTTTTACCCTTGGTAAATAGGGTTTTAAAGGAAGAGGTGATCTTACTGCATATAAAATAAGTTCTCTGAAGTAAAAAGTTATTTTCAAAGTGGTTTTTACCCTATTGAGGTTTTCCACTATAAATATTGTGTCACTTGTGTTATTTATTTCCTATAAGTATTTCTTTATTTAGTTATGTTATGATGTAATCTTTATTTGAATATTTATTGTAATATTATGTAATATGTAAGTTGATTAAATCCGTATTTATTAGAATCCCCAAATTCTAACACAGACCACCTCATTTAAAAACCAATCTTGTCTATAGTGGCATTGATCATCATTCTTCCCACACTGATAATATACCCCATACCAAGCCATACACTAATGGCTTTGAATTCATTTACAACAAGTATTTCATCTACACCTATCTCCATTGCTATGTGGAATATATTTGGTCTCTGACACTATGAACAAGGAATACATGATCTTGTCCTTCATCAATCTCGCAAGCCCTATGAGAAGTATAAATTAGGATTTAAAGAGGAACCCAATGAATATCTTGCATACAATTATTCTAATCCCCCATAGACACAAATACCTCACCTCCTTCTTCCTCCAATGACCCTATGGACAGATGATACCATGTCCCTTCCTCCTAATTTTTTAAAATCTCCATGGGCACTTTAGTGCCGGTCACCTATCAGGTTGAAAGTGAAACTAGATTCCTTCCTCTAAAATTCCCTAACATGGTAGAGGAGGATTCCTCTACCATCGATATTATTCAATTCAATGATGATGACTCTATCCTTTCCTATATGGGGGCGGAAGATTCTCATCTTCATAAGGACTTACCTCCTGACACATCCACCCTTCTTAACAAATCCATCATCGATATCAACATAAGGACTTCACAAGAGCCCCGCACCCTTGAATTTGGCCAATCTATTGATCCATGAGAGATAGAAGCCTTCACTGCTTTCCTCTCCAAGAATATATAGGACTTTGCATGGTCATACACCAATATGCAAGGCCTCAATCCCGGTATTTTCATTCATAACATCGTCACCATCCCTAACGCCAAACTAATCAAGCAGAAGCTACATCATATGCATGTTTTCATAGCCCTCCTCATTAAATAAGAATTTCAAATTCTTCTTTTATAAAATTTCACCCAAACCATTGATTATCCTAAATGGGTTTCTAACATCGTGCTTATTGTTAAAGCCTCTAAGAGGCATCGTATTTGCACATAATTTTAAGACTTAGATCTCACTTGTCCCAAGGATGACTTCCCCCTTCCTAACATCAATCATTTTATCAACCTAAAACCCAATCATCAAATGATTTCTCTTATGGATGGTTTTTCTAGATACAATAAAATCCTTATCATGCCAGAATACCAACATAAGACATCCTTCATCACCCCTTGGGGAACCTTATGTTACCGCATCATGGCCTTTGGTTTTAAAAGCGTAGGGGCCACCTATCAACACACCATTAATTATATCTTCCATGATCTCATCCCAAAAACTATAGAGGATTATGTCAATGACCTATTGGGTAAATCCAAATGTAAACAAGACCATCTTACCATCCTTGAAATCCTCTTCACGTGACTTGTTCAATACTTCCTTCACCTCAATCCTAGCAAGTGTTTGTTTAGATTTGTAACTATAAAAATCTTTGGCTTCATCATTTCCATCAAGGGTATTGAAGTTGAACCTACCAAGGTCAAATCCATCCTCAAGATTCCTCCTCCTATCAATATAAAGAAACTTCAAAGTCTTCAAGGTTGACTTGAATCCGTTTTCTACTTCATCTCGTAACTTTCCGATCGTTGCCAACTTTTCCATCATCTTCTCCAAAAATACATGAATTTTAAGTGGGATAACAACTATAAAAATTCCTTCGACAAACTCAAATATTATCTTCTATCAAAACCTGTGTTCATTCCTCCACATGAGGGGGAGTAATTCTATCTCTACATCTCTTCCACCAAACATGCTCTAGCTACTATGCTAGCACACCTCGATGAGCAGAGCAGGGAGAAGGCCATATATTATATCAACCACACTCTTCATGAATATGATACCCGCTACACCGAAGATGAAAATTTGGGTTGTGCTCTCTACTTCACAACTTCCAAGATTCACCAATACCTTCTCAATCAAAAGACATACATTGTCACTAGTTTCAACCCCCGTAAAATCATGTATTCCAAACCCTATCAAAATGATCACATTACTCGATGGATCCTTATCATGAACAATTTTGACCTAGAGTTCATCTCCTAAAAATCAATAAAGGGCCATGCTATCGCTGGTCAATTATCAAAGCCCCTCTTCCTGATAATAAACTCCCCCACAAGAAATTTCATGAGGAATCCATCAACACAATCAATCAAGAGTATTGTCCCCTCAAAATGATGTTGTTCCTTAATGGTTCTAAGTGTCAGAAATGGGGAGGTGCCGATGTCACCATTATTCCTCCTTGGGGGACTCTTATCCCCATTGCCTAAAATATCAACTGTGAATGTACCAATAACATGGCTGAGTATAAATCCATTATCTTATGCCTTTAAACCGCTATCATGCTAGGTGTTCAAATCCTTGACATATATGGTGATTCCTAACTTATCATCAATTAATTCAAGGGAGTTTATCAATGTAAAAATGAATTCCTCCAAAAATACAAGGACATTGTTGAGTTTCTCCTTGAAGCCTCTAATCAATACACTATCCAAACCATTCTTCGTTCATCGAACCGCTTTGTAGACACCATGACATCCCTTGAATCACTCATCCATTTGAAAACAAAATAATCCAAAATCTTCATTGTTGTCCATTGTATTGATCAACCATCCTATACCAATGAGCTTCCTTCTATCAATCTCATTGAAACCAACCAATCTAATCTTTGGTATAGCCAGCTCTTTGACCATCTCTCTCAATCCAAAATTCCCTCCGACCTATAGAAAAATGGTAGGAGGTCATTCCTTCAATACATGAACTGTTATGTTATCCTTAGCGGCATCCTCTATAAATGTGGGTTTGACGACATGTTATTACAATGCCTTAAATCCCATGAATATGCCCGAGCCATACAATAATTCCACGTCGATATCTATGGTGGACACTTTAGTGGTTTGGTCATTGCCAAACACATTCTTTAAATGGGCTACTATTGGCCCACCCTTAACCAAGAATGATGTGAATATGTTAAAAAGTGTGTCAAGTGCCAACAACATTCCAACCTTATCTGTATTCCTATCCAAGCTTTGCAACTAGCTTAATATCTATGACCTTTCTCACTATGGTGACTTGAACTCATTGGTCTCATTAATAAATGTTCTTCTCAATGTAATCATTCCATCCTCGCCTCTACCAAATAATTCATTGAATGGATGGAATCCATTCCACTCGCATTAACCAAAGCTAAAAAAATCATCAACTTTTCCTATCAACACATCATCTGTCTCTTTAGCATTCCTCATAAAATAATCACGGACAATGGGAAGTCCTTCAAAAATAAACATATTAAGAAGCTTTATGACACCTTCAATATCAATCTTATCTTCTCTTATCCATATTATCCATAAGCTAATGTCCAAGTTGAATCCACTAACAAAACTCTCCACAACATTCTTGCCAAAACTATCGATAAGGCATGTTGGAATTGACACCTTTATATCACCTTATCTCTTTATGAATATCATACTAGCATATAAAATTCTACGGGCACTACTCCCTTCTCTCTTGTATAAGGTTCTGAAGCCATCCTACCTTTTGAAATTCAAATCTCATCTTTGTGCATTTCTCTTCACAACTTTGTCTCTGACGAGGAATATCACCAAGAGTGTTTAACAAAACTTGAATTATTAGATGAATGTCACTTAATCTCCCTCCAACATCATCACATCTATCGAGAGTGCATAAAACATGCTTACAAAACATATCAAAGAATGTGAATTTAAAATTGGTGAACTTTTCTTAAAAGAGAATCAAAATGTCACTACTCTAGAAAGGAGCCAACGTGGGAAGTTTGCTCCAAACTGGATTGGACCATACATTATCACTCATAAGTATGGGTTCGAGGCCTACCACTTAGCCTCCCTTAAGGGTAAGCTGGAAATGGAACCTATCAATTCCTTGCACTTGTGTCCTTTCTATTGTTAACACACCTAATTCCATGCCCTTTGTCACATTAACGATCTCATTTCCATTATTATCCTTTGATATCTTAATTTCCATCATCACCTTTCTCTATCTTCCATCGTAATGATTTGGCATCATGTGGTATTCCGTCACTATCCTATCTATGAACTTGAATATGGGCACCATGACTCTATTCATAACATATTCCTTATGGACAGGTTCCTTCTTTTAGGTGGGAACCCCATAATCATTACATTCATTTACCTCTTATCTACCTACTGCAATCATTACAAGGGTCCACATTGTAGTATGTACACACTATTTCTCCTCCCCAAGTGGTCTACTAGGATATCCTCAGCTCAACAATAAAATTAAAAATCATGGATGATCATACAAAGTTATACTATCTAAAATACAGATTGTTCCATCAAAGGACACTTGTTCAAATAAAGAAAATATTATCAAAAGTAAAAAAATAATCCCTCAAAGTACAACTATCGCATATTCTATGTTTCTATCCAAAATCAAAAGCTGAAAATCCAAATCCAAAATTGTAGACCACTCACTCCAAGGATGGATATTTTATTATATCATAGAAGTAAAGGCTTCCCGCATTGATCAACCTTCCAAATATCAAAAGTAACATGCATAAATCCAAAAGCAAACATCCTAAGAAATATTCTCGGACCCATGATATTTACCTAAAAATAAAACTTCCCACATTGATCAGTTTGCGTAAAAATGCTAAGAGCTAGGGCATATACCTAGGAAAACCACCTAAGGAGAAACTATTTCCCTCATACAATCTACACATAAACCCCTTGTTGTGTCTACAACAAGTATATATGCACACCTTCCATCTTCCCCTCATGATCTTATATGTGGCTAACTATCGTTAGTTATGTGTTAACACTTTCCATATGGCTGCAAGTGCATTTCTTTGTTTGTGTTCCTTATCAGGTTTTACCTCCAATCTAGTCTCAAAATATCTATCCTACGTGCACTCCTTACTAGGATGTAAGTTTACTTCCTATCTTTGGATCACCTTTAAAAGGTCAGGTTTTATTCATACCTTTCAATCTAACCATTTTTTGTTATCCCATCATATCACACCCACCCACATTAAACATGGATTTCCATTCTGATCTGTGTTCTCATATATCACATTTAATCCAATGCAATTACATCATCTCATATCATATACAATCTAATTAACACATGCATGTCTACACCGCATCAACACAATATCTAATCTAAATCCATCACATCATTTTCATATCTAATCTACCACATCTATCCACATATAATCAAAATCAACACAATATCTAATATAAATCCATCACATTGTTTTCATATCTAATATAACACATCTATCCACATCTAATCCGAATCAGCACAATATCTAATATAAATCCATCACATCATTTTCATATCTAATCTAACACATCTATGCACATATAATCCAAATTTACACCATATCTAATATAAATACATCTAATCTAAATCCATCACATCAACTTCACATCATATAAATTAATCACTACACATCATCAATACCTAAATATTTTCATCAACATAATCATAATCTATCACATACATCTAATCTACTCATCCATATATCACAAAACATATAAGACGTAACAAAATCATATATATCTATCCTCTGAATGTCTGTACATCAATGATAGGCCTCAAATACGCTCTATATACATCAAAATATATACATATATGAAGTTCATCCACTAATTAGTGAATAAAAAATTTGAGACTTTGTCTCCTGGGGCAGGACCATGTTCCTCCTACCTATCCTCGATCCAAGCCAAATTGTTTTTGACCCCAATCTAGTAGTGGTTGACCCCACCATATCCCATCTTGCCAAATATATTTATCCAAATGATATTTTCTTCCACTTCAGACTTATGTGTCACCCATAACACACCATTACTTACCTTATTTTCACCTATTTACTTATCTTTTAGTACATCCTTCCTCATATCCAAAATCCCATTTTATGGCCATCTCTATGTTCCCTATTGGGAAACCATATCTCATCTTAAATCCACCTTTGTGGTAATTTTTCCTTTCAGTCCCACCTGAACACATATTTTCTTGATTCCTCATGTTTGAAGGACATCACATACCTCCTTTACCCCACTTTGTTTCCTAGCCTTTTTTCAAACCATTGTCTTGACCATATTCACATTTTTGCACATAATTTTTATGTTTTCCTTTGACCCATTGGTATCATGGCTTCGGCATCCATCCGATTGGATTCCCTCCATATTATAGTGATTTTTTTTAAAATCATGGGTCTATAGGACATTAACATCACCTTCATCGAGGTCGTGTTATGTTCCCTACCGATGTGTTTCCAGGATTACCATCATAGTTATTTTTTATTTTCATCATATCCTTCTTGCAATGGTCATATCCCTCTCCACTTGGGGCATATTTTCTCATCTTTCCACCCTTTCCTTCCTTCCTCCATCTATCTTTGTCAAACTATTGTTAGTGCAAAATTACATCATCTTCTAATTTATCATGTGTGTGTGCATGAGCTATCAGTGTAATTTGCTATCATTGGACCATCTCTCAAGCTGTAAGAATTGAGAAATTGAGATGGCCCTCCAGAGAAGGATGGTTCCTCTACCTAATCCTATGCACTAAAATACTCCTAATGTAATAAAAACACCTATCTAATCCTATCCTATCAATTCTAAGGCACCAAGGAGAAGGAGAAATGGTGAAAGAAGGGAAATCCTACACTACAAAGGTGATGTCACCAAAAAAAGGGGGTGCTGGCAGTCCAAAATGCATGAAAATGAAGAAAGGTGAGCATGGAGAGGATTTACAAGCATCACATACCAAAATACAGACAATACACCATTTCCATCAAGCACATATCATTAAACCTGCAATGAGAACAAATAAATGCACAAAATTACCTATAAATATGAAGAGAGGAAAGAGAAAACAAGGAAATCCAAGCAAGGGTAGAGAAATATCCAAAAAAATGATTTTATTGCTCCAAAGTGTTTCATAATACATGATATTGAAGAACATAAGCATGATTCACCCTTACAAAGCTAAAAAAATGAGGCTTGGAACCTCTACAACCACCCAATAGCTAAGAAGAAGAGAAAGAAACATTGAGAAATTTTGTCCAACCTCCTACAAAATTCTCTCTTTTACAATATATAGAAGAGTGGAGAGAGAGAGAGAGAAAGAACTCAAACTTCTCCTTCAACTACCAAAAAATGTCATTGATTGACCTCTAAAAATCATGGAGCACCTCTGAAAATCCATCCCATCCTATACCTTGCCTTTTAGAGGAAGAAATGGGTGGTTATAGAGGTTCCCATCCTCATTTTTTATCTCTGTAAGGATGAATCATGCCTCTGTTCTTCAATATCATGTATCGTGCAACACTTTTGGAGGAAGAAATGTCTTCATTAATACCATTTTTTCTTGCATGGGACGTATCATTTGAATCTCGGTCTTTTCCTTTTCTTTTTACTCACCTACTCTACCAACTTCCAATATTTAGTGATTTCATGGGATGGAGGAGAGAATTACAAGCCTAATGAAACAAATTTCATCAAATTTGGAGATCTGGGGGGTGAAATATCCTCATGTGGGTCGTGTGTTAAGGAAAAACTTGGAAAACTATGAGAAGTAGAATAACACCTAGAAGCCTAAAGTTTGTACCAAATTACTCAATAACCATCGTGACAAGAGGTAAGAAAATAAACTTCAAAAGCATGCATTATGAATCAAACAAACAACATACTATGTTTACTATACTCTTTAGAAAGCTTAATAAAAATGAACCTAATTAGACTCTAAGAAATAAAAGTTGATTTGTTGTTTGCTCCAAAATATGAAGAGATCTCTCTAAGATGATTTATTAGACCATGCTTAGATAACTCTTACTAATCTAAAATGGAGGAAAGATGCAAGATGAAGCTATTTTAATGATGGATGACTCAATATCAAATGGGTTATAGCTTGGCTTCTGGAAATGATATCTCTAAGCTTGATAATCAAAGTGTTTGCATGAAAACAAGGTGTCAAGGTATGACGTGTAAGGTTGAAAGGGAGGGGTGACCCCTCTATTTATAGATTTTGGTTTGGAAGAAATTTGGAAATCTAGTGCATGTGGGACAAAAGAATAAGCCAAAATAGATCTTTTGGAAGTCAAAGTGCCTTTTTGACTAGGTTAGAAGCTAATTAACCTCTTAAGATTAATTAGGGACTCTAAGCAAGCTTAGGAATCCTTCTAAGAGTTCCTAGAGGAATTTGAATTAGATTTCGAAAGCGTTAGAAGTGGGAGATAACTAATAAGAAGGTTTATTAGCTAAATGTGGGATAGAAGACTCAATCAATGTGAAACTAGATGATTAAGAGGAAAATTACCCTTTAATTTATCGTAAAAGGGCATCCTGAGTGAGTTGGAAGAGTAGTTAATTTACAAAGTGTCATTAATCAGTTGAGTTGGAGGAGATGCTAGGAATGAGAAAACTTTAGGTTTCTATAGGTCATGGAGGTTGTTGGGGAACATTTTAAAAGTTTTGGGCTCTGTATTTTATTTTCCCCACAGTCCCCTGACACTTAGCCATTTTTTTTCTTTTTTGGATCTTTGTTATGCAGATGATTTGTGGTGCAGGGAATTGAGGATGAGAGGGAACATGATTGTTTGTTCCTCAAGGGCCCGAAAGTATCACATTCCTTATAACTCATGTAACTCGCCTTATAATTCCATGGGATCGACATTTTCTAGAAAATTATTTATCTCTGTAGGGAACTTGTGTTCTCCGTGGGATTTGTTTTCCCATACTTTTTTCTAGTCCTTTCTCACGGCTCCATTGGATTTTAATGTCCCATGGGGAAAATTGTTCCCCGTAACCCTCTTCATCCTAGAACCCACATGAACTCCACCTTCCAAAGAAATTCAAGTCATTGGCCCCTGTGGAGAACCATGACCCCAACAAAACTTGTCCTATTGGGCCTCCAAAATTCTGCATCTCCGTACAATAAAGAACCCATTCCCTAAACCTTTGAAAATTGGCATTTTCGGTCAGTTGGAGCACACGTGACCCTTAAGAACATGTACCGCTTGAGCCCTAAACTTTTGCCTTTTTCGTAAATTAAAGGGTCTTTTGTATTGTGGCTCCAAACCATGTTCCCGGAACCCCAGTTCCACCCGTAGCAATACACTGTGAAACTCTGTTTTAGCTCTTTTCCATTAAACATATCAATTTTTTGGATTTTTTCTGGAACAAGGGACCATGAAAACTTGAATTAGATGTCCCAAAGTCATTTTTTAACACTCTCACCCATTTTTTATCGAAATTGACTAATTATTGAAATCTTTGAAACCCAGAAGAGAAACAAACACCAAAGGATCCCAAGTACCAAAATCAACTGCAAATTCTTCAAACACACAAAGATTACCTATTTTTCTCCATATTCAACCCTAAAATGCTGTCAACTTCTTAGGTCCAATTTTCCCAAGTTTTTGACTTTTACTAGGGGTTAAAATGGATAACAATTTGGTGCCTCATGGGGACATCTGCCTACTAGATGAGATGATCAGTGGCCTTGAAGCATCCATTGGGTATGGAGTTAGCTTGGTAAACAAAATTCTGAAATCCTTTCCTTAAGCCACTTAATCATTGCTAAACCTGGAGTTGACCCCTATTGCTCAAATTTTCCAACTTTTATAAGAAAATCTTGAAAATAAGATGAGTGGAACTTTTTTAATCCTGGAATTCAGAGAGAAGATGAACACATCTGATACCATCCCAGAAATATGATTTCTTACCAAGTATGAAGTGCTAAACTGATGATATCTTGACAAGAATGAGTAACTACATAGTTTTGGAGACACATGCTAATTTGGAAAGGACTTGGAACTGTTGTTAACACCTAATTTCCCCATGAACATGTCTTGACTGAAATGTATTGTGCAAGAGAAAAAACAACACACAAGAAACTATGTATAAAAAGGAAGATCATACATGCTTCAAGTGAAACATGTAGAGTGTGCCCAAGCACTTCTTTTTCTGAAAGCAAACCTAAATACTCTACTCTAACTTGAGGAATGGAAAACTCAAAAAAATCCTACCATCGAAAAGGAGAAGTATCTACCCATCCTCCCAAAATAAGACCATGTGATTGATTTGGCAATGGACATGGTCTTGTGCAACAATGGAAAACTGTACGGGAGTTTGTTTTCCACCCTATACTTCAAGGTATCAACAATGTTGTCCACTCAAAATTCCCCGCTCTGATAAGAGTAAAATTTCAAAATTTTGAGTCTTAAGTGTTTTTCTCTGAGGTGCCTAAGTCGTGAAATAAAAAAAAATCTATGTTCTGGGTCGTTTTGTGTGATTTTCGGGCCTGTCGGAACTTTTTGTCCCATCTGTCCCAAGTACGAAAGTGTCTTTTGTTCTCCGATCGGCCGAAACCTCCGAGTTTGTCCCATTTTCGGGCCTGTCGGAAGTTTTTGTCCCAAGTGCCCCAAAGCCAAAAATGCAAACTGTTCCATTTCGGCCGAATCATCCTTCCCGCGTACTTCACACTTTCCTGTCCCGAATGTCCCAAGTAAAAAGTGCGAGTCATTCCATTTTCGCCCGAACCAGCCGAACCACGTACTCCGGAACTTTTCATCCTGAATGTCCCAAGTTAGAACGGACCTGTTGTTCCATTTTCGGCCGATTCGCCCGATTTTGTCCCAACTGTCCCAAGTTCCAAATTGCTCTCTGTTCCATTTTCAGCCGGTTCGCCCGGACCACGTCCTTCGCACTTTCCTGTCCCAACTGCCCCATTTGAAAAAGTGCGAGCTTTCCTAATTTCGGCCGAGCCGGTCAAGTCACGTACTTCGGAACTTTTTGTCCCGAATGTCCCAAGTCCAAATGGGCCCGCTGTTCCGATTTCGGCCGAAACACCTGAATCGCGTACTTCACACATTTTCGTCCCATTTGTCCCAAATGCATTTGTGCGTCTTCTCCCTGTTTCGCCCGAACTGGCCAAGCCACGTGTTTCGCACATTCGCGTCTCACCTGTCCCAAGCATACCAAGTGTCATTCACACTTAGTTTTTCCCGCTCGACCCGAATATGCTGTTTTTCAAAAAAATGAATTTAAGTTGCGGCTCTGATGCTATCAATCCGAAGATCAAATTTCAAGAAGCAGTTACGAAGGACGAAACTTTCAAGACGTCGGTTACATCAATTTTCAAGGATATCCATTGACATCTTCAAGATGAAACATCTGGTGTGTCCCTCGTGGCAAAGACGTGGCTGAGACGTGGAGGAAAACTCAAGCGGCGGTTTCTGAAGACAGTGGGTCCTTCTCAGAACTGGACACCTGTCTCCTTCTCCTTTCTTTTCTCTTCTTCCCTTTCTTTTCGTATTCCTTGTAATTAGTTAAGGCATTGCAATTGGCGGTCCTTAACTATTCTTTAGTTAAAAGAAACGGTTACGAGGAGTAACGGATTTGTAATCTATATAATGGCCTTTCCACGCCATTTTACGAAGGGGAGGAAGAACTTGGATATTTTGCTGAAAGTGTAAACAGATCTTAAAGAAATCAATACAAAAGGGCTTTCCGTTCTTTGTCTATCTAATTCTTGTTGTCTCTGTGTTTTCCTTTAATATTGTGAAGATCATTTTTAGTCTCTCTGATTGCATATTGTTCAGTTTTGCAAGTACAGTGATCTTGTACAACCAAGAAGGAACTTTGTGTCCTTGATTAACAAATCTGAAGAAGGTTATTTACGGAACTTTGTGTCTTTAAATTTAATCCCATTCAGCTAATGCAAATGATCTTGTCTTAAATCCTTTGAAGCTTCGCATACACGAAGAATTATTCTGCTATCTATAATTCTGAATGTTGCCATTCTGCTCATCTTCTTATTCCCCTTCCTCAGTCCTGGCGTAACTGATGATCCTTGTGGAAAACACTTTCGTAATATCCAAGTTTGACCATAAAATAATGTTCTGTGTATTTGTAAATAAGTTCGTTTCAGAATAAGGGAACCTCTCCCATTAAAGAGGAGGGACTTTCTGTCCCCTGACTGTTGCTCTTCTAAAAAGTCCTATTTGGTGACCAACAGTTTTTGGCGAGCTCCGCTGGGGAGGAAATTTGCATTCCAGCTCCGCTGGGGAAAATTGCATTCCAGTACTGCAATTTTTCGATCATCCTTTGATCTGGCGACTCCACGTTTCACTAGAGGGAGAAGGGCCTTTGGTATCGAAGATTCTCAGTTTTAGCTTTTAGAGCAACAGGATTTTCCTTTCCCTTCCAATAGAAGAACTCGTTCGACGAGCACTCCACCTGTCCAAGATAGAAGTCCTGCGGGTGGTATTCCTTCAGAGCCTGCTAGTCCTAATCTACAAGCTTTGATCCTTGCCGGTGTTACAGTTCCCCTCCAAGCCGTATTTCCAAGAATGGCACAATTACCATGGGGTCAACGTGTCGGGACCCTGGCTCTTGCGTAGCCTTTGCATGAGTTACCTAGAGGTAACTCGAAAGAACTTCCCAAAATTTACAGGAGATGGCAAAATTCACCCTGATGAACATATTGCAGCAATTGAAGGATAGATGATGGTGAAAAAAGAGTGGTAATTTCTATGGGCTCTTCTCCATAAAGGAAATCCTCCAAATCTAAAAAATACTCAGCCTCTTTGTTACTCAAATGTGCCAAGCATTCTTCTTCTTCCATGATAGCTTTTGATTCTTCAACTGGTTCACTATGTGTTTCCTCATCCTCAAGCATGAAATTTGAGAGCTCAAACTCATCCAGAAAATTAGATTTTTGTAAGGATTCCATGGAAGAAGGAACTAGAATTTCCTTGATGACCTACTTAACACTCAAGACCTCTAAATTTTTATTTTATTCCTCCATAACATGAATCTCCTCCTTGATTGGAGTTGATGATGATGGTTTTGGTAGATCAATGCAACCTCCCAGAAATTTAGCAAGCTCTAAGCATGCAGAACAATGAGGGTCACCACATGCCATGGAAACATCTTGTTCACTTGGGATATTTTAATCCTTTTCTTGAACATGCTCCTCTTCTTGTGGATTTGGAGACGATTCTTTCTCTACCACTGAATCTATAACTAGTGATGGATCAACAATCTCTGAAAAGATAGTGCCAATGTGAACACTGCATTCTGAACAAGTAGACTGTTGGTCATCATTTTTTTATTATTTTTCTATTGCTGGTACAAAATTAGTATCCACCACTTTTTTTTGAACTCCAACCTCCACTAAAGGCTTAGTCATCAACAGAATTTAAGTGATGTTGAAATTGGAAACCCAATTTCTCAAATTTTGTGTTGATTCTTCTTTTCTAAGTTCTTCATTTTTCTTCCCTCCTTGACTAGTTTTATTATTTTCTTCTTCCTAAAATGGTTTTGGGAATGCAAGAGGAGGGATGGGTTTGGATTAAAATAGTTTTCTCATTGTTAGTGGTGGAAGGGAAGGTTCAATGAAGGGGAAGGAGTTTTAGAAGATAAAATTGTAGAAGATAGAAGGTGGGATGGAAGGGAAGAAGATGGAGAAATGGAATTCAAAATTGGGGTAGTAGGTGGAAGATAATGAAAATGAGGTTTAGGTTGAGATGACATGGGTTGAGGAATGGAAATAAGGTTGTGAGATGTTAATGTAGAGGTTTCCCATTGATAGGATTGTCTAGTATTATATTCATAAGCCTCTCTCTTTTTAATCCATTCTCCAACCTAAGTTAATGTTTTGATTATGAATTGAATATTTTTTTGAGGATTAAATTACTTGGTATAGGGCCAATCCATGGATATGGAACCTTGAAACCAATCCGAAATGCCTTCATCATCTCTTTAATCCTTATTTACACCATGCCAAAATCCAACCTTTGAACCTCTCTTTGTAAATAACCACCTCCAGGTGTAGGATGACCTCCATAATTTGCATACTCTTTCTCCTAAATAGCTCCATATTCTAGATGACCAAACTGCATTGCATCTTGCACACATGGATATGCATACTCAAATTTATTTTGATCATAGACCTAATATGGGGGTGGATTGTAATATCATGAAGGTGGGTTTGGATAATAATTCTACAACTGAGCATTCCATGGTGGGAATCAAGTCATGATTACACAAATTCATGAATGAAAATAAAGTGGAAGATGTGGAAGGAACACATGGATGGAAATGAGTGGAAATAAGGTTTGCAACTCAGATAAGGGTTGTTTTTGGATCAATGGAGTCATCATATGTGCTTTGAATGTGCCTCTAAAGACTGAGATTCCAACAAGAAAACACTAACTTGTTGAAATGAAGATATAAAGCTCCCCAATATCTATCCCACCAGGTGTGCCAAAAAAATTTAGTGTAGGTATCCCGGTGGCAAAGATGCGTTGTAATGCACTCCTGTGTAAGATGAATTATGTGTTGTACCACCAGGCGTGCCAAAACTATTAGTGAAAAACTACAACACTCTTTTATTTTTCATGTGTGTGTGTATGAGCTATCAGTGTAATTTGTTAACATTGGAATGTCTCTAAAGTTGTGAGACTTGCAAACTTGATATGGCCCTCCAAAGAAGGTCGGTTCCTCTACCTAGTCCTATGCACTAAAATACTCCTAATGCAATAAAAACACCTATCTAATCCTATCCCATAATTCCAAGGGACTAGGGAGAAGGAGAAAGGGTGAAAGAAGGGAAATCCTATACTACATAGGTGATAATACCAAAAAAGGGGGTGTTGAACAGTCCATAATGCATGAAAATGAAGAAAGGTAAGCATGGAGAGGATGGAAAAACATCACAAACCAAAATACACACAATACACCATTTCCATCAAGCGCATATCATTCAACTTGCAATGAGAATAGAGAAATGTATAGAATTACCTACAAATATGAAGAAAGGCAAGAGAAAACAAGGAAATCCAAGAAAGGATAGAGAAATAACCACAAAAATATGATTTTATTACTCCAAAGTGTTGCACATTACATGATATTGAATAATAAAGGCATGATTAATCATTACAGAGCTCAAAAATGAGGCTTGGAACCTCCACAACCACCCAACAACTGAGAAGAAGAGAGAACAACATTGAGAAATTTTGTCCAACCCCCTTTAAAAAGGCTCTCTTTTACAATATGTAGAAGAGTGGAGAGAGAGAGAGAGAGAGAGAGAGAGAGAGAGAGAGAGAGAGAGAGAGAGAGAGAGAACTCGAAATTATCCTTAAACTACTAACAAAAATAATTGATTAACCTCAAAAAATCATGGATCACCTCTAAAAATCCATCCCATCATGTACCTTACCTTTTGAAGGAAGAAATTTGAACCCATGTCTTTGTTAATACCATTTTTGCTTTCTTGGGATGTATGATTTGAATCTATGTAATTTCCTTTGATTTTTACTCACCTAATCCACCATATTCTAATATTTAATTGTTTCATGGGATGGAGGAGATAATTACGATCTCAATGAACCAAATTTCATCAAATTTGGAGACCTGGGTGGTGAGATATCCTCATGCGGGTCATGGAGGTCATTGGGGAACATTTAAAGTTTCGGGCTCTGTATTTAGTTTCCCCACAATCCTCTGAAACTTAGCCAATTTATTTATTTTTGGGCTCTTTGTTATGTAGATGATATTGTGGTGTGGGGAACTAAGGATGAGAGGGAACAACGTCATGTGTTTCTTTAGGGCCCAAAATTCCCACGGTGCCTGCATTACTTATAACTCCCGCAACTCACCTTATAACTCCTCGAGCTTGACCTTTGCTTGCAGATGCTTTAAATATGTGGGGAAATTATTCCTATGGGGAATAAGTTCCCCACACCCTTGTGTTCTCCACAAAACCTTTTCGCTTGCACTCTATTCTCCACCCTGTTTGTGGCTCTGTCGACTTTCAACATCTAGTGGGGAACATTGTTCCCTGCAACCCTCTTCGGCCCGGAACCCATGTGAAATCCACCCTTCAAAGAAATGCAGGTCATCATCCCATGCAGAGAACTATGACCCTGACATAACTTGTTCCTTCATAACTCCAAAATTCCTCATCTCTGCACAACAAAGGGATCTTTCCCTAAACCTTTGCAAATCAACATTTTTGGTCGATAGGAGCACATGTAACCCTTAAGAACAAGTATCGCTGGTACCTTGAACTTCTGCCTTTTTCACACAAAAAAGGGTATTTTGTATTGTGGCTCTAAACCATGTTCCCATAATCCTAGTTCCACTTGTAGCAGTTCCATCCACAGTACCAAAATCTACAATACATTGTGAAACTCTATTTTAGCTCTTTTTCACCAAACTTAGCCATTGCTTCGGGTTTTTTCATGAACAAGGGGCCATGAAAAGTTGAATTAGATGTCCCAAAGTCATTTTTTGACACTCTCACCCTTTTTTTTCTTGAAATTGACTAAGTATTAAACTCTTTGAAACCCAAAAGAGAAAAAAAACACCAAATGATCCAAGTCCCCAAATCAAATGCAAATGCTCCAAAAAGACAGATGACCCGTTTTTCTCTAGATTCAACCGTGAAGCTTTTTCAACTACCTGGGTCCAATTTTCCTGAGTTGTCCATTTTTACTAGGGGTAAAAATGGATAGCAACTATTAACCAATTTCCTTTATGTCATCGATCCCTAGTTTGAGAGGGAGCACCTCAACCATAGTCTATCACTTATGGTTTTTATCTTACAACTTACATAACACAAACCACTCGACAAAAAGGGGTAAATGTAAACACAAAAAATTATTTTTCTAGTCCCCATCTCATGTTCACTCACTCTTCTATTGTCATTATGAACACTTGCACCTATTTCATATTTGAAATCCCATTTGCCTCCTAAATTATATTTATTTCCTCTAATTTCTATTTTCTTATCTTAATCCCATCATTATTTAATTTCCATTAATAACCCTTATTATCCCTAAACATTCTCATTATCTTAATCACATCCCTAAACCCCTCATTTATCCTTTCTAGAACCATAATCTACCCTCATTTAATATTTTCAACCACCCAACCATCATTTATCATCCCTGTGCAATCCTAAGCCACCAAATTGATCTCTAACCCTAATTAGCACTTAATAAGGCTTCATCCCTCGAGTTGTGCATCATCTCCATTAGCCAAATAAATAGTTCTCCACAGTCAATGGAGACCCTATAAATACTTTATCACCCCACTATTCAAGAGGATGAAACTTTGGAATCCGACTTCTAGTGAGATTTTGCTAGTATCTTGTCTTCTTGTGAGATGTCATCCACATCTTGAAGTCATCTTGGAATATCTGAAGCTTGGAGTCTATTTAGAGACCTAACTTGTTTCCTCACTTCTTTATTAGCTTTGCAGTCTTGTTCGTCATGTTGGAGATTAGAAATCTCATCACCCAACCTCATTTCTTTCTTATAGTTTGTTTTCCACTCATCAACCCTTAAACAACCCTAATTTAGCACCATTTAGTGTCGTCTGGTCCCTAGTCATCATAGACCCAATCTGTCTCAACCATTTTGTTTGCATTTTATCATTCGTACCACTAATATCTCTATTCTTGTAACATCCAGATCATGTAATCCCTCTATTTTCCCTTTCTAACACCCCAAGATCCCACTTTTCTGCTTAAGTCATTGTCAATTACCCTTTGGTTGTCATCAAATCACTCTACCCTAATCACATCTACATACAATATGTGTTTTCTATGCTTCCCATGTTTCTGTACCAGATCCAGGACACCATTAGAATCTAGATATTTACTCCAAATCTATTATTTGTAGCCTCTTGATCTTATCTGTTCATAGTCACCATTGACCCATGTCTAGTTTACATCCTTTCATCACTATCTACACTATCTAATATATCATTTTATCATATAATCTGAGTATTTCTGTGTTTCTCATTTTCTACGTGTCTAACATCCTCCTTGTCAAGAAGCCCACCATAAAATCCACTAATATTTTTCTCATCTAGCTGTCCTTTGTGTTGTGCAGGTTATCGAGCTCACTATGGAAATAATTTATGCATCTGTATTCCATCTTCATCATTATCACACATCAGAGGTATCCTTAAACCCTTCCATATTTGGAGTTTCTTGTTTTATTACATACCATTTCATTAACTTGAAATAGGAGTGGAAAACACATCAAACACCTGTGTTTTATTTTTCACCACCCAAGCCACTGACGCATAACTATTACTATAATCTCTAAATAGATTATTTTAGCATTCATACTTGGGGGCATACTATCCCCACACCACCTGATGATGCACTCTTGTTCCTGATTCATACTTGACTATTGAGGGAATCCTTACCTACATGAAATCACTTTGCACACACACTAGGGGAAATCCTTATTACTCCCTTCTAGTTGTCCTCTTTCACATATTTACAATTAAAAATCCACAAACATGTTTTCTTAGATCTTGATTGGATGTACTCTTTATTCCTTACACTACTATATTTTGAACCTTTTCTTATCATGTTACTAAGTTTCATATTATGATTTATCATTTTTTATACACACATGCATATTAACATGGTATCTTGAGGTGAATGCAAGTCACTTACAGGTTGTTACATGATATATTATTCTTGGCCCTATCCATTACCCGCGCCACAGAGGCTCCTAGGGGCATCTACCTTTTCCCACTTACTATCAGGTTCTACCATTACAATATTTCACATTTTCACTCCCATATTAAGATCTTACATTTTGGCATACTATTTATCTTTCCTAATATGCTAATGGGTGCTTCATGTGTAGCATTTTCCTTGCAGGACACCTTCCAAACATGGTTGTCTGATTTTTTTATATCTTGTTTGATATTGTTTGTAGGATATGCCTTGTGTTTGCTTATTTCCTTACTTGCACAAGGGTAGATGACTTACATTGTCTTGTGACATCATGAGTGATGTCCCATGTATGCAACTTACTTCTCTTTGCATTCTTTTTTTTTGTTTTCCTAGATGATTTTACAAGTTGCTATTTTTGTATGTATTGCTTGTTTATCATTAACACTTGTATGCTATCATTTTCCTATTATTTTTCTTGTGCCATGGTAACTACCATGAAAAATCCCTATTCCCCTTTCAGAAACCCTTATATCAGATATGTGTATCATTTTAATCCTTCCTCATTTGGGCTCCGTTCATTATTTTTTCATCCCACGCAACCCAAACGAGTGGGAGAAAACATCGGGTGAACCATTTCACCCTCTTAATAGTTACAAACAACAATTACATAATCGTAACCAACATTATCAGAGAAGTAAATAGTTACTGAATAGGGCATGAAACAGACTTTTAAAAATTCATAGCCTTAATAGAACCTCCCAATACAAATAGGAAACATGGGTGCTAGTGTCCCACCTAAGCGCTCATATCCTGTTGAAAAAAACATTTACAAAATAGTTTTTTAAAACTGCATAGTGATAGTTTTCTTCAGTTTCAAAAGTTACACAATCATCTTCAGATTGTAATTAGTTACTAATAGGAACTAAATAAGGAACTAACTACTTACTCAGGAATTAAATTATGAACCAAAATAGGAACAAATAATGAAGTGGCACCTAGGGCATGTTGGCATGTTGAGTTCTAGGTGTTGTCATTGATGTAAAATCTCATTAATGAAAAAAAGGATGATGGAGTAATATCATAGCATGTTAGGTAGGTTGATGACATAGAGTATCAAGTGGTTTCATCATGGCATGAGGTGTTTCAGTGAGTTTGGTTTGGTCTAGCAAGCCTAATCAAGTAACCTGATGAGTCTATACATTGTCTCATCATAACAACTATATAACTATAAAATTTACTCCTAAAAACATTAATCAATGCATGAGAATGTTTTAAATAGTTATATCTAGAGGATAAAGTGATGGATTTCCCCTTATTCTGTCTTATGGAACTTCCACTAACTGCTTTGTTGAGTGATTTGGTGACATATGTAGGGTGATGAGGTGCATTTTCTACCATTTTGTGCAGTCACAGTCAAAGGAGACTGAGTCCACAACCACTACACATTTTGGAGAATGACACTTAATAAGCCACAAACTAGGACCCCTATTTCCAACAGAGTTATGGGGCATCATGAAACTTTTATGAAAATGTCATCGGTTAATCTGTCACCTATAGTTGTGGCATGTGTTGTAGTCAGTTGTGTTTATAACAAACCTCCTTAACCTATTTCTTAGTTATTTTTTTACCAGTATTGCAGTAGTTAATATACATAAGTTATTTTTTAATTTCTCTCTAAACCATGTAATCGACTTATTTTTTATCAATATAATATATGATATTTTGAGGATACGTTTGTGTTAAGATCCTCAATCATGAAGTAGAGAAATGGCCCAATTGACTAAGGAGATTGAAGGACTAGTATTTCATGAAAAATATGTACATTTACTAAGTTCCAGTATTAATATATTGGTTTTGTGATTCCCTGAATGTAATCTTGTATCTCTTTATTTCAGTAAATTTCCTTTACTTGTCATTTCTGTTAAATAAACATTCCATTTCAACAAAACATTTCCTTTAACAATCATTTCATTCAGTAACTCTATTTCAACAGCATAGATGTATTCGATATAATTTTCTTTCATTAGTTTAGACATTTACTCACTTTCCATAGTTAAGTAGTACAAAATAAGAAAATCGACACCAAATAGAAACCCCCATAAAGAGAACCACCATAGTGACTGAGCTGCATATCAAATTCTCTGCATATTGCCTTGAATACAACCCTGGTATATAATGACATCAACATTTGAATAGGTTGATTAAATGATTGGAAGTTACAATGACCCATCATTTTTGGCGCCATTTTTGGGGATACCATAATAAAAGCACAACATTATACTCACATTTTATGCTACGGTTGTTATTGAAGTTGAGCTATGTAACCAATAGAGATACTAAGCCTTGCCTTAAAGATAAAAAATGGATGCATAAGCCAAGGGATGCTAACGAGAGATTTATAACTCGTAAAATTCAAAGAATATCCCTAATAGGAGAACATGCAATAAATACTGATAACACTACTCTTGAGAGTGAAACTTAATATAATGCTACTCTTGAGAGTGACACTGAACAATTTTCAGAAATGGGAAATAATGGAAAAAATTATGATCGACCCTTGGGTAGAACCTTTACCTAACCCATTGTCTTAAACGAGGACAAGGAAGAACCTATGAAAAAAAAAATTCCATCCATTCTTCCTATCTTTCGAGGAATTCCCACATAAGACCTAGACCAATTCTTGTTTGAATTCAAAATTCTATGCTAAACATATGACTATAAAATAGATAGCCAAAAACTCAATATTTTTCCTTCTACCCTCAAGGACTCTACCATGAGGTGGTTTCTGGGGTTGTCCTCTAACTCCATTCATTCATGGGAACATATGAATACTATATTTTTGGACAAGTTCCAAGACTACTGCATGGGAAGAGATAAGAGGGAAGAATTATTTTAGATGAGACAAAAGGAAGATAAAAATCTAGAGGATTATTTGGACAAATTTCTATTTTTCCATAGGTGAAGTGGTTATGAGTTGAATTCAGAACTAAGAAAAACAACCTTCCTTAAGGGATTTGATGATGAATCCAAATAATCCCTCCAACTCATGGGAGGAGGTGATGTACACAAACTCACCATGGAACAGAATGTTGATTTATGTAGGAGATACTCTAGAACAAGAGGAGGCATTAGAAGAAGGAAAACATAAAAACATGCATATGGTGCCTCAGAACATCTATAGGAGCTAGCCAATATGAAAATAGACATTTGACATAGTTAAATTTAGCCCTGGATGGATTGAAATCTAGGGACAAAATTGTAAAAAATCCTCTAGACATATGCTATCCCAAATATAGGAAAATACATCCTTTGAAAGAATGTCCTCTAGATATCACAGAAATGTGCATGATTTGTGATGTCCCTAAACATGACACCAACCATTGTAATTTCCTACCTCAGCTGACATAAATATTAAATACTATGACTCAAACAAACGGAGAAGTAAAATTTGTTCAAAGATCAAATAATTAGTTTTCTTATGCCCCTAGACTTGCTCATAACCTCTTGATGATGTCATGGCCCAATCAGACCCCCCACCAACTTGGGGACAACCTGATTGCACACCACCAAACTAGATGGCATACCCAAGTCCACAGCCATGGATGCCTCCATATAATTAACAAGGTTGGACATCACCAGCTAATGCACCTCCATGGCCAAACCAACATTGGTCACCCTAGTAGAACTATAATTAGCCCACGAGGTTCACACAACAACAAGATTTAATGCCACCAACACAAAACAATCACCAGTAGGGTCAAAAATCACAAACTCAACTTCCATCCCAATTTGTGTCAAACCCTAAAAATAAAAAACAACATCAATTAGTGAAGTAGGATAAGGTGAGACAATACAAGTTAATGTCATTAATAACTTGCAGATGAGATCTGAAAAGATAGTGAAAAATCCTCCAATAGTTATTACTGAGGTACCTGAGGAAAGAGAGAGAACTGAACATGTTTCACAAACACAAGAAACTAGGGATGACTAGGATAAAGATAAGAAGATGCATGTAACTCCTTTCCCAGAGATATTAAAGGAAATAAAAAATGGGGAAGAGACAACACTAGTTTAGGAGCTGAAAAAGTTGAATATAGAGGTCCCACTCTTGAGAGCGATAAGGGACATTCCTGAATTAAACCAAACCATTAGGAACCATTTCATAAATACACTAGGAAGGAAGAGGAAATACCCAAAAAAATTCAAAGTGGAAGGAAATCTAGCTGACCTTATAGATGGAAAACTTCTTTCACCAAAATATGGGGACCCTGGGAGTCTAGTCATTACTATTTTTGTAAATTGTCAGTCAATATATAATGTGTTGGTGGATCTCGGTGTTGCCATCAATTTCATAACAATAGATACATTCAATTTTTTTTATCTTTGACATTATTGTAGCCAACCAATACTATCCTCTAGTTAGTAGATCAATCCATTTTTGTACCAGATGGAATAATTGAGGACTTCATGGTTACGGTTGAATCATAGGAGCATCGAGTAGATTTTATGGTCTTACAACCTAAAGCTCAAAAGATGGGATACATGGTTATCTTAGGAAGACCCTGACTAGCCACTGTTTCTTCATACATTTATTGTAGGTCAGGAAAAATGACTATTTGAAATGGGCAAAAAGAAAAAAATATTTCTCTTTATCCTCCTTCCTAGCCATATGTGGATTTTTGTGAACGTGTGTGGGTATATTTTTCATATTGTAACAATATGAGTCCTGCTTATCCACCATCACAGTAAAAAATTATATGGAGGAAATTACTGAGACATACCCAGTGTTGGATGAAGAAGATATTGTGGCTACGGAAACCAAAACTTTGGCTACAGAGATGACTGTTTTGAGCTCAGAAGAGAACAACATCAACTTGGTAAGTGAAATTTATATAGAAGGTTATGGAGAGACCTATGATTACCATAAAGGTAAAAAATCAATTGATTTTCATTATCCTTTAGCCAAGATTATATCTTTTGACAACACGACTAGTTTTTACATGCTATAGCCTCATGCTTGTCTATTAAACTCTTTGATTGCTGAGAAAAAACTAGCTATTTTTAAAGACATTAAACAAGTAACTGTTGAGGTAGGAAAAGAATTGACTATTGGAAATAAATTAGAAGACATCCAAGAGACTAAATTCATAGACATCTTGATAAATCATTTGAAATATTTTTCTTGGGATTATACTGATATGAAAGGGATTCATCCAAGCATCTGCACTCATCATATTTACATTGAGAATGTCAAACTGGTTAGACAACCACAACGAAGGATTAGCCTAACACTAAGAAACATTTTCAAAGATGAAATAGAGAAACTATTGAGGGTAGGATTCATCCATCCAATATCTAATAGTCAGTGGGTATCACCGCTTGTTATAGTTCCCAAGAAAAATGGTAAGTGGAGAATCTGTATAGATTATAGAGAGCTTAATAAATCCACTAAGAAAGATTACTTTCCCCTACCCTTTATACATCAGGTTTTAGAAAATTTGACAGGTAACAAATATTTCTCCTTCTTGGATGGGTTTAGTGGATATGACCAAGATCAGACCACCTTTACTTATCTCTGTGGTACATTTGCATACAAAGTTCTACCATTTTTACTTTGTAATGCACACACCACATTTCAGAGAATAATTTTATCTATTTTTATAGACCTCACCAATGACTGTGTTGAAGTTTATATAGATGATTTCAGAGTCCATGGGTCTACCTTTGAGGATTCTTTGAGCAATCTTAAAAAAGTGTTAACGAGATCTGAGAAACACCAACTCTCCCTAAGTCATGAATTTTTTTTATAATGATTGATCAAGGGATTGTTTTGGGTCATCCCATCTCTACTAGAAGTATCCAAGCTGATCATAAGAAAGTATAAGTCACTAATAAGTTGCGTACACTAATAAATCAAACAGACATAAAAATTTTCCTTGGACATGCAGGTTATTATAGACAGTTTATAAATTTTTTTAGGAAGATTTTTGCATCAATGTTATATATGCTAACCAAAGACTGTGTTTTTTAATGGACTCCTCAATGTAAAAATGCTTTTGAAGTCATAAAGGATAAATTGACCACTGCCCTAGTCTTGAGAGGACCCAATTGGGGTCGGCCTTTTCGTATTCACACCCAACGCTTTAAAAAATATAATGGGATCTATTCTTGGATAGAAACATGAGGAATAACAAATGTATGACATCTATTTCATCAACAAAAATTAGATCCCTATAGAGAGAAACTACACCACTACAGAAAAATAATTTCTAGATGTTTTTTACTCTCTAAACAAATTCAGACACTACATTACTGGGTATAAGATCTTTGTGTATACATACCACTTAGCCATAAGATGCTTAATGAAAAAAATAGTAGTAGGGGGCATAATTATCATATGGTTACTTCTTTTGCAAGAGTTTAATTTGACCATTATTGATAAACCTAGAAAGGCTAATGTTGTTGTTGAATTTCTTTCAAGATTGCATGTTTCAAGAGAAGGTGAGGCAGTTCAAGATTACTTCCCAAATGAGAAATTGTTTTAAATATCAACACACCCTTGATGGTTTGCTGATCTTTCTAATTATCTAACTACAAGGAAGTTTCCATCTTATTTCACTAGTAAAGAAAGAAAGAGATTAGTCAGAAACAATGCTACATATAAGTGGTGCAATGGAATTTTGTTTAAATGTTTTCCTGACTTGATTCTTTATAGGTGTGTTCAAGAAGATGAAGTATATGACATACTGAGAGAATGCCATGATGAACCCAGAGGTGGGAATTACTTTGTAAAAAGGAAAAATTATAAGGTCCTTGGAGCTGGGTATTACTGGCCCTCTCCCCAAAAAGCTGTTAAGAAATATGTATGGAAATTTGATGCATGTCAATGAATGGGGAAACCCACTCTGTCTTCTAAAATTCCCCTCAATACTCAATTGGTCTTAGGACCATTTGAGAAATGGGGGATTGATTTCGTTGGACATATAGATCCCCCATCCTATGGAAAAGAGTACCTTCTGGTGTGCACCGATTAAGTTACCAAATGGGTTGAGCTTTAAGCACTGGAATCTTCCAATGAGGATGTTATAGTTGACATTGTGTACCACAGGATCATGTTAAGGTTTGGAGCTCTAGAATCCATAGTATCTGATCAAGGACCTCAGTTCATGTCCAACATGATTGAGGCCTTTTTGAAAATTTACTACATCACACATAGGAAATCATCATTGTACCACCCCTAATCCAATGAGCAGGTGCAAGTCGCCAATAAAGAACTAGAAAATATATTGACTAAAGTTATAAATGCAGATCGAAAGAATTGGGTGCCAATATTTCCTGAAGCAATCTAGGCATACAACACAACCTAGAAAACCACTATTGGTTTCTCCCCATATGAACTAGTATATGGGAAGAAGCTATTTCTTCCAATGGAATTCGAATTACAGACCTGGAGAACAACACTAATGATAGGAATTGACTTGGATGAAGCTCAACAAGATAGGGTGATGCAACTAAATAAGTTGGACAAGATGCGGATGGAAGCAAAACAACAAACTGATATCCTTCAACATCAGAGGAAGTTCCGGCCTGATTCTCATATCAAGACAAAAATATTCAAAGAAGGAGACTGGTCCCTACTATTTTACTCAAAATACTAACACTTCAAAGGGAAATTGAGGACAAGGTGATTAGGACCTTACCAACTTGAAAAGATATATGATAATAGATTTTTGAGATTGTTGCCAATTGATTGTGACCGAAGAACTTTGTTAGTGAACGATAATAGAGTGAGGTTGTATCAACAACCCTAGAATAAAGAAACCTTCACTAAGTACATGCAACTGTGTGAGGAATTAAATTCAGTGGAAGACTTAAAATCTTCCAACTATGAGTAGTTTGTTAGTAATATGCCAATAAAGGAAGAATACTATAATTCTGATATAATATTCTTCCCACTAAATATAAAAAACACAAAAATATGTTTTATTTTATGCATGTAAATAAACGTTAGAAGTGTAAATCATCAAAATGTGTATTAACCATAATTTCCTTTCAAATGTAGGAGGTGGAGCGCAAACATTCAAAAGGACGTTTAGATGGTAAGGTGATGTGTATTTACTTTTTACCAAAGATCTTAACTGTGTTTGAACTTCCCAATGCACTTGATTAAAAATGAATTAAAAAAATATAATGGATTAATTGGAAAAATAAGAGGTAATGATGAATGAGTAAAGGCATTCTATCACTCTTTTTGAAGGATGACATATGGCACGAGTGACAAGGATAAAAGTGTGAGAACCATGTTCATGAATTAAAAGTTCGCCACCTTCAACAATCACATCAATCCTTTCTGCCATTATTCTATGCCACCACGATGTTATCATAAATTCACATGTAGTTCAAATTCAAGCTATTTAAATTACACAAAGCTACTCTTCCTCTTCCAAGAAACCATTTCCATTGCTATGAAAAATGTACCTCCTCATTGCTTTTTCCATTCCTATTACAAACAAACCTATTCGATGGGGAAGAAGAAGAAGTAAAAGCTGGAGTCTGCAGAAACACTACTGAGGAATGTATTCATCTTTCAGATATTCATGACACAAGTTTCTTGAATTTTATTCAAAAATTTGAAGGGTTTGATAAAGATTTGATTGAAGAGTTTTTGTCAAATTTTGAAGGAACTTGTTCTAGAGTAGGAGGGAAAAGATTTGAAATATATAGCCAAACTATTAGCAAAATCTCTGGTCTTCCATATTTAGACTCAAGGTTGTCACTAAATACCCCCTCAAAGAACTAATAGATATTTTTCATGGGGAGGGGAAACCTCTTCCTGAGATAATAATTAATCCACAGGGGATTCATAAGAGTATTAAAAGAGACAGCTTACCGGGCCATTAGGAGGAGGAATCTTATTGGGTGAATAGGTATTTCATTTATGAAAGAAAAAAATTAGTATTGGGAGGCAATACCCGGAATATTTTGACCCATTTGAAGACAGACAGGGAAAAACATGTGCTTAGAGTTAATCTCCCTGAGTAACTAGAAAATGTAGTCATAAAAGTGGGTAAAGAGTATAAAAATGTTGGTGGCGATGCTATAATTAAGCACTTAGGGATTATTCAATTGATTTATGTGCACCAGGCCTCAAGGAAAGCCAAGAGGAAAGTAGAAAATATGGCTATAGGATAAAGTTCCAATTAGAAGAAGGTTAAAGGCTCTCCCATGCCAATTTCTACTGAACTAGGCCATAACACTCAACCTAAGATTCAATCCACTCCTTAGTCTTTCCCTGTGTTTATTAAATATTTTGTAGATGAAGCCGAGTAGCCTTCTAGGCCTATAACTTTGAATAAAAAGGCTATCATGTCAACCCCTACTCATAGTTTGGTGAGAAAAATGACATCTAGTTCAGTGAGGAAGGACGAAGTTTCTAGACCTGTATTATCTGATGAAGGTGCAACCCAAATTTTAGAAAAGTTTGTTAGAAACTGATACTTCCTCTGCCCCAAGATAAAAATCAAGGGATTTTGAGTTTACATCAATCATTCCTAAGGAACAAAGCCATGCTGCTGAGGCACTGGAAATCTATTTGGAAGCTCCAGAAAATATGCCTACAACTTTAGAAATCGAGACGGTAGCTATGAAAACTTCTGCACAAGGAATTGGACGTACATAATCACAAAAAGATGAGGTTTTGAGGCAACACCACGAGGAAATTTCTGATTTAAAAGAAAAAATTAAAGGTATGGAAGCAACTCATTTGTCTCTTCAAAATGATTTTGTGCAAAAGAGTATGGAAAAAGATAAATAAATATATGTTTTGAGAATAGAAGTTATTAGTTTAAAGAGACAGAAGGATATTGGGTTGAAATAATGGGATGATTTATCATCTCGTTGGATCCAAATCTCTCTTAGAAACAAGGAGTTAGAAGAATACAATATAAAACTCAAGGAAGAGGCTAAATCCAACTCTAATGCAAAGATAAAATTGGAAGCAATTGTTGAGTCTGTTTGTCCTTTGGCTTGTAAACTTTAAGCTTTTAGAAAACCATATTCAGTTTATATTTTATTTATTTAAGAACAATTTTATTCATGGTAGTTTCAGAGAATTTTTTGTGGAGAGCCTCATGAGGCTCTTGATGGAAAAACCTTTTTACAGTTTTATCAAAGTTGTACTCTAGAAGTACAAAACTTGTTGTGTAAATTTTATCTCCATAACATGATGGTTTCAAATGTTGTCAATTTTTTCAAAATCTATTAGTAGGAGAGTTTCAGTTTAAATATTTTCAGTCATTGATAAGGAACCCAATTGTGTGGGAAGAATGGACTGACATCTTTACACAGCAGGCTAAAATTGTTAGTTTTTACATTCGACCTCAACACCATAATGATGTTTTAATGAAGAAGGATTTTAGGTCTTTGTATTACCAGGCCGGCATTGGTAGACACGCCTCTGAGATCTTGGCATAATGTGTCCAGTAATTTGAAAATTATTGTTAGCAAAAATTTGGTCAGGATATGACATCATGTGATAAGTGATGAGACACTTGGAATATGCCACTAAAAATAAGAGAAGTGATTTCTGCTCAGAATATCAACTGGAGCATGAGAAGGGGAGATGCACTTGTGGAAATTATTCAGAAATTGGAACAAAAATGGAACAATGACTATAGTGATGAGTGGGTTGGGACACATGTTAGACCTCCTCTACTTTTTAGCCCAATGAATACTTGGAAAAAAAGTGCTCCTAAATCAAATGAAATCTTTACAACATGGGTAGAAACTATATTTGCAATCCAAAGATGTAAGGGCACCAAGAAACAACATGTAGATCAATTTGAAGAATGTGATATGGAGAAACAACTTGAATAGAAAAATAAGGTCAAAGGGATTTTGCATGAGGACTTGTAAAAGGTAAAGTGCAAGGGAGATGATGAGTCCATAAATTGACTCATCATAGCAACTATATAACTATAAACTTTACTCCTAAAAACATTAATCAATGCATAGGAATGTTCTAAATAGTTATATATAAAGTAGAAAGTGATGCATTTCCCCTTATTCTGTCTTATGCGAACTAATGTCCAATGGAACTTCCACTAACTGCTTTGTTGAGTGATTTGGTGACAAATGCAGGGTGATCAGACACATTTTCTACCATTTTATGTAGTCACAGTCAAAGGAGACTGAGTCCACAACCACTACGCATTTTGGAGGATCACCCTTAAAAAGATACAAAATAGGACCCTTGTTTCCAACAGAGTTATGGGGTGTCATGAAACTTTTATGAAAATGTCATTGGTTAATCTATTTCCTATAGTTGTGGCATGTGTTGTAATTAGTTTTATTTATAAGACACGTCCTTGAACTATTTCTTAGTTAGTTTTTTTACCAGTATTGCAGCAGTTAATAGACAGAAGTTATTTTACAATTACTCTCTGAACTATGTAATAGAATTATTTTTGATCAATAAAATATATTATATTCTAAAGATACATTTGTGTTAAGAGACTCAATCCTAAAGTAGATCAAGGGCCCAATCGATTGAGGAGATTGAAGGGCTAGTATTTCATGTAAAATATTTACATTTACTAAGTTCCTGTCTTAATATCTTGGTTTGGTGATTATCTGAATGCAATATTGTATCTCTTTATTTTAGTAAATTTCCTTTACTTTTTCTTTCTGTTAAACAAGCATTCCATTTCAGAAAAGCTTTTCCTTCAATAAACATTTCATTCAGTAACTCTCTTTTAGTAGCATAGATGCATTTGATATACTTTTCTTTTAGTGGTTTAGAAATTTACTCAATTTCCATAATTAAGTAGTATAGAACAAGAAAATCGACACCAAATAGAATCCCTCCATAAGGAGAAACACCATAGTGACTGAGTTATATATCAACTTCTCTGCATATAGCCTTGAACAATACCCTGGTCTATAATGGCATCAATATTTGAATAGATTGATTAAATGATTAGAAGTTACAACAACCCATCATAACCTAGCTATCCTAGGTGATGGAGCAGGTTGGTTTGATATTTTGGTGGCTTAACAAGCTTGGTATCAACATGGATAGAAAATTTGGATATGTTTTAGCCACTCACATGAGTTTTAGGGTGTCGATGCAGGTTGATGACCCATTTTTAGGTACTTATCTAGACCTAGTCTAGGTGCTTGGAGGCATGGGGATGATTTTTAGAGCCATGTGTCTCATAGATGCATTTAGGTGAGTAATAATTGTGTATTAAGGTTATGTGGGCCTTTTAGAGAGGTTTCTTAATGATTTATAATGTTGTTTCAGTAGAACCTAGCCTAAACCATGCAAAACCCTAAGGGCTAGTCATGAAAATGAGATTGGTAAAGAATGTGCAGAGCTATTTTAGCCATGATAATTGGATATTTTAGTGAGTTGTGTCATGATGATGTGGGAAAATTTTTAGGTTTCCATGATGAGAATTTTGCATGTTACATCAGTTTTGGTGAAACACAGTCAAGAAGAAGATGACTTCCATCTTGAATTGTAAATTTTGATGCTCACCCTAAATTATGTGATTTTCATGGGACCTTGTGGCTTTTAGGGATGGTTTTCCATTGAAAAAATAAGGTTTCACAAGAATAATTAATTCATTTTATCGTCACATTTTTATGAATGAATGTTAAGAAGGTAAAAAACATTTTGTGTGTTTGAAACCCTAGATCAAAAGTGGTAGGATATATATTGATGACAAGTGCCTAGAATTTATTTCTTGTGCTAGTATGATGATTTTATGTTGTAGATAAATCCTTTATATTTATAAAAAAGTATTGTAAAATATGTGGTGATCAGTGGACCCCACTCAAAAAGGAAAGTTTCTGAATAAGTTCAGTTTGGGACAAATTTTTCCTAAGGAGTTGGGAAATAAATTGACATTTTTCTAAGTATGGAAGTTGTATTTGATTTCTATGATGATTTTAGATCATGGTTGAGATTATAAATGGAAAAGTGTACCCTATATATGAAGACTAGTCTTAAGGCAATTTTGGGGTAGTTTTGAGTAGTTTTCAGAGATGGACTTGTTTGAAGACCTTCCACTTGAAGTTGGAAGGAAATGTAAGGTGTTATGGAAATAAGATTCAGAGTTATTTTAAATGGTACATGGTTTTTCACATGATGATGAAATTTAATTGGTCATCTAGCTCAATATGTGAAGAAGAATATTTGTTATTTCTGAGAACAAAATTGCTTTTGCTAGCCGATGGAGGTAGAAGAGGCATGAGATGGATTGGTTGATTCTTTATATCAATTGGAAAGTTAATAGGGATTAATTTTTTTTATACTGAAGGATTTTAGAGGTATTGAAAGTGGTAGAAAGGGTGCCAACTAGTTGAGTTTTCAAAATTGTTTTCTAGGAAGCTCAATTTGGTGAAGAGAAAATTTGGTGTGGTTTTCACATATGGATGTTTCATGAAATATAGAAAGCATGGTTTTGATCTAAAGGTATATTTGATTTCAATGAGTGGATACATTCCATAGTTGAGTTGTTCTTGGGTGGTCTTGAGGACCAAAGGTGAAGATCGGTTCCTGGAAACAATTGTTTTGAGAAGGATATGAGCCTTCTTGAGTGTGTTATGATAAATTTGATTGGTGTAAGATAATTCATGACCATGGATGATGTTTTTGTGTCATATTTGACATGAGTGAGAAATTAGGGAGATTTACTAATCATGGTTATGGTTTTTGTAGTTTTTAGTTGTGATGGGGTTTTGAGCTCATTTTGAGCTTGTTTGGTATGTTTGAGCATGGCCAACCTACATGGGTCCATTATGAATGTTTTTATGAATGTGCTGGGAATTTTTAAAGTTTAATTGGTAGAAAAAAAAAGGAATACTGACTTATTTAATGTTTGAGAGTTGATAAGGGTATAAAGTGTATGTTTGAATTCAAATTTGCACTAGTTGAGAGAGATGGAAAAAATGCGACCCAAGTGTGTGTGTAACAAGAATGAAGGAATAATTTTAGAGATGAGGTGTGTGAGTGGATGAGGAATGTTAGAGAGAATTTGTGTAATGGTTTGAGATCAAATCAAGTCAATTTTTTCCAAGGTTGAGCGAGTTAGAAGGAGGTGTGTTTGAAGGAGTTTGGAGCTGAATCGTGTGATAACCATCAACTGAGTTACCACAGTATATCTTCAATGATATTCTTATAAAAACATTATGTGATGATTCATATTCATGCATGCCTCTTTTCTTATTAACATCAACAAGATTTTATGGGTTGGTGCTCTTTGTGGGGTTGATGCCTCACTAAAGAATTCTATTGTGATTTGTAATATTAACTTGAGTCTTTGTTGTGTGTAATATAAGCAAAGTTTTCAATGGGTGTTATTACCCTTGATGGTTTCCCACTTACATCTTGTGTTCTTGTGTACTCCATGTTTATGTTATTTTGGATGATTGTTACTTATTGTTGATATCTCATTAATGCATGGTTGAATGTTAAAGGTGTATAAAATTTAATTTGAAATTGATTAAGGTTTTTAAAGGATTGATTCACCCTCCTCTTAGTCTATTTCACTTATAAAAATTATAATAAGAGCAGTTCCTTTTGTCGAAGTTTGATCACTTGAAAGTATATACTTAAAGCATAATAATGGTGAGTCATCTGAGTGGTTCTACCAGAAAGGCACCATTGTTTGATGGTGTGAACTATGATTTTTGGAGTTTTAGGATGAGGACTCACATCATATCCCTAGGATTTGATGTTTGGAAATTTTTGGAGGATGGTTACACTATTCCAGCTACTCCTCCGCTAAGTAATGTAGATAAAAAGTTATGTAGTGATAATTCAAAGGCTATGAATGCTATCATGTGTGGTCTAGGTGAACCTGAGCTTGTGTAGGTGATGCATTGAAAAAAAAAAAGTAATGTGGGAGAAACTTCAAGTCTTGTATGAAGGAGATTCCAAGGTAAGGATAGGTATGCTTCAGACTTGTAGAAATCAGTTTGAAGGGTTAAAAATGAGTGATGATGGGCCTATTATTACATATTTGCTTATGGTTGACAAGCTTGTCAAAACCATGAAAGGTATAGCTAAAGAATTAAAGGAAGAGGTTGTAGTTTAAAAGGTTTTGAGATCTCTAATAACTAGGTTTTATCCCAAATTATCTGCCATTGAAGAAGCCAAGGATTTGACTCTTCAAAAAATGGATGATTTGTATGGAACCCTAACTGCATATGAGATGAGAATTAGAATGAAAAAACTATCAAGAAGAAGATAGCCTTCAAGGTTGAAAAGAAGACAAAGAACAAGAAGACTAAGGATGATGATGCTTCTCATAATATGGATGATGCTGAATTTGATGATGAAGAACTCTTTAAAATGCTTGCTAGAAGATTGAAGGTTGGATTTGGAAAATAAAAAGGTAAAATTCCTTATAAATGTTTCAATTGTGGTAAAGTAGGACATTTTGTTATCAATTCTCCTCATAAGCACAAGAAGGATGATCTAGATGAACATGAGCATGTTGGAGATCATGAAAATGAGTATCACAAGTATGGTAAAGACAGAAAGAGCTTTAAGAATTTTGATAACAAGAAGAAGAGTTTTTATAAAAAGGAAGAGGCTTACTCATCTGAAGCAAGTAGTTGTGATAGTGGTGTTTCACATTGTGAGTGTGAATCTGATCATGAAGATGTTGGAGATAAGGTTTTGTTCATCACTAAAGAGGTTATGAGATCTACTAGTGATGGGTCTACTTTATTAGGTGATTTCATATAATGTTATTGCATAGATTTTGAGGAAGAAGAAGATGATGTTGAAGATGATATAATGTGTATCCAAACCAAGTTAAGGAATACTAAAAATAAGAACAAGAATTTGAGATATCAATTCAAAGGATTCAAAGATAAGATTCATGATCTAGAAGAGAAGCATTGCTTTGAAACAAGAAAGCTAAATGAGATTGTTAGAATGCTAGCAGAAAAGGTAAAATTTCTAGTCACTAGTTTATAAGACAAAGAGAGTAAATACACAAAATTTGAAGAGGATATAGGGTTTCTGAGGGAAATTTTTGTATATTGTGGTAATAAGTCTAATTCCTTGTATAAATTAGAGAAAAGCACCAAGGATCTTGATGATCTACTTGGAAAATAAAGATCAACAGGTGATAGAGTAGGTTTGGGGTTTAGTGATGACCTTAAGGGAAAAGAAAAGATGAAAGATTATAGTTTTCCAAGAAAGAAGGAAGAAGATCCAAATAAGAAGGATGGAAATAAGAATAACTCCACCAAAGACAAGCTATTTTACCGAATAGTTGCGTATGTATGAGCAAAACAAATAAGTTAAAGGTGAGGAGGAATATCTGTGAGATGAAGGTGGAAGCTAGACTATAAGCACTATGAATTCTCGATCTAATGCTGATTGCGAGAACTTCCTTTTGGCTAGGAGGAACTACTTGAAATAAAAAACAAGACCACAAGAGGAATATTAAACAATATGTCAGTGGAATGCCTAGCATATGTTAGATACGGGAAGTGTGATACTCCCTAGATGGCTATAAATCAACTATTTAATACAATTTAATGTGAGAAGTAACATAAACAAATAACATCCTACTGTAGTTGATATGATTTAGGTATCTCATTCAAATGCAATAAGAAAATATAAACTAACATGTAAGGTTATGATTAGATTTGGAAGTTGGGCAGGTAGCCAAGGTGACTAGAACAAGTCAAGGTCAGGTTTTGGGTGAAGGTTATGAGGTTTTTGTTACAGGAAGAATTACTAGATATAGAGACCGATGTTAGTCAGGTATGATTGATGCCGGTTGAGAGGGAAAATGATGACAGTTTAGGTTAACCAGTGTCGGTAGAGGCAGAATGGTAAAAACTCTATAAATTTTGGTTTTGGGAGATTCTCTTAGACTACACAGGGAATAGATGAAGAATGGTGAGGTTGGTAATAGTGATGGGAATACCTAGAGATGTCTGGAGTTAGGTATAGAGAAGAATGAGGTTGTAGGTAGTTAGGTGGATGGATTGATAGGAATGCGGGAAATGATGGGATGCAAAGGAGAATATGATTTAAAAGAGAAAGCTAAAAAAATGATGATCTATGTAAGTATGGAATGATGCAGATCAAAATACACTTGTATTTGTAGACTTGATGGTTAGATGAAGGTGATGGTTGATCGGTGAAGCTGGTGGTTAGTGCTGTGATAGTGCTTCCCAGAATGCTACCGTGAATGCCAATGTCTTCAGATAAGTCTTGGTACCGGATAGGTTGTGTCTAGATCTGTGCAAAGGCTTTGATTCATGCTTACATGCAGATACATATATCTCTAAACTTGAATAATTCTTCTAACCTCTGGAACAAGGTTACTCAAGTGAATATATGGTAACCGATGATGATTAGTGTGACCGGTGTCGATTTAGGGTTAGCCGGCGTTGGTTAAGGCAGGAAATCCTAGGTTGCCAAAATGGTAGATCTTGGCTATCTTTTTGGCTAGTTCTCTCCATTGTTTTGGGTCTAAAATGGTATTTTTTGCGTAATTAAGTGGGCATGTTGTTAGAGAAAGAATATGCATCTAGTGTTAGGGTTAGACTAAGTCTCAATTAGTTATGGTAAGTAGAGATTGAGTCCTAGTTAGAATGAACATGCTAATAATAGGTTTATGATGAGGTGTCTAGGTGATGTGGCTAGTTAATCATGTGCACTACTGGATATGAATATGTAAGGTATGGTTTATTTAATTAACAGGGTTATAAGGGTGGTACGACCTAATTTTGGTGTCTACATTTTGCCCCTTTTTGTCACGTATCTTGTATTGGTAAGCGACGATAATGAAAACATGAAGTGATTTCCCCATGTGTCGGTGAGAGAAGGGTTGCCCCAAGTGTGGGTGAAGGTGATCCCCCTCAAACTAGGAATGGATGAGGTGTTATACAAAATCCATGAGTGGTTTGATAAATGTGTAGTTGGTGTGAGTTAAGGTAGGTGGTAAAGAGTATGGGTACTTTGGGAAAGGATAATGGTCTATTCGGGTAATTGGTAATAGTCTAGAGTCAAATTGGGTAATAGGTAATGATAATCAAATGCACACACACGTATAGACTGCAACATAGTATCAGGTTGAAGAGCTTGCAAAAATCTACATCGTCCAAGGTCGATACATTTATTCCAACAAGGGTGAAGTGATCCAGGTATCCAAGGCATATGTTATGGTCCGGAAACACAATGTAGGTCAGGTGCAGGAACGTTTAGGTATGTTTTGGTACACCAAAGGTTGGGTAGGAATAAACGGCATGACAATATGCAAGGTAAGGTCATTAGGCCAAACAACATGGGTAGCAACATCACAAGGTATAGTGAGTACACAAGGTCAATGGTCACACCAAGTAGGTTAGGTCCAGGGTGAATAGGTCATGGCACGAGTAAGGCCAAGGTATAGGTAAAGTAACAAATCTTGAGACACAACTAAGGAAATCTAGGGGTAGTTTGGACATGTAGGTAGGTTAAATTAAGTGTGGATGAGGTCAAAGAGTATTTGGAATTAATGAGTTGAGGTCAAAAATGGGAAAAATGAGGTAATAATGGTAATAAAAGGTGACCAATGCCAGTTATAAAGTAACCGATGTCAGTTTGGTATGACCAATGTCGGTAATTTTAGATTAGGGATAATAAAAATAGAAATCCATATTTTACAGATTCATTTGAACGCGTTACCATTTAGGAAAATAAAAAAGTGGTGGGGTAAGAGTTGGAAAGTGATAGGATGAGATAGAGAGCTGAGTTGGTGAGCCTCGTAGTTGGTGATTAGCATTCAATTAGCAGGTCCACAAGATCGGTTCGAGTGATTTCATTGGTTGTGAGGTGGGGAGTGGATTTTGGAATGGTTGAGGTAGGAGAGGGGTCAGGTGGACCACTGATGCGGTGGCCAGATGTACCACCATGTAGATGACACCAAGATGAGATTGGATTCGATCCAATTCTACTCTTTTTGGTTGAAATTAGTGTGTTGAAATTGGGTTGGGTTGAAATGTTGTTGGGTGGGAGTTTATTTTGAATTTGTAGGTAAAATGAATGAAATTAGGGATGTGGGGGGTCCAATATAGTAAGAATGGGTTGAGAATAAAGTCATGGGAGGTTTGGGTAGGGTAGAGTAGGTGTGTTGGGTGTATTTGGCAAGTTTGGAGAGGGAGGGTTGGGGTTTGTGGGTTTTTGATGTCATGATAGAGACCAATGTTGGTCAAGGGTTGGCCGACATCAGTCAAGTCTGAGATGACTGACATCGGTGAAATTGAACAGGCGTCAGTTGAGGAAAACAAGTGACAGCTAAGGTGATCGACACCAGTTAGGGATGATGAGAAATAGGGGGAAGGAAAATAGTCAAAGAAGGGCTAAGGAAAGGTGTGTATAGGGAAAATATGGTAAAATGGGTGTTTTGGTGATGGTGGGGGTGGCAAGTAGAATAAGGGAGAATATGTGTAACAATATACTTGGAAAAATGAGTAGTCATTAGGGTTGTGGTTTAGGAGGGTGGGGTGGGAAATAGATATGTCATGTAATAGGTGTGCTGGGTAAAAGGTATGTTGGGTATGGTCAAGGCTGAACAATGTTGTTGTTTATTACATACTTGATAGGGACAAACTATGGATGAGGGATAGAGAACCACCTATGTTGCTAACAGTAACATCGAGCATGATCACAGATGAGTGGAGGCATGTGATGAATGTTGGCTTGATTGGGATCCAACATTACAGATGTATATCTCAAAACTTGAGTTTGATGGTTGCACTCATCAATAGATGGGATTCATTGACCAATACATTCCGCCTACCGATGGGTGAGATCATTGTCACCCTAGAGGATGTATATAGGATCCTACGACTACCTATAGTGTGAGAGCATGTTTATTATATTTCATCAGAGGCATCAGAAGAGACGATAGTGGCGGTGTTTGGAGAGGCGAAGGTGGAGTTGAGATACCATAGCATGAGCCTGAGCTATGGGGACATGTACACGACCCATCCTCAGGAGATGAGGTTAGTTGTCCTTATTATGGAAGTGGTGTGTTACTTTGCATTATCAGATGTAGAGGGTGGGATATCCCCATGAGCACTGATGGGGGTTCTATAGGACATGATGGAGTAGAGCACCTATTTTTCTTGGGCACCAACATTCTTGGTGTGATTGTATAGAGAGCCGTGGGCCTACGGGAGGTTAAAAAGGTTCAATTTGTGTTGTACCTTCCTTCTTCATTATTGAGCATACAAGAATATTGTATGTTTGCATCCAGTTAGTTTTCCCCATCCTGATGCATTTGATGCAGGCTTGGTCTAAGTTGGCTACAGGCGTTGGGTACTTGCTGGTGGAAAACATAGGGTGGTTAGGGCTGCGCATGATGTGGCATATTATAGGTGCATGCTAGAGGGATTATCACGGGTTGAAATTATTTGGAGGCCATATGTTAGTTTCATTTCCTATAGACACATGGCCAAGGAGTTGGAGGATCTACAGTTGCTCATGTGGATAAAGGGGCACCGTGCCGACAAGCACGAGATGATACCTGTTGATAGGGTCAAACAATAGTTTGGGTTACCCTAGGACATGCCTCCATCATTCCCACAGTATAGAAGAGATGACATGGAGAGGATTATGTCTCTACCACAATTTATTGTGCCAAAATAGCAGGAGGAGCAGGTGGTGGACAAGAGAATTGATGATGTCAGGGGTCACAGACAGATATAGGCAGTTGGGGGTGGTGTAGCTATGGGTAGTACCACTGAGGCCTAGGTGGCCTAATTTAGCCACTATTATAGTTCAAACGGACACACTAAAATGGTAGGTGGCCACCCTTTTGACACAACTTGGAGTATTATAGGGGAAACTTATAGGATTAGAGGTACAAGTTACCACTTTATAGGCATAGGTGGTATCCCTGCAGGCCCAGGTTACACAGGGATATGTACCCACATAGGGTGGTTATGGTGATGGGGGATAGTAAGCCACCTTACATGCACATATAATAGGTTTGCAAGGTCAGTTGGCCATTGCACATGCTCAATTTGTGGCCCTACAGGCATAAGTCACAAGGTAGGCACCCTCACAAGCCTAGGGATAGGGTACCATATTACAGGAAGTAGTGGGACAGGGTCCCATGGTACAGGGAGGAGGGTAGGGTTCACAGGTACATGGGTCGAGGCCATCCCTAGTAGGATAGAGCTTGCATGTTATTGTGAGACCTATGGCACCACCACAGACAAGGTTGATGGCGAGATTCAGGGATGCCCTGAATGAGGCCAAATATTACCAGGATCACTTGACGACTGTAAAGATAAATCTCAGCTCCTATGCAAAGTACAAGGCACATCATGCCTTAAGTGAGAGGAAGAGATCCCGCACACATAGTGTAGAGAATACAGGGGCCCAACAAGCCCCGAGATAGGGTTAGGGTGAGGCTACTAGTTCACGGAGGCCTAGACCAACTTTAGGCTAGGCAGAAACTAGACCGAGACCCATAGAGGGTGGAGAGATGATGGTAGGGCGTTAGACAGGAAGAGACAAGGAGACAAATGAGATTGGCTCTGAGGGTCTCAAGTCAGGTGACTATTATTCACATGGTATGTTTATTTATTTTTTGATATTTTGATATATATACCGTCTTGCATGCCGATGATAGTGAGGCTATACATGAGATTTTTTGTGAGTTGATTATTATACCGCCCTGCTTGCCAAATATTTTGAGGCTGTACTTGAGAGATACTTGTATTATTTTGTATTAGTGTATATATGATGGATACACAAAATTTCATTTATAGATGGTGAGATTGATGGTATTGATGATGTACTTGCATTTTGAAATTTCTATTATTATTTGTGTATGGATTGAAACTAGGTGGATTAGTTATGGTGGAATCAATTCAGTTTAGGCATGGTTGAGTTAGGTCAATTAGGAATGGTTGATCATGTTTTTGGTTTTGATTTAATTTCTGAGTTATTGGTAACATGGGAAATAAATGATGAGTTATATGTATGTTATGGTGTAAATTTCCAAAATCTTTAATAGCATGGAAATGTGAAATGATTGATTAGATGTTTGCATGATGTGATAAAATGGTAGATATGTATGTGTGGTAAATTTCCAAGTGTTATGAAAAATGGAAACTAATTACGGTAGAATTTTAATAGAAAACACATGTGGAAAAAAATGGGTTAGGCTAAAGAGTGGCCGAGTTAACCTCCAAGGGCCCCATGCCCTTCAGAGTGATGCTTACATAGCCCTGGCAAAAAGGGGCCTTAGGCCAATGTAGTTCTCCCATAAGCTAGGGAAGAATATGATGAGGTAGAGGAATGGGCTGGTATGTTTTAGGTATGATTGGGTCTAAGTCATAGGCATGGGTGAGTTTAGGTTGATTTTCGTGAAAGAGGAATTCATAAAATGTAGGTGTTGATGGTCTAGTCCTATATAGGATAATCAACAAGTAATGAAAAAGGTGAATGGTGAGAAGTGAAAAAAAAGAGCTACCTAATTCATAAGAACCATAGCGAGTCTACCATACCATAGATAGGATTATGAACATAAGACCCTAAAGGCATTACATAATCGATTGTTCTAAGGGTGAATAAAGTCACATGATCATGAAATGTCACATTTACAGCACTTCCCTTGAGTGAGCAGGAAATTAAGGTAACAAGGCAATGAGGTGAAAGAGGTTGGTTTAGCGTAACTCAGTACGAGATAGCATGCCTACTTGGAAAGAAACCTAAGATCAAGATAGGCAAGTCCATGATGAAAATTTTCTCTTTTTCTTCTTTTTGCTTTTCTATTTAATAGACTGATCGATGCAGGAAGTCTACGTGGGATGAATATATTATCTCCTTGAGGTCTTCAGGAAGCTAATTGATGTGGGAAGCTTCTGAATATATTTTTTTGCAAGGATAGTCTCTTTTTTTATGATAGACTATGTGTAGTATGTCGAGATTTGTATAGCTTTCCTTCGAGGGAGAAGTCTATTTATAACGGTGAGATAGAGAGAAGAGATGTCCCTTTTAAGGGACTTGTCTCTTTTTTGGAAGTTTAACTCAAGGAGGTGAATCCCATTTTGCTTTTGAAATTATTTTGATTTTTGGATGTTTTTAAGTCATGGACAAGACTATAGTGGAAGATTAGGCCCTCGTTGAGAAGACAAAAACCATAGCACACGGAAGTTAACTATGAAAGAGATGGTGTTAAATGATGAATGACCATGGGATTCCATCTTGAAAAAGATAAAAAGTATCCATAAATATCATGCTATGAGTAGAGCCATGGTACTCATATTGAAGACAAGGCTAAAAGGTGATGGGTAATCACATGATTCTTGTTTATTAGCTTTTCCCAAGAATTAGAAATAAGAAAGGTGAATGACACTCAAGGGATGAGTGTTAAATAGGCCAAAGGTGATATAGGACTCGAATTAAACAATAAAATGGTCGAAGATGAAAGGTATTGAGGGGCTCAGGTTTGGGTTTACCTTCAAGTGAAGATAAATGATAAGCACCTGAACCATAGGCATGAGTGAAGATATAGGGTCCAGGCCATTTAGGAGCAAATTTTCTGTGTTTAATTTTCTCTTCTTTTGTTACATGTTGATTTTCCTTCAAGATGAGGTCGTCGACCTGGAAGGTTCGTTCATGGACACGTTTGTTATAGGAACATTTGATACATTTTTGGTATATTTGGATATGGTCAAGAGAATTAAGACGACATTATTCTAATAACTCAAGTTGTGCCAAATAGTCATGAAAAAATTCATCATCGTTGAGCATGTATTTGAGTGAGATACAAAGAGATGGAATCTGGACTTTGAGAGAAAGGATAGCCTCAGTACTGTAGACTAGGGAGAAAGGTGTGGCAATAGTTGAGGTGTAAATACTAGTACAGTAAGCCCACAAGGCAAAAGGAATGTGTGTATGCCAATCCTTTCCAGCATCGTCAACTAATTTCATGAGAATTTTGTTCAAGGTTTTATTGGTTGATTCTACTTGGCCATTGGTTTGTGGGTAAGAAGGTGAAGAGAAACTAAGTTGAATGCCGAAGGAATCATAGGGTTTCCTTAAGGTTTTTTTTTCAAATTGTTTTCCATTATCAGTGATGAGGTGGTGAGGAACACCAAAGCAAAAAATAATGTGATGATTAATGAATTCACATATTTTCTTAGATTTTGTAGAAATGAGAGGTAAGACTTCAATCCATTTAGTGTAATATTCAATAAAAGTTATAATCCATTGATGGAATTGTGAAGAATGAGGATTGATCTCTCCAACAAGATTTAAACCCCATTGAGAGAAAGGCCAAAGGTCTCATGTGACCTGTAAGGCATGACTAGATGTGTGATGAAGATTAGCATGTTGCTTGTATTTCACACAATGTTTGACATAGTCACAATAGTCGCAGTTTAAGGTTGGCCAATAATAGCCTAGGTGAAGAGTGTGTTTAGCAACATCTAAGCCACTAAAGTGACTCCAAAAATTCCATCGTGAACTTCCTTGATAGTGTAGGGAATTTCAAAACTTGTAAGGCATCGTAAGAGAATACCGTTAAAGCTACATTTATAAAAAAAGACCACCCATGATGACATAGTGAGAGAAACCTTTAAAAAAAAGTGCATTTTCCATTATGAGTAAGATCGGGAGGTAGGATGGAAAGGGAAAGATAGTATGCAAATTTCTTATACCAAAGGTCACATGGGTCAAGTGCAATGGTTTCAACGGAGTTTACATCTTGAGATAAATAAGAAGGTGATTGCAACCTTTGTATTGTGACAAAGATTTTGGAGTCAGCAAGCAAAAAAGGTATCTAAGAAGCCAAACAAACCATGGTATATACAAATTTATTAGTAGAGTGTGGGGTGGTTTGAAGTTCGTAACAGTCAAAGGTAGTCAGAAGTATGTCAACACGGTGTTTGTACTTTTGGAGTATTTCGTTATGACACTGGTATATACCATTGACTTGGTTTACAACCAGTTGAGAGTCTCCAAAGATATTAATTGATTTGACCTCTAGGGTGATGGTATTTTGAAGGCCTAATATGAATGCTTCATATTCAGCGATGTTGTTAGTGCAATCAAAATCTAGTTTCAATGATAATGACATAGGTTCCCCATCAAAAGGAATGAGGATAATTCCTACACCACCCCCACGCTGACATTTGGAACCATCAAAGAATAAGGTCATCTGGTAAGTGGTATCATCCAAAGAGAGGGTAGCAATGGATTCTTCTGGGAAATTGAAGTTAGATGGCTGATCTTCGGAGAGAGGTGTGTCTATAAGTTGGTCAATGATGGTTTTTCCTTTGAGATATTTTTGATGGATGAATTCAAGGTCTAGGTCTACAAGAAGCATAAGCCAATAGGAAACACATTGATGTTGGTATGGTTTGACATACATGTAATGTAAGGGGTAAGTGTTAGTGATGAAAAAGGTTTTGTGGTTGAGTAGATAATGATGAAGTTTAGTGGCAACAAAAACTAAGGCTAAGCAGAGTTTTTCTGCATGGGTATATATAGTTTCATAGTCTAAAAGGGTACGGATTATGTAGTAAACCGCTTTCTCCTGGTGTTTCTCATCATGATGAGTGAGCATGGCACCTAAGGAATTGTCAGCAACAAAAATGTAAAGTTAAAAGGGTTGGTCATCTTTACGAGGAATGAGCATTGGTGGTTTGAGAAGGTATTTTTTTAAGGTGTTAAAGGCTTTGTGGCATTCATCATCCCATTTAAAGGAGACATATGTTTTTAGAAGATGATGAAATGGTTGACAGTGGTCGGAAAGTTGTGAAATAAACTGATGAATAGATTGCAACTTACCTTGAAAACTTAGAAGTTGGTAGAGATTAGTAGGCAGAGGAATTTTGAGAGTAGCCTTTACTTTAGCAAGATCAACTTCTATACCACACAAAGAAATGATGAAACCAAGGAGCTTTCCTGAAAGAATGGAGAAGACACACTTATTGGGATGAAGGTGAACACAATACTTGATGAGATGATCAAATATGACCTTCAAGACTATGAGATGTTTGGCTCGACGTTTGGATTTGGCAAGCGGATCATCTACATAGTCTTCCAATATGCAATGCATTATGTCATGGAAGATATAAGTCATAGCCCACTGATATGTAGCACCAACATTTTTAAGGCCAAAAGGCATGACTCGATAGCATAAAGTCCCCCAAGGAGTGATGAAGGTGGTTTTTTGTTGATCTTATGGGGTGAGTAATATTTGGTTATAACCCAAGAAACCATCCATGAGTGATAACATCTCATGACCAGTGGTGAGATCAACCAACTGTTCAATACCTGGTAGAGGAAATTCATCTTTGGGGAAAGATAAGTTGAGGTTACAGAAATCCGTGCAAATGTGAAGTCCCCCTATCAATTTTGGGATAGGAATGATATTAGAAAGCCATCGGGGATAGCCAATGGGTAGGATAAAGGAAACTGAGAGAAAGCACTGAAGTTCTTCTTTAACAAGAAGGGTAATACAAGGATGCATTTTTTACAACTTCTGTTTTATGGGTTTGGATTCAAGAATGGTTACGATATTATGGGCCACAATGTTTTGGTCATGTTGGTTTTTGAATTATCACTTTATAGTGATCAACAGTCAGGGGACAACGAGTCCCTCCTCTTTATGGGAGAGGTTCCCTTATTGAAAGTGAGTAACAAAGCTTATATAAAAATATACAACTTTCATATTGATGAGGAATTTTGATATTTCAAAATGTTTTATACCAATATGGATTATCAATACATAAGAATGGAAGAACAAAGAAATTGAAAGGGAAGAATATAACAGTACTTTCAGATAATATAGATAGCAAAATATGACCTTACACGTACTTAGCAAGAGGGATATAGAATATAATCATTCACATTTGCAACATCAGATATTATTCCACAGACACAAAGTTCTAGAAATCATATCATAAGAACACAAAGTTTCTTAGCATGAAAGGTTGATGATTCACAAATTGTAGACAAGACAGAAAATGACAGTAGATCAAAATTAGAGACAAGGGAAATTCTTTTGTATTGATTACTTTCAATTCTATTTACAATTCAAAAGTATCAGAGTCCCGCCGTCCAAACAATGGCATGGAGAGCCCATTAAATAGTTTACAAAAATAGTTACATTCAGTTCTAACTTCTTTTAATCTAAAAGATTAAAGACTACTCAAGAAATACAATAATATAATAGTCCTTAACCAAATATTACATCATGGGCTTTATAACTACAAATTAGAGAAAGTGTCTAAGGATTCTGAGGTAGAAACATCCAAGGGAGGATTAGGAGTGTCAACTGTCTTAAGAATTCAATGTCTAAATATTTTCAATTCTTCAGCTATCTCCATGTACTTCAAGATGGTGGTGTTACAAGTCGCATGAGTCCATATACCAAGGCACTTCTCCATATCCTCCTCAAACTTTGTGTTTTCCATAAACTCCTTATTTTCCTTGGTCATAGCTAATTAAAGGGAACACACCTCCTTCATCTTCTCTTTAGTCATTGGCTCTTCCTTGAAGAGATCTTCCTTAACAAAGGTACTAAACTAAGCCTTGATCTCATGTATAGAAAAATGATGACCTGAGGCTTCATTCTAGATTTGACAATGAATATCTTAGAAGGCATAAAGAACACAAGCCTTGAAAGCTTCTCCTTTTTGCCACATATTTTTTAGTTCTCCTAATGCTTCCTCAAAAACTTTGATCTTCCACTTAACACTGAAAACCCAAGGTCTTGATAGCTTTCTCTTGGCCTCATCAAATACATTTCTTGCCAACAAGATCTACTCATCTTTCCTACTCATCAAACAAAGATTTTGGATGCATTCACACCATAGCTTCATCATTTTATCCAAGCTAGTGAGTGTTGTGGTGAATTTCAACTATAATTTGGACACCTTCTCATATGACTTGAAGGCCTCCTCAATGAAGTTCAATCCTGCCACTGTCATATCATCAACCAATGATTCAATGGCCTTTCCATAGGTGGCATACTTATGAATATATTTGATGGTCTGAACTTCATCCTTGTTGAGAACTATGGGAGGTGGAAGAGTGGTTAGTGGAGTTGGATCCCAGACCTTATCCTTTGCCAACAAGGATTTTATAAAATTTGAAAGAACTTGGTTATGTTCCTCCAATTTCTCCACAATTTGTTTACCCTTCTCAACACATTCAATAACTCTGGTCACAGTTTCTCTGAGGTTATGGACCTCACTTTCAGGTGTTGATTCTCCAAGTGGAATCCTTTTGAGTTCTAAGTAAGAAATTAAAAGGTTTTTCTCCTCTTTTTCCACCTTAGGCTTTGCAATCTCCATGAATTGTTGGCCCTTAGAATCTGACACCATCCTTGAGGTAATCTTTTCCTTCTTTTAGGAGGAGGAGTAGTACCGAGCAAGGCTGCCACAACATCAAACTTGGGAACCATAATTTGAGAACTAGACTTCATTTTCTTGTTATCAATGAAAGGTTGAACACAAGAAAATGAAGAGGAAGAGATTGAAGGAGAAATGGGTCCAAGTGCAAGTGTACTCATTACAATCAATGTTTGCACCACATATGTCTCCAATGGAGAAGTTGGCATATCTTCATAAATATCCCTGGAAGAATGGTCCACTAAACCTAGAGACTCAGACATTTGGCCTTTATTTTCCATCTCAGAAGTGTTGACAGGGACTTCTCCCTCTTCTTTCATCTCTTCACTGTCACCCTCACTCAAAACAACAACATCTTCTGGCCCTATGGGAACCTGTGGCTGCTCCAAAGGAAATTCTTCCTTTTCTTTTGCAATGTGCTCTTGCTTGACAACCTTTCCTTTCTTCATATATACCTTTATTGAAGAGGAAGGAGTGGAGTGTTTAGGAACCTTCAAATTGAGTGCATGTTCTTCTTTCCTAGGAGAGGAAGTTTCTTCTGAAGAAGATCTATCTTTTCTCATCCTGAAGGTTTTCATCTTCTTATCAAACCAGAGCTTGGTTCTTACAAGAACAGGGTTGATCATCTCTTTCAAATCATCTTCTCTCTTAAAAACCAATCAATGGTTTCAAGAGGAGTGTGTTTGATAGACCTCTCATATTCAATGGATTACAGGTCTTCATCATCATCCTGGAGCTTATCAGGTACTTTGTAGATATTGAAAACTATGATTTATTGAAGAGAGAGTCTGCCAAAGTACCTTCTCCTAGCCTCAAAATCATCTACGCAATCAGCCCAATAATCTTCAGTATCTGCAAGGTGATAGAAAACCATCCTGCAATATATCCCTTGATATCAAAGAAATTACTAGGCTTGAAGTGATGAAGGGTGAGAGGAGAAATGGTTCTATCAATGTTCTGAGCATCCAGGGTTATCTTGCATGTATAATTTCCCAAGGTGATAGGGAAACCGATGCCAACAATATTTTTATCTCTGCAAGTCCTGTGAAGTTTGTCCAATTGTCTACAAATCTCAACAAGGGCCATTTTGTCATTACAAAACATAGGAAGCTTTAGAGGAAGGCCTTCAAAACCAGCCAGCCTGATGTATGAAAACTTTCTGAATTGAGTGAAGAAACTCCCATATTCATAGATCAAGGTCTTCGCTTCCTCGAAAAATCTTCGAGCAATATTTCCTTCCAAAAGCCTCACAATATACATGGTGAAAGCATCATTAACTCTCCTGAAGTGATGATTGCTGAATTTGAGAGTTAATTGAGGAAAATATTCTTAAATAGAAGCATCCTTCTTATCTTTGATGAAAGAGAAACCAAGCCATTCCTGGATGCTGCAATGGTGTACATGAGATAGGAGGACATGTAGAATGTCTGAGTTCTTTGAACATTGATCAGCTACTCCATTAGGTTCTCACATATTATCTCACCCCAATTCAAATTCTTCTTCCCTTCACAAATGATATTGATATAGGGACACATCCAAAAGTGAAACTCATTTATAGAGGGCATTCCCATGATCCTAGCAAGAAGAGTGATGATGTCTGAAAGTTCTTCCTTAAAATCAACCCTGAATAATGACTTAGAAAGTATGGATGCTCCTTTCTTAGGGTTCTTTAGCCATGATTTAGCTACCCTGGTCTTGTATCTATCATTGTCATGGTTAAATAGTGTTCGTACTTGAGAAAGTGTGAGGTTATTAGAATCTTCCACCACTGGGAAGTGTAGGGAAGCACAGATATCATCAGAATCTAGTCATCTAACCACTTCACCATGGATATCAACAATCTCCTTGGACTCTGGATTCAAACAGGCCCCGCAGGCGAGCAAAGTATCAATGCACTGGAAAAAGATAGGGAAACCCCTTAAAAATGCAATTCCATTGTCTTTGATTAATTGGGTGATGGGAGTAGGGTTATCACATCCAAGCCTGCTCCAAAATTCATCAAGGTCAAGGTGCTGAGCTTCACTATCCCCAACATCAGGCACAAAGGTTTCTAATGAGGAGAGATGCTCGTGCCCTTTGTATTGAGTCTTCGTTGTGATAGAGATAGGGAGAGAAAAAACCTTCGATTGAGTATATCAAAATTTCAAACAATCCTTGCAAGAGAAAACATTGACGCACAGACATAGGCAACGACTTATTTTGCAAGAACGTGAGCCGAAGATAATGAACAAGTAAGTGCGTGAATGAAAGAATGGCTACACTCCTTTAAATAGCCATGAATTTGAATGGATGGAGAGAGAAGATAATGAATGTGCAATAAATGACTCCTGCACTGACTCAAAAAGGTGAAATGTAGAAAAGGTAGAAAAAATTGGCCCAGACGGTCCATGGGATGCAAGGTCACAAGGGACGTGTGAAGCCAAAACACCTGATCTAAGAAGAATGTGGAAAAAGTGGGTTTGGAGAGCACAGACAGTCCATGGGACGCAGGGACATGAGGGACGCATGGAGCCGATTTAGCCGATGGGTAAAGCAATGTGGGTAAAGTGGAAAATCGATGAACAAGAGGCCCACCTACACTTGGGACACGCGGGATAAAAATGTCTGACTTAGCCGCAAAACATTAAAAATGACCCCAAAGACTAAATTTTTCTAACTTTTTGAACTTTTCCCTTCACTTAAACACTTCCAAAGGACACTTCTTCAAAATTTTGAAAAATCTAATTGAAAAAAGAAGGGAAAATTTGAAAGGTGACAACAGTTGGCTCTTTCTGGGGATGACTTGACTAGGACAGAGGGACGAGGCAAGATCAAGAACCAAAAGAAAACTATGGGAAAATAGACTAGTGCCTTATCCATTGGGAAAATAGAGTCAAAGGAAAAGCAATACAAAATACAACACACAAAGGGGAAATGAAACAAGACACAAGGGAAAGACCAAAAATAAGACAATGTACATAATATACAAAAGGAGTACCTAATCTCCTAGGACTTGAACAACTTCAAATACTACCAACTATAAGGAAGTGGGAGAGGAGATCCATCCATATAATCCAAATAGAAAGAATTTTCTCCAGCAAAGTGTCTTATCTTGAAAGGACCAAGCCAAAGAGAATCAAAATTACCATGGATTCCATGAGACTCGTGCCTTTTATCCCACAATAGGACAATGTCTCCCACTTGAAAATCTCTAGGTCTGGTCTTTTTGTCAAACAAAGCTTTCACCTTCTATTGGTGAGTAGAGATTCTATCAAAAACTTACATCCTATCCTCATCCAGCTTCTGGAGATACATGATCCTTTTGTCCAAAGCACTGATGAAACTTGAATGCTTAATAGCCTTCATCAAGTGTAAGGCTGAAAATTCAACTGTTACTAGAATCTGAGCTTCAACACCATACATGATTTGAAACGGATACATTCCAATTGTTATTTTGGATGTAATTCTATCTGCCCAGAGGGCATCATAGAGCTTCTTGTGCCAATTCCTTTGAGATTCATTGACAAGCTTCCAGATGATGGTTACCAAATTCTTATTTGTTGATTCTACTTGTCCATTCCCTTGGGGGTAATAATATGAAGAATGAGCAAGGGAAATTCCATACCCGTAGTAGAAATCCATCAACTCAGAAGAAGAGAAATTGGAAGCATTATCAATTACAATTTTTTTTGGTACTCCAAATCTTATCAAGATGTTCTCTTTGATAAAATTAAACACCACCTCAGAGGTATTAATTTTGAATGGAATGGATTCCACCCATTTTGTGAAGTAATCTATAACAGTTAGCACATGAGTGTGTCTAGTACTGGAATGTGGGTTGAGAGTTCCAATAAAATCCAATCCCCACTGTTGAAAAGGTTCATCAATGATTACTGGTTTGAGTGGTAAAGCAGCCAATTTAGGCCTCCCGACAAAAGTTTGACAGGCTTCACACTTTCCTACCCACTTTGATGCATCTCAAAACAATGTCAGCCAATAGTACCCTGCACGAAGAATTTTGTGAGCAGTGACAACAGACGAGAAATTCCCTCCACAGGCTTGATCATGAAAAGATGTGAACAATTTCTTCTACTGCTCTTTGTCCACACATTTAAGGAATCTTCCATCAATGCCTCATTTGAATAAAGCATTTTCCCACAATACGTACTGTGCAGAGATTAGCTTAATAGCTCTCTTTTCCTTGGCACTTAAGTGAGATGGAAATTCTCCATAAGTAAGAAAATGTGCAATATCAACATACCACTCGTCTGTTGAACTGAGAAAGAGAACAACAGGAACATCAACCCCTTATGTGGACAATTCCTCATCAAATACCTTGGTGATAATTTTGGATAAGCCTTTACCCTGGACTAGCTTTGTTGGCTTGATATCAAGGTCATACTCCTGAACCTTTGCCACCCAATTTCCTCACTTAGTTCTGAACTCCTGTTGTGTAAGAATAGACTTGATAGTTGTATCAGGTACAAATACAACAGAGTGAGAATTAAGGACATAAAAATGAAACTGTTTGACAACTTTGACCACTGCAAAAGTGTGTTTCTCCATCAAAGTATACTTCAGTTCATGAGATTTCAAAACTTAGCTCATGAATGTAATCAAAAGTTCATGATTCTCAAAAAAAATTGAGTTAGTATAGCGGCCAAAGTACTCTCAGTAGCATAACAATAGATAATAAAATCCTTGCTGAAATCAAGACATGCTAGGATAGGAGTTTTAACAATAGCTTTCTTGATATCCTCAAAATATTCTTTTCCTTCAGAATTCCAACCAAAATTTTGCTTCCCTTTCATCATATGAGCAATGCTCATAGTCAGTTCTGCAAAATCTGGAATGAATCTCCTCAAGAAATTTATCTTGCCAAAGAAAGAGTGAACACCCTTTTTTCTTGTAGGAAGAGGAATCTGTTGGATTTCCTGAACTCTTTCTAGATCTATCTTGATCCCCTCTTTGGAGACAATATGCCCAAGAAACTTTCCTTTAGTAACACAGAAGACAAATTTCTTAGGATTAAGGGATACTCCATGTTCTCTACATTTTTGAAGGACTATTTCAAGATGTTGAAAATGATCTTCCCTTGTCTTGGAGAAAACAATAAAATCATCAAGGTACACAATGATACATTTCCCTTTGAGACTACCAAAATCTAATTCCATTTCCCTCTGGAAAGTGGCACCAACATTGATAAGACCGAATGACATCCTCTTGTAGGTGAAGGTGCCCCAAGGAGTAGTAAAAGTGGTCTTGTGCTGATCTGGGATACTGACTTCCACTTGATTGTATCTGGAGAATCCATCCAGCATGGACAACATCTCAGAGCCTGTGACAATATGTAAGATTTGATCCATCATGGGGAGAGGATAGTTGTCTTTTAAAGAAGCCTGATTCAGATTTCTGAAATCCACACAAATCCAAATCTCACCATTATTTTTCCTTACTGGCACAATGTTGGCAATCCAGGTTGAATGATGTATAGGAAAGATAAAATTGCTTTTAGTAACTTTTGAATCTCTTGGTAAATGGTGTCAACAATCTTGGGATTGTATTGCCTTTGCTTCTTTCTGAAAGGTTTAATCCCAGGTTTCAAAGGAATATAGTGTTGCATCTCTTTTGGATGAAAGGCTTTGAGATCATCATAGGAATAAGCAAGAACGTCAGCATACCTTTTCAATAGGTTCACTTCTTTCTTCCTTTCTTCTTGAGTGCATCATTTCCCAATATTCACCATCTTGGGTTCATCATTATTTCCAATATTGACCTTCTCATACTCAACAGATTGATGAGTCCCTTGAGAAGCCTTAGATCTAATGTACCTATCATGTTTATCAAACAGATCCTCTATACTCACTAGTCCTTTGGGTATCATGTTACTCCTCAGCCTGATACACCCATCCTGATCTGTTTCTTCCTTGATATCATCTTCATTGGAGGGCACATACTCTCTAGGAAGAGTCTCACTTCCTTCAAAATATAATTGATTAAATTTATCCTTAAGCTCCATGAAAGAGAGCAAGTGTTGATCATCATTGAAAACTTTCCAGTTGTTTGCATTATCCAGCACACTAGGCCTATGAATCATTTCAATGGTAAATTTCTCCTAAGAGAAATTTGGGTGAGGAATCAATAGGGATCCTGAAACAGCTAGAGAATCATCCCTAGTGTTCTTTTCTCTTGGTACAACCTCAATTGAGAAAGCATCAAGAAATTCAATGGAATCCTAGACAAGACTTCTATAATGTTTCAATCTCTTATTCTTGACTTGGAAAAGATCCCTGACCTGTTTCACAATCAACTCCACATCACCACGAGAACAAATATTCTTCACTCCCATTTCTTTTTCCACGTTCAATCCAAGAAGGAGAGCCTCATATTCAGTTGTGTTGTTTGTATTTTCAAAATAAATTTTATATGAAAATGGATGAATCTTCTCTTCTGGAGAGATTAACACTACACCAGCTCCAGAACCAGCTGAAGAACAACTTCCATCAAAATCCAAAGTCCAAACACCATTAGGATTATGAATCACTCCCTTAGGAATTTTTTCCTCATCCTCTGACATGATCATATAGTTACCATGCCCTATATCTTCATAGAGTATTTGTGCTTTTGGGTCATCAGTCTTTTGCACAATGTACTCAGTCTGTCTTTCTGGTAGCATATTTTTCATTTTTCCATTGACCGGGATGAGAGCATGCAACCAGTCCATTTGGATTTCACCTCCCACTTCTCTACAAAAATTTCTACTCAGTAACATACCATATGATGGAGGAATATCAACCACTAAAATAGTGGCTTTGACCCTTTTCTCTGGAAAAGCAGTGAAAGCTACTTGTGCATCTTTGATTCTTCCAACCAATGGTACTTCCCTACTCTCCATGGAATAGCAGGAACCAAAATTACGTGTTAGAGTCAGGCCTAAAGCGTGAGCTACTTTTTCAGGCACCATATTGTTTGACGCTCCTGAGTCAATAACACAATTACTAAGTTTGTGGCCAGTTATGAGAAGCATTACATAGAGTGGTCCAATTTTCTCATTATATGAAGAGACTACAACCAAAATACTTGGTTAAGATGAGGGGGAGGGAGTGGGTAATAGACCTCTAGAAGTATTGGGTGAAGTTATGGATTTGGAATTGATGAATTTCACCACCTTGGAAAAAGCATTTGGGTGAGTCTGGTAAAATTCTGCCTCTGAGATTTGGATCTTTTTCCTCTTAATGTGGTCGATGATATCAAAAGATCTAGAGGTGGATGGGGCATCACTACTAGGAATGAGGGAAACTTTGGACTTATCAGGTTTAGGAGTTGTAGGGAAAGAATTTTTGGAAGTGGAGGTAGAAGGAGAAGAACTAGCATTACTCACCTTTTGTGTGGAGGTAGTGGGAATAGGAGCTCCTCTCCTTGTAATTACCAGAATAGTTACAGGGGCCTCCTTATATTTTTTAGAGAGTTGTACCACTTTTTCCTTCCTATTCATTTTCTCTCAAGTCATAACAGTATATGATTCACTATTCATATCTACCACTACTTCATCGTATTCATCTTCATCATCCATACCTTCAGCGGTGAGGAAATTGACTTGAGAATCACCAAGCTCTTCTTGTTCTTCATCAACCTCTTCTTCAGGCTCCTCATAGTCTTCATTCTCCTCTTCATCATCAGGTTCTTGAACTTCACAGGTTGCATTGACCAGAACCTTAATGGGTGGGCCTTTAATAGCCAATTTAGGATGAGAAGAGGGAAAATGATTCCTAGGTAAAAAATTATTCCTTTGAATATCTTGGTAAGGAGCATGTTGAGCCAATTGTTTCTTGATAGCAATAAGGTCATTTTCCAACTTCTGCACTAACTGATCAGAATTGGCTCCTAAGGAGGAAGAAGAAGATGCTTTAGGCTTGGAGGGTTCTCTTTTCAATTTACCAGACATGATTAGATCATCCTCAACACTGATAGCCAATCGTTGATCATCATCCAGAGTTGGAAGATTATCCCTCCTTAGTGCATAACTCACTTCAGACAACTGAGCATTGAGGAAAAATCACTTTTGGATTTGATCTACAGGATGGGTGGCTTGTGGAATTTTATTAATCAACTTGTTGAATTTGGCCACAAACTCCCTCATGGGCTCGTATGGCTCCTTTTTGATATGAGAAATTTGGGCCAAGAGGGCATGCACATCTTTAGCAGGTTTAAAATGTTGCTCAAACTGAGTTGTCATGGTAGTCCAATTAGTAATCGAACCAGCTGGAAGGTGATAGAACCAGTCAGTGGCATTGTCCTGCAATGTTTCTATGAAGATCCTGACAGAAACATCCTCATGTTCAACCCCAAGAATCCCACATGCTACAATGAAAGCTGCAATGTGTTCATCTGGGTGTACTTTTCCATCACCTCAGAATTTAGGAAAAAATTTTGTTACCCCTAGGTAATTCATGCAATGGTTGAGGAAGAGAAAGAGGTCCAACACGTTGTCCCCAAGGCAATGGTGCTACCATCCTTGGAAATATTGACTGAAGGGGAACTGTAACTCCTGTAAGTACTAGAGCACGGAGGCTAGGACTGGTTTGATCTTGAGGAGTGTTGTTCTTAGAAACTCTATCTTTAGCAGGAGGTGTGCTTACAGACCGAGTTCTTCTATTCCTTCTTGCCAAAGGAAGAGGGAAGCCTTGATGTTCCAGAAGTTGAAAATGGGGATCTTCTATGCCAAGGGATCTCTAACCACGTGTATATCTTTGATCCTCTAGGTTGCAAAATTGGTCTCAAAGTTATTCACAAAGGGATACGTTGAAACAAAATCCCTAGTAGAGTCACCAAAAACTGTTGGTTTTTGAATTAGCACTTTATAGTGATCAACAGTCAGGGGACAATGAGTCCCTCCTCTTTATGGGAGAGGTTCCCTTATTGAAACCGAGCAACAAAGCTTATATACAAATATACAACTTTCATATTGATGAGGACTTCTGATATTTCAATTTTTTTTATACCAATATGGATTATCAATACATAAGAATGGAAGAACAAAGAAACTGAAAGGGAAGAATATAACAGTACTTTCAGGTAATATAGATAGCATAATATAACCTTACACATACTTAGCAAGAGGGATATAGAATAGAATCATTCACATTTGCAACATCAGATATTATTCCACAGGCACAAAGTTCTAGAAATCATATCATAAGAACACAAAGTTTCTTAACATGAAAGGTTGATGATTCACAAATTTCAGACAAGAAAGAAAAGGACAGTAGATGAAAATTAGAGACAAGGGAAATTCTTTTGTATTGATTACTTTCAATTCTATTTACATTTCAAAAAATTATGAGAGTCCCACCCTGTGCAAACAATGGCATGGAGAGCCCATTAAATAGTTTACAAAAATAGTTACATTCGGTTCCAACTTCTTTTAATCTAAAATATTAAAGACTACTTAAGAAATACATTAATAGAATGGTCCTTAACCAATTATTACATCATGGAATAACAACTTAAAATTAGAGGATGTGCCTTAGGATTCCGAGTTAGAAACATCCAAAGGAGGATTAGGAGTGCCAACTGTCTTAAGAATCTGATGTCTAAATATTTTCAATGCTTCAGCTATCTCCATGCACTTTGGGATGGTGGTGTTAGAAGTGGCATGAGTCCATATACCAAGGCACTTCTCCATATCCTTCTCAAACTCTGTGTTTTCTAGAAACTCCTTGTTTTCCTCAGTGATAGCTGATTGAAGGGAGAAAACCTCCTTCATCTTCTCTTTAGACATTGACTCTTCCTTGACAAAGGTACTAAACTGAGCCTTGATCTCCTGTATAGAAAAGTGATCACCTGAGGCTTCATTCTGGATTTGACAATGAATATCTTGGAAGGAAGACAAAACACAAGCCTTGAAAGCTTCTCCTTTTTGCCACATATTTTTCAGTTCTCCTAATGCTTCCTCCAAAACTTTGATCTTCCACTCAACACTGAAAACCCAGGGTCTTGACAGATTGCTCTTGGCCTCATCAAATACCTTTCTTGCCAACAAGATCTGCTCATCTTTCCTACTCATCAAATGGATATCCTAGATGCATTCACACCATAGCTTCAGCTCTTTCTCCAAGCCACTGAGTGTTGTGGTGAATTTCAACTATAATTTGGACACCTTCTCATATGACTTGAAGGCCTCCTCAATGAAGTTCAATCCTGCCACTGTCATATCATCAACCAGTGATTCAATGGCCTTTCCATAGGTGGCATACTTATGAATATATTTGATGGTCTAAACTTCATCCTTGTTGAGAACTATGGGAGGTGGAAGAGTGGTTAGTGGAGTTGGATCCAGGACCTTATCCTTTGCCAACAAGGATTTTATAAAATTTGAAAGAACTTGGTTCTGTTCCTCCAATTGCTCCACAGTTTGTTTACCCTTCTCAACATGTTCAATAACTCTGGTCACAGTTTCTCTGAGGTTATGGACCTCACTTTCAGGTGTTGACTCTCCAAGTGGAATCCTTGTGAGTTCCAAGTCAGAAATTAAAAGTTATTTCTCCTCTTTTTCCACCTTAGGCTTTGTAATCTCCATGAATTGTTAGCCCTTAGAATCTGACACCAACCTTGAGGTAATATTTTCTTTCTTTTCCAGGAGGAGGAGGAGTAGTACCGAGCAAGGCTGCCACAACATCAAACTTGGGAACCACAATTTGAGAAGTAGACTTCCTTTTCTTTTTATCAACGAAAGGTTGAACCTAAGTAAAGGAAGAGGAAGACACTGAAGGATAAATGGGTCCAAGTGCAAGTGTACTCATTGCAATCAATGTTTTTACCACATATGTCTCCAATGGATAAGATGGCATATCTTCATAAATATCCCTGGAAGAAGGGTCCACCAAACCTAGAGACTCAGACATTTGGCCTTTATTTTCCATCTCAGCAGTGTTGACAGGGGCTTCTTCCTCTTCTTTCAGCTCTTCACTGTCATCCTCACTCAAAACAACAACATCTTTTGGCCCTATGGGAACCTGTGGCTGCTCCAAAGGAAATTCTTCCTTTTCTTCTGCAATCTACTCTTGCTTGACAACCTTGCCTTTCTTCATGTATACCTTTGTTGAAGAGGAAGGAGTGGACTGTTCAGGGAACCTCAACATTGAGTGCATGTTATTATTTCCTAGGAGAGGAAGTTTCTTGTGAAGAAGACTTTGATTTTATCATCTTGAAGGTTTTCATCTTCTTATCAAACCAGAGCTTGGTTCTTACAAGAACAGGGTTGATCACCTCTTTCAAATCATCCTTCTCTCTTACAAACCAATCAATGGTTTCAAGAGGAGTGTGTTTGATGGACCTCTCATATTCAATGGATTGCAGGTCTTCATCATCATCCTGGAGCTTATCAGGTACTTTGTAGATATTGAAAACTATGATTTTTTGAAGAGAGAGTCTACCAAAGTACCTTCTCCTGGCCTCAAAATCATCTACGTAATCAGCCCAATAATCTTTAGTATCTGAAAGGTGATAGAAAACCATCCTGAAATATATCCCATGATATCAAAGAAAGTTCTAGGCTTCAAGTGATGAAGGGTGAGAGGAGAAATGGTTCTATCAATGTTCTGAGCATCCAGGGTTGTCTTGCATGTATAATTTCCCAAGGTGATAGGGAAACGATGCCAACAATATTTTTATCTCTGCAAGTCCTGTGAAGTTTTTCCAATTGTCTACAAATCTCAACAAGGGCCATTTTTTCATTACAAAACATAGGAAGCTTTAGAGGAGGGCCTTCAAAACCAGCCAACCTGATGTATGAAAACTTTCTGAATTGAGTGAAGAAACTCCCATATTCAGAGATCAAGGTCTTCACTTCCTCATAAAATCTTCGAGCAGTATTTCCTTCCAAAAGCCTCACAATATACATGGTGAAAGCATCATTGACTCTCCTGAAGTGATGATTGCTGACTTTGAGAGTTAATTGAGGACAATATTCATATATAGGAGCATCCTTCTTATCTTCAATGAAAGAGAAACCAAGCCATTCCCTGGATGCTGCAATGGTGTACATGAGATAGGAGGACATGTAGAATGTTTGAGTTCTCTGAACATTGATCAGCTACTCCGTTAGGTTCTCACATATTATCTCACCCCAATTCAAATTTTCTTCCCTTCACAAATGATATTGATATAGGGACACATCCAAAAGTTAAAATAATTTGTAGAGGGAATTCCCATGATCCTAGTAAGAAGAGTGGTGATGTTTGAAAGTTCTTCCTTAAAATCAACCCTGAACAATGACTTAGAAAGTCTGGATGCTCCTTTCTTAGGGTTCTTTAGCCATGATTTAGCTACCCTGGTCTTGTATCTATCACTGTCATGGTCAAATAGTGTTTTTTCTTGAGAAAGAGTGAGGGTATTAGCATCTTCCACCACTGGGATGCATAGGGAAGCATAGATAGCATCAGAATCTAGTAGCGTAACCACTTCACCATGGATATCAACAATCTCCTTGGAATCTAGATTGAAATAGGCCTCGCAGGTGAGCACAGTATTAATGCACTGGACAGAGATAGGGAAACCCCCTGCAAATGCAATTCTGTTGTCTTTGATTAATTGGGTGATGGGAGTAGGGTTATCGCATCCAAGCCTGCTCCAAAAGTCATCAAGGTCAAGGTGCTGAGCTTCACTATCCCTGACATCGGGCACAAAGGTTTCTAATGAGGAGAGATGCTCGTGCCCTTTGTATTGAATCTTCATTGTGATAGAGATAGGGAGAGAAACAACCTTCGATTGAGTGTATCACAATTTCAAACAATCCCTGCAAGAGAAAACATAGAGGCACAGACATAGGTAATGACTTATTTTGCAAGAACGTGAGCGGGAGAGAATGAGCAAGTAAGTGCATGAATGAAAGAATGGTTACACTCCTTTAAATAGCCATGAATTTGAATGAATGGAGAGAGAAGACAATGAATGTGTAATAAATGTCTCCCGCACCGACTCAAAAAGGTGAAATGTGGAAAAGGTGGAAAAAATTGGCCTAGACGGTCCATGGGACGCAGGGACATGAGGGACGTGAAGAGCCAAAATACCCGATCCAAGAAGAATGCAGAAAAAGTGGGTTTGGAGAGCACAAATGGTCCATGGGACACAGGGACACGGGAGGGACACGCAGAAGCCGATTTAGCTTAACGAACTTGGGTAAAGTGATATGCGGGTAAAGTGAAAATTGGCGAACAGGAGGCCCGCCTGCACTTGGGACATGCAGGACAAAAATGTCTGACTTAGCCGCAAAACATTAAAAATGACCCCAAAGACTGAATTTTTCTAACTTTTTGAACTTTTCCCTTCACTTAAACACTTCCAAAGGACACTTCTATTTGAAAGGTGACCACAAGTCAATACCAGGCATATCAACATAGGACCAAGAAAAAGCGTTGTTATGATCATAGAGGTAAGAAGTAAAAGCTTCATGTTCAAAGGCATCTAAACATTGGCCTATTTTTAGAATGTTTGGGTTATTCTAAGTGTTAATGTTGATTTCAATAGTCGATTCATTCAACATGGTTTGTGTCTTAGATGACAACGACCTGTGAATATAAGAATCTTCCGCACTCAGGTAGGTGAGGATAGACTCATCGTCTTGACATTGAACGAAGTTAATAAAAGGTGTATCATCATCGATCATGTCAGGATACATGAAGGGAAGAGAAGAGGGAGCCTGGCCATCGTGTTGATTAGTCAGAGGTCCTAAGGAAATTGTGTTCATGAAAATTTTTTTTAGGAGGAATAGATTCGGGATCTATAGACTCCATGGGTGAAGGTGGTGACATTAGTGAATGGGGTGGAGAAGGTTTTTCATCCTCAATGAGATTAATGCAAGCCTTCTTGGAAGATGGTGTGGCAAAGCCAATGCCAGTGTGATCTTTGTGTTTATGGTTGGTACACAGGATAACGATATGACGACATTGTTTGTAAAAACTAAAGTGAAAGCCTTTCCATGCTCAACGGTGAAGGAAAGTATGGGTGAAGCCGTGGTTAGTGAGAGATTGGAGGTTAGATGAAAATGGTCATTTTTGGGATGGCGGTTTGGGTGAATATGTGGCAGTATCAAGTGCCCCATATGTTAAGTTGGTGCGAAGGTGGGGAGGACCATAAGGGAAAAATATCCTATGCGATAGTCATAACAAGGATGTTGGCATAGGTTTCCATACTCTTGCGGAGTGAGGAAGGTGTTGATATTGTAGAGGCGGTACTTCCCCAGAGTGACGCATTGAAAAACACCCTCTAAGGGATTAGCAGTAGATATGTGGGTAGCATGGATAGATGAATTACTAAGTGATTAGGTAGGAGGGGTATCAGTTGGTTGGGAAGTAGATGGGCTAACTGCAGAGGTTGCAGAAGTAGTAGGAATAGAAGAGTTAGGTGTGGGTGAGGTGGTGGCTGCATTGGTGGATGAAGTTATGGGTGAAGGAGAAGTGGGGGTAGTGGTAGATGCCTTAATTGGTACAAGGACATCGTTAGGTGGGTACAACATGTTACAAGTTTTAAACGGTGATGGGTCAGATGGGATGTTATAATTATGCCCTTCATGTTCAAATTTTACACAACGATGTAAATTTGAAGGAACACTATCCATAACATGAATCTAAGGTTAGCCAAGCAACATGTTATACTGGAACTCCCCCTCTAAGACATAGAATAGTTTTGAGATAGTGCGAGGGCCTATGAAAACATGAAGAATAATGGTGCCAAGGGTGGAAGTGATGGCATCATTGAAGGAACGCAACATAATTGGGTTATTATGCATGCGATTTGAAGGAATGCACATTTTATTATATGCATGGGAGGAGATGATTTTTATGCTAGCACCACCATCAATCATAACACGCTATACACATATATTATCTATATAGATGGAGATGAAAAGGGTGGGATTAGGGTCATCTGATTGGAGAGGTATGATCTCCTCATCAGAGAAACAGAGGGCGGCTACTTGATGAGTGGATGTGGGGGTAGAAGAAGGAGATGATTTGGTAAGAGAGGCCACGTGATGAGGGGTGAGAATGGAGGATACTGGTGTGGGGTTGTTATGTAAAAATTTGATGGATTACAAAACCTCCATGAGTGCTTGTCGATAAGATTCAGAAGTTTGGACAAGATCATACAAAGACATTTTTAGAGGGGATTGGTGTAATTGTTTTATCATAGTACATGGGTGACCCCATTAGAAATAGGGTATGCGAGTCCTCAAATGGTGATTTTATAAGTGGGTGTAGATGGTATATTGGGTATGGGGTTGGTTGATGGGCTAGTTTATTTTTCTTTTCCTTCATCCCTTTGGATGTGAGTGACAACTTGGATCATGTTAATTTGAGGGAAGATGGTAGATGGAGAAGGTATTCCATGATTAGTGTAATGACATGATGGAAAAAAGCCTAATGCGGGGTAAGAGCCTTGTGAAATGAGTATGGAACATTACAATTTATGTGGTGGTTGGAAAACTCTATGATACGGACCATGCTGATCTTGAGTTTTAGAGGTGGATAAAAGGGTTGTAGAGGTGGTGATGTAGGTCGTTGAAGAAGCAAGGGATGATGGTTTGTGGTGAAAGGTGAAGGTGGAACAGGGTCCTCATCAAGAAGATCATCGTCATCAAAATTTGTTTCAGGAGGACATAGTTGAAGAAGAATGGTTTTGAGAGCCTTACAACCTTCTACATCATGTCTTGGCACATGATGGTAAGCAAAAAAATTAGTTTCATCAAACCCTTTTGGTTTGGGTTTGAGGAGGTGGACCGTTAGTTTGGTAGGTGGTACTGTCTTGGGCTTTAATGGTATCTACTTGGGTAAAGGTATGGTAGAAGAACTAGCAATGGCAGGTGTTGTTAACTTAACTACCCTATTAGAGGGTAGTGGGTTCTTGTCTTTAGATTGCACCTTCTTGGGTAAAGGTGAGACGGATGTACACAATGCAGAAGGAAAGCAGAAGGTGGAAGAGGATGGGTTATCCATGGGAACAATAGAATTGTGGTGGAATTGGTTTATAGAGGCTGGGTGGATGGTATGGGTTGAAGTCATATCTAAAAATTTGGGGTTATCGTAACTGGTTGGGGTATAGGTGGTAAGAAATATACGGGTGAGGGCGAGGGTGTTTGTTATGTAAGTAAATTGGATGTAACAAAGGATTGTGATGACGAGGTAGGTTGCTTGGATTTTGGTTGGCCTTAGGTAGGAGGCTGTTTGGCCAAGGTTGATGGGTGAGGTCCTAGGATTGACGGAATGGGCGAAGGTGACAAATGTGTGGTAGGTGAGAGTAGTGTATGTGGCCTAGAAGGTTGAGTATTCCTTTCAGGCAGAGGAATAATTTTGGTGTGGATTTGGGAAGATGTGGCTAAATCCAATTTGGTGGGTGGATGGGTAAGGCTTGACGTCAGCATAACACCGAAGGTAGTGATGGGTCTATATGTGGCCGAAGATGTAGGTGTGGGTAGGTTCTTAGGCATATGAATGGGTTTAATCGTGGCTAAAGGTTCAGATGTAGGTAAAGGTGTCAAGGAATAAATTGTTTCGACAAGCATGGTTAGGGTTGATTTGGTTGATGGAAATACATTTGGATAGATCGTGAAGGTCTCTGTAGGAAAAATTTGCATTTGAGTTGAAAAGGGGAGTCGAAGGAATCCCCAAAGTGTGAAATTATCAATGTAATCTAATCGATCATCTAGTCATGAAAATGGGACTGTTGTAAGAGGAGATGCAATTGGTTTAATGGAAATCCTTGTAAAATATGTTTGTGAGACAGGGAATTGGTTAGTCTTAGACTTTGTGGGTAGAAGAGCTGAGACCAGATCAATGGGATCCTAGAATGCTAATGGATAATTTTCCCCAATAGGTAGTGGTGTGTCCAAAGGATCTCCCATGGGTAGGAGAGATGGTAGGTGGGGTGAGATAGATTTATCTTTTGGTGGAGGAGAAGGTGATGATGGTTCTCCTGCAGGTGGGAGAATTAATATTGTTGATTGTTCAGTAGGTTACAAGGTGGGTGATAAAATGACATTAGCAGAAATCATGGAATCCTTCGTGAGTGAAGGGGGGGATGAAGGGGAGTCCTGTGAGGGTGAAGGAGTGGAAGAGGCATGCTCTTCCGTGGGTACAGGAGCTTGTGCCAGAATTTCCTCGATAGACGGAATAGGTGGAAATTCAGGAATGACCAGTATGATATCAAAAATAACATGGACTTCATGACATTGCTATCATTGGTTGAAGGTTCACCATTTTGATTATATGATGGTGTATGGTTAGGGAAGATATTTTGAAAGATATGAAAGTTTTGATTTTCTGGTGCATTTGGGTTGTCCAGGATGAGATCTCCATCATCTAACATTTCTTGTACAATGTTCTTAAAAGTTATGCAATTACCGTCACTATGGCCTTTGATGTGATGATAATTACAATAGTCATGTTCCTTATACCACATGGTCATAGGAAGAGTGGGATCAAAACTAGTATGATGTTTAACGGGAGGAGTGCAATAGCTCCAGCTTTAAGAAGATTTTCCAAGACTGAAGAATAGGGCTCTCCAATTGGAGTGTAATTTTATTGTTTCCGCTGGATCTGAAAATTCTAAATAGGGGAAAGAGTGGAGGAAGGTTTGGCTTGATTAGATGGATGAGATGGAACAGATTTGAGAACTACGTCGTTGGCAGATCCTTTGTCTTTTGAATAATTGTTTTGGGGTTTTGAAGACGAATAAGAATCATTTGATTTGAACGTGGCATTATTGTTTCACAATTGGATTTTCTTTTCTTCAATGGCACGAATTTCCAGCTTTCGTGCCATGGTTAATTATTTGTCGAAGGTATGGAAGGTTTGTACCTAAAAAATTGGTGAGATGTGTTTGGCACAAGCTCTAGTGAACAACTCTATAAGTTCAGCTTGAGGTAACTAGAACATTAATTAGTTGATAAGACTTCGCCAGTGAGAAATGAAATTTACGATAGATTCATTGTCATACTGTCGTGTCGAATATAGGTCGGTCATGGTGACTTTTTTTACTACGTTATTAAGAATTGGTCCAAGAACACTTGATGCAGTTAGTTAAAGGAGTAGATGGATTGTCTAGGTAAACTACTATACCAATCTAAGGCAGGTCATTTTAGGGACATGGGGAATGTTCATAGGAGTAAAGCATCGTCATGGGAAATTACATAGCACCCATGTTTGAATGACCACAAGTGCTGTTGTGGGTCTTCTTTACTATTGAAATGGTTGAAATTGGGCATTTCCCAATGCACAGGGTATGGGTGAATAGGAATAGATGGATGAATAGGCTCATTACAGATTTTGTCACAAGTTAAGGAGTTGTGAGAGCCGGAAACTGATGCTTCTAATGTATGCATCTTTTCCATCATTATCCTAATGAGGTCATTGGTAGGTTGTGAGCAATGGATGCCTCCTGCAATAAAGTGAGGTTGATGATGGGTGTATGATGTGGATGGCATCCTGGTACATGGGGGTTCTGAATATGAAAAATGTGAAGGGGGGGTAGATACAGGCGGAAGATGTCCCGAATAAATTATAGACAAGATTGGGGGTTGCTGGTGATGTGTGTAAATAGGTGGAGTGGTCATAACGAATCTCATAGTATCTAGTGGTAGAGACTATGGGATGGAAAGGACAATATTTTGGGAGGGGGTGTGGGTAGCCGACACCAGGGGTGGTTGTGATGCAATTGGTATATACAAGGGAAAGGGGGTAAATGGGGTCATTCTCAAGGTGATTGGTGAAGGAATAGTCGACACCATGGGTGCAATAGACGTCATTGGTGTAGCAGTTATAGCAAATGTGGGCCCCAGTTGAGATACCACAAGGGGTAAGATGGATGAAGGCAATTTTGAGCTAGTGGTAGCTAACACAGAAGTGGGGACGAGGGTAGGAGGAATAGATACAAGCATGTTGTATACTATTTCTCCTGATGAGTCTCGAGTAGATGAGTGGGAAAGATAATATTATAGGGCCACGGGATTTTAGTCAAGGAGTTTTGCGAACTCCTCATCACACGTAGAAATGGTGATAGGATGGAAGGCAGCGATGGGCTAGGTGGGAGTGGCTAAAGACTAGCATGAAATATAAGGGTGTTGGTTTGGATGTGAGTCAACACCATATGAATTAGCATTGAATTGGTAAAACAGTACTCTGCAGATGACAAAAAAAAAACAACAGGAATGGAAAAGAATAGATACTAGTAGGCGGACTTGGTTAGTGTTTCAATTGAAAATCAAAATAGGGAAATTGACGCCGGTTAAGGTGATTGATGACAGTTAAAGGGGACTAACGATGGTTACAGTAACCAAGACCGGTTACTGTGGGTAAACACTGGTTTGATAAAATGAAGTAGAACTGATGAAAAATGAAATGATGAAATTGTACTTGATAGTGATATCAGAATGTTGGGAATATGATGATGTCCCGAGGACTACAAATAAAAAAGATAAGGTGATGAAATTTGTTTTGGGTAAAATAACCAAAAGAGATGGTAACCAACACCGGTCAGGTAAACCGATGACTATCAGATGGGAAGTGATGATGGTCACTGGACCAACACTAGTTAATGTGAAATCTGAAGAAGTGAAAAAATGGATTTTTGTAAATTAAATCAGATGAAGAATCAATCCCTTAATATGAGAATGATAATATGAGGCCCTGACACACTCAGAAATAGTCAGAATGTTCCAATTATGATGGTGGAGTGTGAAAGGAAGAAGAAAATGAAGAAACTTAATCCTCATAACTCAAAACACAATTCAAGTATAAAACTAAGAAAACACGTAATCCTATGAGTGAATTTTTTGTTACTTTATCTTATGTTATTTGACGCTGACTTGTGAATTTAGAACAGAGTTTTTTTCTAGTTGGGAAGGTGTCCTATGAAGAGGTAATCTAAAGGGAAGGTTTCAGGTTATGTTTTGGCGGGGGTGGTCCTTTCTCTGAGGTATGACTGGACAGAGAAACCAGATGGGACCCCATTGTCAATCCTTTGATCATGTGATCATTGATAGCTTCTTATAGGTGAGATGTTTTTTAAGATGTATAAATTCATATTTGTGTAGTTTGGCAAAGAGAGAGTTCTTTCTATGATTCAATTGTGTCAACCATCAGCTGGGCATGACTTCCAGCATATAGATTTCCCTCAGTTTTAATGTGAGCTAAGAATGCAACATACAAGGTTGAAATGCAACAAATTTTATAACCCAAATCGACAATTATATTCGATGTAGCAAATGATGAATAGGAGAGAGGATGATTATCACTAATGCAAAAAGAAAGAAGAATGATTCTTTTTAAATGAACCAAAAGAAATGTTTCATTTAGATCAATTAGAAAGGAGCAAATTGCCCAAAAAAAATAGTGAATAACGATTTATATAGGAAACACACAAGATGCAACCTATATGAATAGAAATGAACCCACAAATGAGGGTCCCACTGGGCATGTCAAAATGTTTCATTGAATACTTGCATACGTATGAGTAAAATAGATAAGGTAAAGGTGAGGAGGAATACATGTGAGATGAAGGTGGAAGGTAGACTGCGTGTACGCTGACTTCTCGATCCAATGCTGAATGCGAGAAATTCCTTTTGGCTAAGAGGAACTACCTGCAATTCAAAAAAAGACCACAAGAGGAATATTAAACAATATATGTCAGTGGATTGCCTAGCGTATGCTAGATCTGGGAAGTGTGATACTCCCTAGACGGTTGTCAATCCACTGTTTAATACAATTTAATGCAAGAAGTAACGTAAACAAATAATATCCTACTAAAATTTATATGATTTAGGTATCTCATTCAAATACAATAAGAAAATCTAATCTAACATGTAAGGTTATGATCAAATCTGGAAGTTGGGCAGGTAGCCAAGGTGACTAGAACATGTCAAAATTAGGTTTTGGGTGGATTTGGGTTATTTGGGTAAAGGTTATGATGTTGTTGTTTCAGGAAGAATTACCAGATAAAGAGATCGACATCAATCTGATATGACCGATGCTGGTTGAGAAGGAAACTGACGACAGTTTAGGTTAACTGACGTTGATAGAGGGGGACTAGTAAAAATTCAATAAAAATTGGTTTTGGGAGATTCTATGAGATTACACAGGGAATAGAAGGAGAATGGTGAGGTTGGTAATAGTGTTGGGAATAATCAGAGATGTATGGAGTCAGGTATGGAGAGTTGGGAGGTTGTAGGTAGTTAGGTGGATGGATTGACAAGAATGCAGAAAATGATGGGATGAAAAGGAGAATAGGATTTAAAAGAGAAAGCTAGATAAATGATTATCTAAGTAAGTATGGAATGATGCAGATCAAAATGTGATTAATTGTATTTACAAACCTGATGATTGGATGAAGGTGATGGTTGATCAGTGAAGCTAGTGGTCATTGTCATGGAAGTGCTTCCCATAATGCTATCGTGAATGCCAATGTCTTTAAATCACTCTTGGTACTAGCTAGGGTGTGTCTGGATGTGCAAGAAGGCTCTGATTAATGCTTGCATGCATATATATCTCTCTCCAAACTCGAATAATTCTTATAACCTCTGGAACAAGGTTACTCAAGTGAATATATGGTAACTGATGATGGTTAGTGTGAACGATGTCATTTTAGGGTTAACTGGTGTCGATTAAGGTGGGAAATCCTAGGTTTCCAAAATGACAAATGTTGGCTATCTTTTTTGCTAGTTCTGTCTGTTGTTTCGAGTATGAAATGGTATTTTCTGCGTAAGTAAATGGGCATGTTGTTAGAGAAATAATATGCATCTAGTGTGAGGGTTAGACTAATTCTTAGTTAGTTATGGTAAGTAGAGATTGAGTCCTAGTTAGAATGAACATGCTAAGAATAGGTCTATGATGAGTTGTCTAGGTGATGTGGCTAGGTGAGGCAGTCAAGTGAGGACATTAATCAAATAAATTAAAGTAATTAATTTAATTAATCATGTACACTATGGGATATTAATTTTTAAGGTATGGTTTATTTAATTAATGGGTTTATAAGGGTGGTACGATCTAATTTTGGTGTCTACACAATCTAAAGACAAACCCCATTAGGTAACCTAATGCTTCAAGGTATGACAAACATTTCAATGGTTATTGTTTCACATGTAATGGCTTTGGGCATAGATTTAAGGAGTGTAGGAGGTATGATAAAAATTATCACTCTTTGAGGGATAGTAGGAGTATGCAAACAAAGAGTTTGGTGTGCTACAACTGTCATGAAAGATGTAATGTTGCTAAATATTGCTTATATGATCCTTCACATCAGAATAGGGGTAATGAAGGATATAGGGGAAAGAATGAAGTTGTATGTTTCAGTTGTAATGGAGTTGGCCATACTGCTAGGGATTTTTATGGACCTACATGGGAAAGAAGGAGATTTCAAGGTCATAATACTCATGCTAGAAGTCAGAATAGGTCATGGGAACCAAGAGCAATCAATCAAGGTACATCAAGAATTGATATGAATGTAAGTAAAGGTGTATCTTAGAGTATTAATAAAAAACAAGATGGAAAAGGTGACGTACATGTATCTAATAATTCATGGGACCTCTTTAGTTCTCTCTTCTATATTGATAATGAAAGGACATGCCTCGACTAGGATCCTTAGAGGTATAGTGATCCATATGAAGCATTGAGAAGAGGGGGTGATAGCTGATTAAAGTATGTTGCTGTAGATATCTTATCATGATGTCAAGGCATGTCAAGGTGTGTCTTCAAGTTTTCAAGGTATGTTGGTAGTTCCTTTTATTGTTCAAGTCATGAAAATGTTATTCAAAAGTTTCTAAGTTTGTGCAGTTATCTCTTCAAGTATAAGTTGTCAAAGTTGGCATCTATGAGGTCTTGGTTTGGTACTTTAAGGTGAAGTTATGTTTTACGTCCGAGTAGTCCATATGTCATGAATTTTTGTTAAGTGGTAAGAATTCCTTTGGTATGTGAATCATTCCATCAAGATGATCTATCCAAGGATGTTCTTGCAAAAGTATAAGTGATTGTGAAAATGTGTGCTTGCAAGTGTTATGTGTCAATCTATAGGACCAACAACAGGTGTGATAATGATTTTCAAGCATGTCAAGTTTGTGTAATTCAATAATATGGTGTGAGGAGTGTATAGGTATCTATAATGCTCATGAATAGTTGTTTCAAATGTCAAGAGTTAGCTAAGACCTATATACTGGACTCTAAGAAACCCTTTTTATGGTTTAACAAGTTTTTATGAAATTATGGCCTTAAAGGTTGAATAAAGCATTGAAATTTTAACATATTACATTGACATCTACCTCATGATTTTTATGGCTTTATAGCTCACATTGGTTTCCTACAGTTCATGATAGTTTAAGTTCAAAGTGTTGTCATTGTCCACAGATCTAATTGGAAGGTCAATTTACTAAGAAAGTGGGTTTTTTAGTTTAAAACCAATCCTAAAACTTTACAGATAGGAGGAAATAGAAAATGAGTAGTCTAAAGAGGTTGAGTCATGTCATGAATCTTTGTAGAGAGAAAACTATGCTCATAAATGGTCCTCAACATGGCTAGTAGGAAGTGGATGCTTGAGAAAGGACAAAGGTGAAGAAAGATGATGCTACCCATGTATGAGATGAGCCATGATGATTTTTCAATATTTGAAATAAGTTTGAGGTAGTATCAAGTTTATATTTATACCTTAATGGTTATATGAAGAGACATGAAGTCTTATTATGATCACCCAATTCCAATTGTGTTTTCAGTTGTTATAGTTTGAGAACAAGCCTATACTTGATCATCTAAACTATACAATGATGTCTCATGTATGAGAATAGTGTGCCAAGAAGGTTATATGATAAAGGTTGAAGACTAACAAGAATGGTTATGCATTACAGAGAAGGGTGAAACATTGTCAAATTGTCAAAGTCAATGGTATGTGTATGAATGAAAGAGAAACTACAGTCTATAAATGGAATAATAGCATTCCTAAGGTATGTTTATGAGTTGCAAGGGTCTACCAATGAGTTCTTAACTCTTGAATTATGAATATGAAGTGTAAAATAATTATTATTATTATTATTGAAGATGATAATAATAAGGTCACGAGATTACTACGACTGTGAAGGAGAATTTTTTTCCCTTCTTGTGACAGAGTTGCCTACAGGTCTGAGTACAATGTTAAATACTGTAATAGCGTGTCTTAGGACCAAAATTACATCTTGGATCATTAAGAGGTAATAAGAAAAAAAATGTTGTTCCCAATGTTGGAATTAAGGATGTCTTTGTTATTCATTCTGAAAATGAATTTTTAAGGTGCACCTTGAAATCCTGTATAGAGGTAAGTCAAGTCTTTCTAAGCTCATGTATTGAAGTGGATATAGGGTTAAAGGTCTAAGAATGAAATTTTCAATTTATTATGGTATGATAGTTGGGATTGAGTCATGTCTTAAGGTGTTAATGGTTACATGAAGAAATAGGATGTCTTATCATATTGTCAAGATCAAAACTGTGCTCTTAGATTGTTACATATTTGTATGGACTTATTGAGGTAAGGGGAGTCACTATGTACTTTAATCAAGAGTGTTTACCTCTAAAGAGGCCAAGAAGATTGGTATGAAGGTGAATAAGATATTTTTCAAATAAATACTCAAGAATTCTTGAAGGAACAATTTTGGTGAACATCATAACTAGGTACAAAGGCTATGAAGGTCTTGATGATGACCTACATGTTTGAAGGAGAAATTGAAACAGGGGTAATCACTGATGACTTTGATCTAGGTGTTCTAGATGTCAAAAAAGTTAGAAAACCATAGTGAATGATGTTTAAAGTATAATGGCTTATGAAGTTATGTCAAACCCATTGTTACAGGGGTAAGAATGTATGCTACAAGGTTGAGGTAGATTCTCAAGGAAAGGGGAGTCAATTTGGTCATATAGAAAGAGACTTAGGTGTTATAAGATGTCTAGAGGTGCTAGAATAGATATGTATGTCATGTTTTCAAAGTATACTTCAAGGTAAGGCTGTTACTATATTCTATTGGTATGATGTGATGAAAGAAGGACCAAAAACACTAAAACAATGATTCAAGGTAGTAATGAAATGGTTGAACCATCTCAGAGGCATGAAAGCTAGGTAAGACTTCTCCTTATTTAGTTTTCAGTTAAACAAGGTTAGTACAAGTATAGGGGGAGTCATAAGAATTGGATTCATGATGTGATTGAGTTTGTAGAGAAAGGTAAATACTTTTCAATATGCACTGAAGGTATCCTTTAGGGAACTCAGTCCCAAGAGATATGTGAAGTCAAGATGTGGACTAGTTAAGTATAACATGAGCCTTATCTAGTGAAAATGAACCAAGAGAGAGGTAAGAAATATGTTCTTATCCTTGTATTATCATTGTTGGCAGGTGTAATTTAATGTATGATTCTACTCAAGAGGAGTTCAATGGTTGCTAGCTGAGAAAAGAGGTTGAATCAGAGTTTAGTGAGAAATGACAAGTTTGTGAGCTAGTTTGATGATTTTGGTTGATGTTTCCAACTGATATGTGGTGTATTAATATGATAAATATGTATGTCATGAAATTACATGTATACTTTTCCATTAATGTAACAAGGGGGAAAAGATTAGGTAGTTTTCCATCAATGACAAAGTGGGAAATTGTTAGCATGTTGAGTTCTAGGTGTTTTCATTGATGTAAAAGCTCATTAATGAAAAAGAGGACGATGGAATAATATCATAGCATTCTAGGTAGATTGATGACATGGAGTATCAGGTGGTTTCATGATGGAATGAGGTGTTTCAGTGAGATTGGCTTGGTCTAACAAGCCTAGTTAGGTGACCTAGCTAGCCTAGGTGATGGAGCATGTTGGTTTGAGTTTCTTGGTGGCTTGAGAAGCTTAGTAGTACCAAGGAGAGAAGTTTTGGAGAGTGTTTAGGAACTTACATGAGTTTTAGGGTTCATGTACAGGTTAAAGACCCATTTTTAGGTACTCATCTATACCTAGTCTAGGTCCTTAGAGGCATGAGGATGAGTTGTAGAGCCATGTAATCTCATGGATACATGTAGGTGAATGAGACATGATGTATTAAGGTTGTGTGGGAATTTTGGAGAGGTCTCTTGATCAGTTATAGTGTTGCTTCAGTTGAACCTAACCTAAATCACACATAACCATAAGGTCTAGTCATGCAAATGAGTTTGGTCAAGAAGATTCAAAGCTGTTTGATCCATGATGCTGATTAGAGATGTTATTGTGGTGTGTAATGATGTTGTGGGAAAAATTCAGGTCGCCATGATGATAATTTTGCAAGTTACATCAGATTTGGTGAAATAGGGTCAAGAAGAAGATGATTTCCATCTCGAATTGTAACTTATGATTGTGATTCTTTAAAATTTATATTTTATTTATGAATCTAAATGTACAGAAATACTATAAATTAAATATATTGAAATATGAATGCTAAATTATCAATGAAAGGAAATAAGAAGGATAATGTACTTAACTCAACTTTGCTTACCTCATAGTGACCCAAGACTGAGTAGTGTGATGAAACAATAGGACATACTATCACAAAAAACCACAGAAAAATGTAGCAGAAGTGTAAATGGTTGGATTGGGGAACCTAAAGAAGTATCGAGGTGCATGGGGTGTTATGGTCCGAATTCTAGGCACCATGGACTGCAGAAATGACCAAAACTTGGTTCCGACAGGTATACTAAATATTCACACTTGTTCTCTTCTTTTTGCATATATGTCACATCTAGTTCATTGATGTCTCCATAAACCTAAAATGAAGAATCACATGCAAAACCCCACATAAAGCATTAAACCCTAAAAAAAGAAAGATTCATATAAAGGGGTCAGATTGTTCTTAGGTGCCACAATGGTGGTCTTACAACTGAGAGATGAACTAAATCTTAGACCCGATGTGGTTATATGTTCTTGTGTGTGTTATAGTGCTCCTAGGTCGTGCTCTCACTAATGATGACAAGATACGAGAAAATAACTAGATAAAAATGTAAATGGTGGATGGAATAGAATTAACTCCCCTTCCTATGTAGTGTGTATGCAGAGTAATATCGAAAATGTTGTCCCTTACTCTATGTAGATAGCTAGCCCTTGATAAGAATCATATGCCCGTATAATGGTATGTATGTTGTGTTTATATAGGGATCTCTTGTTCAAATTTCAACACTAATGGCCCGACATGCCGACTAGTACCTCGAGAGATGAGAGAGAAAACCAAAAAGGCTGACCTCAATTGTAAAAAATAAGATCAAACACAAAGAGGACAGGGGCACCCAGGATGGACAGGAGTGCATGGTGCTAATGTCCAGCCCTAGGCAATAGTGTCCAAAAATAAGTGAAGACAAATGAGTGATAACTGAGAGACAGGGATCCCTGATACCTGACCATAACTATATGTATGAGTGATAATTATGCAAGACAATCAACAATAAAGACCAAAAAGACAAATAGATGGAATATGGAATGGGTCATGAGTGAGTAATTTTCTTATGCACGATCTATATATAAAACAACATACTTGACGATATAATAATGGTAGTAAGTGCATGAATTTTTGTTTACATTTTCCCCTACTTTATGTTGGTGAGAAAAATCTCGGTAACATAAAGTAGATAGAGATGCATACCTATGTGATTAACCAAAAATAGATATTTTGTGTTTTTATATCTATTTTATAAATTAATCTAAATAGAAACTAAATGCTATATTGAAATGCAAGACCTAAATATTTTGTTTTAGTATTTGAATATATCAAAATAATGGAACTAGGAGGGATATGGTACTAACCTTTAAATGACTTACCTCGCTGTCTACTAGAATATAACAAACTAGTATGAAGACTGGGTAGGCTATGACTGAGTGGCCTTGGGAAGGACAAAAGATGAATATTTGTGTGTACTGAGGTTCCTGGGATATACTAGTGCACACTGGCATGTAATCTAGGCACTATAGACTACATAAAATTTTGGGGCTTGAGTTTGGTAGTGTCGTAATGTATCTATAATACTTTCATTCCTATCACACTGGAGTCACAATAATGTTTCCTATGTCACTGCAAATGTTGTATGAAGATCCACCTAAAAAACCCTATTCAAAGCATCAATTCCTAAAAAATAAAAATGCATATGAATAGGTCAGATTGACCTCAACTCCCAAACTGGTGGTCTTATGACTGAGCACTGCACTACATTTTGGACCCCATGTAGTTCTGTGTGTGTGTGTGTGTAATTTTATGCCTAGGATTCCCTAGCACCAATGATGTGGTAGTAGGGGGAAATAACTAGATGTAAAATGAAAATGGTGGATGGAATAGAAAGGATACAACCCTTTCCCCCTATGATTATGTGATTCAAATGCCCAAATGTAGTCCCTTGTCTTAGTATATAGCTTCCCTTGATAGTAATATGTCTTCCCATAATGTAGTGAGTATACTATGTTTATATAGGGATCTATTGTTCAAATTTCGACACTAGTGACCCGAAATTGCCAAATATGACCAAGAGGAATGCATGGGGTAATAAAAAAGACCAACCTCAAACAAATAAATTAAGACCACAAATTACAAAGACATGAGTGCCTAAAATCATAGACTGGGGTGCCTCGTGGTGCCCCAGTGCAGCCCTAGGAGCCCCAACATAGATCTAGAGATAAAAGTGAGAAAATTACGATACCTGATACTCCCTAAAAGATGCCCAAAACTGTATGAAAAAGTAACAACTAAACCATACAAATGACAATGACGAGTGACCAACTAACAACAAGACCAAGGGATGGGTCACTAGTGAATACTTTTATTACACAAGATCTATATATAAATTAACATACTCGGCTGTATAAATGTTATAGTAAGTGTGTGATTTTTTGAATACATTTTCCCCCACCTTATATTGGTGAGAGGAAATCTTGGTAACATAAAGTAAATAGATATGCATACTTGAGAAAACACCGAAGAATCCCATGTTGTAGAAGAATGCATAGATGTGTAGAAGAAGCATGTCGATAGAACTATAAAATTGTATTGAACCATGGATCAACGAGTTGATCCATGTAACATAACAAAAAAGCATAAATTTCGTGATGACGTGTGGTAAATGAAAGTGATGACTAGAAGGTATGATGCTTTCAACATGGTTTAACAACTAATAGGTGGGTAGGGAGTGATTAGTTCCCAACCCGAACACTTGTATGTGAATGGAATAATCAGAGGATTTGGGCGTCCTGCCACTCGAGGAAGAGTGTAGGGAGAAAAGTGTGTTATTTGCCAAAATTTAACTACATCCTCAAGATCTATCTATAGCAGATGCACTCAAATCAAAATTTGTGATTTTTAGATCTAAATGATTTTGATTAAACAGTTACCCCATATAGGAGTGGTATAGGAAAGGCACTCTTGCCTTACCTCCATGGGTGTTTCAGTAATGTGAAAGCTTCCAAGTTGGGGCATCTAGAAGTGAATGCGATAGAAAATGAGACAACTTCCAAGTTAGGTCACCAGGAAGCGAACGCGATATGAAAGAGGTAGCTTCTAGGTTAGGTCATTAGGAAGAAAATGTAGAATGAAGGAGATGGCTTCCAAGTTAGGTCATCTGGAAGCGAGCACAAAATATAGAATAAAATCCCAAGTTATGTCATTTGGGAGAGAAGTGGTGAATATAACTCCCAAGTTAGGTCATTTGGGAGACCACTTGTAGATTTGAATGATTTTATTTGAATGCCTTGGTTTTGATTCGTTGATTGATCATTTGGATTGGCTACTCATGGAGAGGTTTTTCGCTAATTACCCCTAGGCTAGGTCATTAAATTTTTTTTTTTTTTAAATTGATTATATTTCGTGTAAAAATATTTTTAGTTGCTCATTTCCCCCAAGTTAGGTCATTAGGGGGAGTTGATAGGTTGTAGTGTGTGATCGTGTTTGGGAAATGTTAGACGATTGTTGCTCCCATATTAGGTCATTAGGGGATATTGATGGTAAAATGTCACGGTATAAATTGTTAGGTGTTGGATTCATGATGTTGGAATGCATGGTGACATAAGGGGGGATTATAAGGGGACCCCCAATAATATGCCCCCCTTTCGGCGAAAGAGGGAGTGATGAAAAAGAACAAACTCTAAGCCGAAAGTAATGGCAAGAGGTTAAAATGCGTGTGTAGTGAATAGGAAACAACGGTGAAGGATTATAATGCATGTGAAACATGTACAATATGGTGGTAGGTGGAATTATAAAAATAATACCGCAAACAAGGTGTAAATCAGAGTAAAAATTCTCAAGATATGAGTGAAAAGTGTAGTGTGCATTAGTCGTGGTGATAAGCGCAAAATATGGACCATAGTAAAGGTGGCATATTGAAATGTGATTATAAATAGTAAAGTGAAAAGGTAACTTATCACTTCATTTTTATTTTATGCAAGTGTGAGAGTGTATATGGAGTGAGTAGAGATGCTTTAAGCAAGACCATTACGTCCTAGCGGGTTTCAGAGAGTGGCGATTGCTTTGGCATCGTTTACTACTGCGGAGTTGGTAAGTGTATTATTTTTACAAAAATGTAGGGTGTAATAGGAATTTTAGTTAATTTTTTGAATTTTTGGGGTTTTTGACTTTCTTGGTGTTTGGGAGCCAGAAAAGAGTTGTGAGGGCACTAGTGACCCCTGGGACTAGAGTGCCCAAAACTAGGCATTAGTGTCCTACTCTGGGGTGCCCAAGTCCTATATCTGGGTGCCCTGTCCAAAATTTTTGGATTTTATAGATAATGGTAGAAAAAATGTTTCTATTATGTTGAACAAGTGTGTTTGACTATGTAAGTTGTTTTAACGCTACTTTTTTTGTTGTTTGGTGTTCTGCATAGGGATATCCACTTGAGGGAGTTTCGTGATGGTCATCACTTGAGTACATTACTTGGACTAGGGTTATCAGATGATGAGTGGGATGTGATGGATTGTGCCAGAATGTGACATATAGAATAGATGGGGGATGTACCCCATAATATGGCCATGTTAACCGCATTGTGTGAGAGATGGTGTGTAGACACATACAAATTTTGGTTGCTTACAGGGAAGATGACAGTGACATTGGACGATGTATATCGTATATTGCAATTGTCATTTTTTGGGGAGATGGTACAAGTGATGGTAGTAGTGGATATGGAGCAGTAGATGCGCTTGGCACAGTGATATTTTGCAGGGGCTCAAGTACCTACCAAGGCCCATAGCAGTTTGGATGCGATATTGCAGTCTAGGGTTCCACAATTGTAGAAATTCATCACAGTGGTAGTTTAAACATGTATATCCATGGAGGGAGGAGGTGTTAACATATTATATAATATTCATGACATATGTTAGCATGGTATGAGAGATGTGTGTGCATGGTGTGTGTTGGCCAATTATACATGGACTTGTATTGATTTACACAGGATGAGCATGGTGGGGGTATAGGGGCCACCCCACTGTTACATGTATGGGCATATGAGCACATAGTTGTATTGAGATCAATTTCAGGGCCACGAGGAGAGTGGGCTTGACATAAGATATATGCTTGACACTGGGTTGATATTCATAGTAGGAAGATGGACACATAGTCTCAAAGCACTGATAGATAGGAAGGGGCTGAAGTTAGTTATATGGAGGCCATATCATGATTATGGGGATGGCCTGAGGATGCTACAAAGTTCTTATGCATTCAAAGGATCATGTGGCTAAAGGACCACTTCCCAGGTGTGGTGGAGCATTTTTAGGTGGAGAGAGTATCTCGATAGTTTGGTATGGTGCATGATGTGGCCCTAGAGCCATACATATAGTTGGGAGCTATTAGATCCCCTAAGAGTGAGGGTGTTAGCCCAGTTCTATGGTAGAGCAGTTGATACCACTAGGGCCGAATGAGATAGACCAGGTGATAGAAGTTGCAGATGGAGATGATGTGGGGTGCACAGATGATTATCGAGTGTGGTGGGAAGCACATCGGTGGGTATTTCTATACCGAGTATTCACGGGTGCTATGGAGTTGCCACCTGAAGGAGGAGGAGAGGGAGGTGCCCCTGACCCTATAACAACATTTGTTGCAGATCGTAAGTACTTATGTATCCCTATATTATGTTGAGAAATTTTTTTATGTTGTTTTGTATGTGTTTAACTAACGTGGGGTCATATGTTGTGTTTACAGGAGATGCCTATTAGTCATTGATAGTGGACACATCAATCTGCACATTGACATGGAATGTGCTAAGCGACATGCTAGGTGGAGGGATATTAGAGCATGTTGACAATATTGCAAGCGAGCATGCAGATCTATTTGAGCCAGTGGCCATAGCAGTGGGGACTTGTATAGTGTTTCTTGGCAAGAGGGATGAGGCACACGATGAGACTTGACACGCTCGAGAGGTGGTAAAAGGTAGTCCCTTGGCCTAGGACATGTTCGCACGATATTTATACTTGCAGCGGTAGTTTTTGGAGAAAATTATAGAGATTGCTATGTTATGTAGGTAGGTGGAGAAATTTTGGGGCCATGAAATGTGGGGTCATATTGGTGGTGAGGCATCTAGTTCTAGGGATCTCGTGGTACACAAGAGTGATAGTGATAATGAGGTTTGATAGGGATGATGGTATATGATGTGGGGACCTTGCCCCCAAGTTATGAAAAATGTTTTGGGATGATGATTGTATAAAAGATATATGTATGGAAACCTATTTTTGATATATGTTAAATTGACGTTGAGAGGTTTTTCCATTGTGATGTAATGGATATTGTATGGTTCTATGCTGATTTTTCTATCATGTGTAGTGTATTGTATGTGATGAATATAAATTTGTATGATGATGTTAATAATGGTAGATAAAATATGCATGGTAAATGATGACGTAGATAACTAATGTAATGTGATTGATGAGATGAATAAAGTATGTAGCACATAGGTAATGTCATGGTGATAATAGAATAAATGTGGCAATAGATAAATGTATCATAATGAATATGTGAGAATGTAATGTAATTGTAATAGGATAAGGTGATGAAAATAAGATGGGGGGAATTAACGATGCCCCCTAGCATGTGAATGAATAGGCTCATGTAATAAAGACCCCTCAATAGTCAAGTATGAGCTGCATAAGTAAGACTCCATCACCGGGAAATGATTAGGTGCGCTAGATGGAATGGTGAAGCATGTGATGAAAGGTTCTTAGAACCAATCCCTCAACAGTCATGTAAGAACTGTAAGAACACAAGTGCATCATGGGGGGGGGTAAGGTGATAAGAATCACCTACCAAAGAATAATATGATGGATCACATTGGAAGCATGTGGAATAGATGGAGCATCAACAGACGAACCAACTAGAATGTCATGTGTAGTGACGATGGGATATGCAGGAACTGGCATAAAATTGTGAGAGGCATCAACATGAAGTGGTGGATAGTGGAAATGTAACATATGTAATGAATGTGGTGGTGGAAATTATGGGTAAGGTTTAGAATGAACATGTGGCAGTGGAGCACGATGAAAAAACTAAGCACCTAATGGACAAGACGTAAGTGGGGTATGCCTACACTGACAAGGTGAAGGAGACAATGAGTGCTCCCGAGAGGAAAAGGAGATGATGTCAGATTCCACCAATTTTTTATCCTCTCATGTAGGGAAAGGAAATCATTATCCCTATGGCTAGAGATGTAATGATAATTGCAATAATATTGGTCACATTGACATTACAAGTGGTGTGCAGGATGATGTTGGTTAGAGGGTAATCGAATCAATCATTCATTGAGTAATATGTGAAGCACATCATGTCGTCGAGAATGAGGAGATAAATACAAAGGTTATCATGAATAAGGTGGAGTGGTGGAAGTAGGAGCTTGTTGTGGAACTAGTGAAGAATGTAATGGCGGGGAAGAAGAGAGTTGATCTTGTTTAGAATGTACTTTAGACAAGGATGGAGATTGATTTCGATGCTCAAGTGGCGGTGGGAGTAGAGGAGCATCAGATGGAACTGTGTGAGAAACATGTGGGGGTTCAATGACATGTGAGGATGAAAGATCTTGTGCTAGATCAATAACCTTATAGCACAAGAGAATAAATGACTCACAAGTGTTGTATTATAGCCTTTGTTTAAGTGAAGGAATAAGACCACGAAAAAATATGAATTGATTTCTAAGTCACTAAGCTAAAAAATGAGCTGATGTATATAAGCATTGAACTATAAAATATAATCCTTGATGGATTTAGAGGATCCTTGATGTAATGTAGAAATGTGGTCATATGTAACCCTAGGGATATTATTAAGAATAAAGCAATAGAGGAAAGCATCCTCCATGTCATAGAAGGTGCTAATGGACCCAAATGGTAAGTGGGTGTACCATTGTAATGCCTCATCGGTGAGACTATAGCGGAATGCCTTAAGCAACAAGCGATCATTAGAGTGGTCAACCATAAGTGTGCAATAACATAGGATATGAGCATGAGGATCACCGGTATGATCGAAGCATGTGAAAGTAGGCATAACAAAATCTTTTGGGAAGGTAGAATTATGGATCTTTTTAGGAACATGATTTCCATGTAAAGAGTTATTGTCAATAGAGGCATAATAGGCTCTACTTTCTAAAGTAAGAGTGTGAACTTGGGATTGGAGTTGTCCTACAAAATGCATGAGAGATAGAATATCTTGTGAGGGGATGGTAGGAGATGCAAATAATTTACTAAGTGGTTGAATTTTTCCATTATGAGTGATCATAGGGATTTCAAGAGGCAATATAGTGGAGTCAGATGTTAAAGGAGTAGTGGTAGATGATGATGTAGGAGCTATAGTATGACTAGTATCAACACAATCCCTAGTAGGTGTGGTGACCAAGGAGGAAACCTCAATAGATGAAAATGCAGTAGGAGGGGAAGAGGATGTGGGGATAGAAGAGGAATATGCAATAACATGGGTGAACCATGTACAATAGTATATGTAACCTTAGGAGAGGAGAACAATGGAGCGAGAGAGTCACATGTAGCAGTATGGAAAGAAGGAGACCCATAATTCTTATCAGTAGAGGATGGGGTGTCAAAAATAATTCTCTAATCTTCATAAGACTCAATAGTATCATCAACGTAATACGAGGTAGACCACATACTCGAAGGATATGTGTGAGGAGGACTATCGGAAGTGGGAGAATATGTATGAGTAGCTATAGGAGTTGTTGGAGAAGAGGTAAGAGGTACACTTGATTGGGAATCAATGCCTAATAAATAATCAATGATATATTCATCTAAAACATCAGATGGCATATTAGAAGAAGGATAAGAAGGATCACATGCAATTGGATGGCATGGTGTACAACAGTTGAAAGAAACATGGTCATCATAAAGGCATATACCTATAGGAGAATCGACAGGATTAGTTAGTACATGTTTTTGGCCTTTGAAGAGGGCTTGTTGAGTATCATTAGGTAAAATCATAGGAGCACTATATAAATCCTTAAGTCTATGGCAGCCTCATCATAGATAGGGTTCACACTAAAATGATACATGATGAGGGAAAAGAAGTACTATGCGTAACCACTAGGGTATGAAAGAGGATCCAAAAGAAAAATGTTTGAAAAGTAGGGTTCACCAAAATGATTAACTAAAAAAATATATATTTTGTGTTTTTATATCTATTTTATAAGTTATTCTAAATAGAAACTAAATGCTATATTGAAATGCAAGACCTGAATATTTTGTTTTAGTATTAGAATATATCAAAATAATGGAACTAGGAGGGATATGGTACTAACCTTTAAATGAATTACATTGTTGTGTGTTGGACTGTAGCATACTTGTATGTGGACTAGGTAGGCTATGACTAAATGGCCTCGGGAAGGACAAAAGCTGAATATTTGTGTGTACTGAGGCACCTAGGAAGGTACTGGGCCACCTCGGGGCACCCTGGTTAATAATTTAGGCACTATAGACTGCAGAAAATCTTAGGGATTGAGTTTAGCAGTGTTGCAATGTATTTGTAATACCTTCGTTCCTGTCACATTGATGTCACAATAATGTTTCCTGTATCACTGCAAATGTTATATGAAGATCCACCTACAAAACCCTATTCAAAGCATCATTTCCTAAAAAATAAAAATGCATATAAATAGGTCAGACTGACCTCAGCTACCAAACTAGTGGTCTTATGATTGGTCGTTGCACTACATTTCAGACCCCATGTAGTTATATGTACATGTGTGTGTAATTTTGTGCCTAGGATTCCATAACGCCAATGACGTTGTAGTATGGGACAATAACTAGATGTAAAATGTAAATGGTGGATGGAATAGAAAGAATACAACCCTTTCCCCCTATGCTTGTGTGATGTAGATGTAGAAGATGCCCAAATTCAGTCCCTTACCTTAGTAGATAGCTTCCCTTGATAGTAAAATGTCCGCCCATAATGTAGTGAGTATGCTATGTTTATATAGGGATATCTTGTTCAAATTTTGACATTAGTGACCTGAAACTGCTAACTACAACCTAGGGGAATACACGTGGTAATAACAAAGACCAACCTCAAACAAATAAATTAAAAGAACAAATTACGAAGACACAAGCACCAAAAATCATGAACTGGGGTGCCCTAGGGAGGCCTAGTACAACCCTAGGTGCCCCAGCATAGACCTAGAGACAAAATATTAGCAAATTATGACATCTGGGACTTCCTAAAAGATACACAAATCTGTATGTACAAGTGACAATTGAACCAGAAAAATGACAATGATGACTGACCAACTAACAACAAGACCAAGGGAAGGGTCATTATTGAATACTTTTATTATGTAAGATCCATATATAAAATAACATACCCGACGGTATAAATGTAATAGTAAGTGCATGATTTTGTGACTACACTAAGAATTCTGGATAAGCCCATATGACTGAAGTATGCGAAGAGTGTAGTTTAAGTATGTGTCAAGTGAGAACATATAGAGCGGTTAACCATGAATTAGCATGTTGATCCATGCGGTGTGACAAGGGATGTGATACCATTATGAGAATAACTAAGCGAAATACATGATGTTGATACGAAATGATTGGAGATTGAGTGATTTAATCAGTAATGAAGATGTGATGAGGAAGGGAGTGATCAATTCCTAACCCGATTGTGCATGTGTATGCATGAAAAAATAAGGATTTGGGAATCCTTTTGCTAGAGTAAGGGTGTAGGGAGAGAAGTCTAGTGTCTCTCCAACTTTAACCACATCCTTAAAAGATCTAGCCACTGCAGATGGACACAGATCAAATTTTGGTGATTTTGGATCTATTTTTTCATCAAATGTGATAGCCAATATAGGAGCATTATAGGAGAGGAAATGACATCTCATTTTTCCCACTCCAAGGGTGTTTTTGCAATGTGTGTGGTGGATTCCATGTTAGGTTATCTGGAAGCAATCGTGAAATGTAGAATAACTTCCATGTTATGTCATCTGGGAAAGTGGTGATATAACTCCCAAGTTAGGTCATCTGGGAGGATAAATGCACCGTGTTCATGTCGATTGGTTGATATGATAGAAATATGTGTTTTCGAAATTTGAATGTATGATTGATTGATTATTCATGGAGATATTTTATGATTTTTTCCCTTAGGTTAGGTCATTAGGGGGAATCACCAAAAATTGATGTGACATGTTGCACGGTGTATGAGAAAATGTTCAATAATGGTGTGTTAGAAATATTTTTTTTCATAATGGAGTAAGGGTAATTATAGGATGACCCCAAATATATTCCCCCCTTTTGGTGAAATGGGGAGTGATGATGAGAATGAATGCTGAGCCGAAAGTAATCGTGTAATGATGTAATGATGAGTATGTTATGGATATCGCAAAAGGTTGTGTATATTGAGTGTAAATGATGGTGAAAAGGAATAAAATGTGTGTGAAATGTGTGCTTTATGGTAATAGGTGGATTTTTGAAGAGAATTTCATAAACAAGATAAAAATCAAAGTAATTATGCTCAAAATATGATCGAAACCATGTGATGTGCATTAGTTAATAGAATGAAAATGAAGAATAACCATAGTAAAGGGAATAATGGAAAGTTACTATAAATAGTAGTGAAAAAAGTAAATAAGCAACTCATTTTTCTTTATGTGAGTATGATAGTGAGCTTTGAGTGTGTGAGGATGTTGCAAGTTATAGCAGTGTGAATTAGTTGATTCGAGATGGCGGCGACAACTGTGGTGTCGCTTACGACGATGGAGTTGGTAAGCGTGATTTTTTTTCCAAAAAATGTGGTGATATTAGTCATTTTGAATGAATTTTTGTGAAGTTTGTATTTTTGAATTTCTCGGTGTTTTGGACCTACTCAAGAGCGGTGAAGGTGCTAATGACCTTTGAGACATGTGCACTGGTATCCTACTCTTGGGCGCCCCAGTATTTCTTCTGGGCATCCATGTCCAAAGAGTGTGAGTTGAGTCTAGAGTGATGTAAATGTAAAAGTTAATGTGTATTGATGTTGTAGGTGAGTATGTTTGTATATGTATGATGTGTTAATGTTGTGTTTATTGTTGTTTTGTGGTGTGTATAGGGATATCCATTTGAGAGAGTTTCATGATGAATTTCATTTGAGTACATTTCTCAGATTAGGGTTATCAGATAATGAGTGGGATGTTTTGGACTATGCCAACTTGCTGCACATAGTGAGGATGGGGGATGTGCCCCATGACATGCCTATGCTTAAAACTCTATGTGAGAGGTGGTGTGTAGATACTTGCACCATTTGGTTACCTACAGCTAAGATGACAGTCACACTAGAGGACGTGTATTGCATACTACGATTACCTATTGTGCGCAAGAGGGTATAAGTTATTGCAGTGAATGATATATAGAGACAGATGAGGGCCGCTAGGTGGTATTTTTCTAGGAATTGAGTTCCTACTGAGGCCTGTATTAGCCTAGATGTTATTGTGAGATTAGGGGTTCTACGATTACATAATTTTATTGTTGTGTTGATAGCGTTGTCGATTATAGTGGAGGGTGGTGGCGTAAGACTCTTATATAAGATGCATGATGTATGTCACCAGATAGAGGAGGAGAGCACTAGATATGCTTGGGCATGATGTGTGTTGGCCCACATATATAGGGATCTATACATATTTTCACAAGAGGATCATGGGGGTGGCATTGGAGCTATGGTATTGTTGCAGGTATGCGCCTATGAGCATATTGCAGTATTGAGGCCAGTTGGTGGGCCACGAGGAGAGTGGACTAGACCAGATATATTTGCAGGTAGGTGGGTTGGTGTATGATGAAGGAAGATGGACATAAATACCTATAGAGATATGTTAGTTTACATGGGGCCAGATGCCATACTGATACTATGAAGGGTGGCTAGAGGATGTCATAGAGTTACGATGCAAATGGAAGATGATGTGGTTAGAGGATCGATTTCCAGGGGCGATTGAGTTATTTAAAGTTAAGTGGGTTTCATGATAGTTTGGTATGGCCCATGACGTACCCTTAGAGCCATATATATGGTCTAGATCCATTAGGGCATCGAGGAGGGTTGGAGCTAGACCAGGGCCCATAGGAGAGCAACTAGTACCTCCAAGGCCAAATGAGGCAAATGTGACGATAGATCCAATAGAGGTGGATGATGCAATGTGTATGGAGGCATACCAAACATGGTGGGCCTCACATCAGTGGGTATTTTTGTACCCTCTATTGGAATATGCAACAAGATTACTACCAGGAGGAGTGGAGGGGCAAGCACATGGCCCCGATAGTGTAGCGGTGATGATAGAAAAGAGTAATTATTTGTATGATTTTGTTGTGTGATTTGTTACATGGTTTGTGAATTGTTATTGTTATCTAACACATGGATGTATCGATGCAAGTGACACATATTGGGCATTGATTGTGGACACATCCATCTACACATTGACGTGAAATGTGCCTACAGACATACTTGCAGGTGGAGACATACTAGAGCATGTAGATGATATTGTAGGTAAGCACGCATATTTGTTCGAGCAAGTTGTGATAGTAGCAGTGACATGTAAATTTCTACCAAGTAAGAGAGATGAGGCATGAGAGGAAACACAACAAAATATAGAGGCCACCGGTGGAGGTCCTTTATCTCAAGATGTATTCACGTGGTTTGTGGTGCTGCAGAGTGACTTTTCAAAGTAGTCTATTGAGAACACACTATTACGGAGGAAGGTAGAGAGAAATAGAGGTCGCAACCAATGGCATGGAGTTAGTGGCGATGCTTCTAGTTCTATGGCTTTGGTAGTTTCAGAGAGTGATAGTGATGATGAGATATGATTTGTATTGATGTAGGGTATGTGCCCCCAGTGATGCGATATTTTGTGACTATGATTGTAAATGAAATATATAGATGGAATCATTGTATTTGATTTATATTGATTTGATGGTGATGTATGATTTATGTGATTGGTGTTACTTGTATATGATGTTTGATGTGTTTCAATATCATTTACATTTGTTAAATTGATTTGCATTGGGTAAATATCGATGTGGAATAATGTAATTATAGATATATAAATGATGATATAGCGTGTATGATGTAATGTGATTACACAAAGTTGAATTGTATGTATGAATAAAGTTGTGATTAAAATGAATAATGTGTAAGAGTAGAAGATGATTGTATGTTAGTATGATGATGATAGAGGGGGGAAGATTAATGATGCTCCCCAACGTATAGATGATGAGGTTCATTTCGATAAGACCCCTTAGTAGTCAAGTATAAACCTTAAAGAAAGAGCGCGTCATTGGGAAATGATTGGATAATGCACACTAGATGGATTGAGAAATCCCATAAAGAGAGGTTCTTATTGTAATAGATCCATCAACATTCATGTAAAAAATGTAAGAACATGAGTGTGTCATAGGGGGGTAAGGTGATAGAAATCACCTACCAAATACCAAGCTAGTGTAAATTGGTGGAAGCATGTGGAATGAAAGCAACATGAGCGCATGATCCTAAATTAATATCAATTGGAGAAATTCGAGAAGTGGAGATGCTGAGGGATGTGAAATCCAATGTGTAGTGGTAGCATGACGGGGTGGATGAGATGGTGCAATGATGGATGGATGCAATGGACAACACACATGAGTAACAACCTATGGTAGTGGATGAATAATGACCTTAGAACTAGATGGAGGAGATAACTCAATCGGAGTAACAAAATTCCTATGAGGGAGTGGAGATATAGAATGCACATGGGAGAGAGACCCAAAGGAGATAAAACCCTTATATTATAATTATTTTAAGTGATCATGAAGGGTGAAAAAATCATTGTTGTGATGGCCAATCATACGATGATATTTACAAAAAGGTCTATCACGTTGGCATTGTAAGTGGTGAGGTGGATGATATTGATTAGAAGGTAAGTGTATCAAACACTTGTTAAGTAATGTACGAAGAACATCATTGGGCCTAGCGTGATGAGAAAAATTTAATGGTTCTCGTGACACGAGAGGAAGAGTCTCATGTGTATCCCTACATGGAGGAGGAGATGAAAGATGCTTATGTAATGGATAAGGTTAGACTTGTTTGCAAGGAGGAGATGGATACTGTGTAGGATGCTCAACAAATGGGAGTGGAGATGAAATAGATGATGTAGGAGTAGTAGTAATAAGAGGTGGAAATATAACATGTGCAACAATGAGATCTTTTTCTAAGTCAATAACCCTATAACATAGAAGCGTGAATGATTCACATGTTTCATATTGCAATCATTATTTCAAAGGAGGAATCAATCCACGATAGAAGATAAATTGATTCTCTAAGTCAATAGGTTGAAAAACTAGCCAATTCATGCAAGCATTAAATCATAGAATGTAATCAATGATAGGTTCTATTTTTCCTTGATGTAAGCTAGGTAGATAATCATAGCTAACTCTAGGGTTGTTGTTGACTATGAATCACCGAAGAAAAGCTACTTCCATCTCTCAATATGTACTAATAGATCCAAAGGGTAGATGGGTGTACAATTGGAGAGCATCATCTGTGAGACTATGGCAAAAGGATTTAATTAATAGTTAATCATTAGAATATGAATCCATGGCTATATGATAATGATTGAGATACAAGTATGTATTTCCAGTAACATTGAAACATATAAATGTAGGCATAACAAATCTTTAGGAAATGTTGAGTTGTGAATCTTTTATGGAATATGATTTCCATGCAGTGAATTATTATCGATGGATGCATAGTAGGCCTTTATTTATAATGTGATAGATTGGACCTAAAATTGTAAATGACCAACAACATGCACGAGGTACAAGATATCCTGTGAATGAATTGTAGAGGATGGAAATAATGTGTTAAGTGGTTGAAATTTTCCATTATGAGTAATCATAGGAATATCAAGAGAAGACATAGGAAATTATGATGCTAAGGGAATTGTGGATGTTGGTGCTGAAGAAGTAATAGGTGTCAAAGGACATGGAATATCCATAGAAAGAGTAGGAATAACATCAGAAACATCCCTAACAGATGAAGTGATAGATGGGGATGAAGTGATAGGAAGAGGTGAAATAATAGACAAAGATGAATCATGCATATTATTAGATACAGTCTCAGAAGAAGATGACAATGGAGCGGGGATTCAAACTCGGTAGTATGAAAAGAAGTAGAATCATGACTATCAAGAGGTTCCTTGAAATAAAAAAACTCAGATAGAAGGATATCATTTAGTGTATCATCTACATAGAATGAAGGATCAGGAGAGCTAGTATGTGATGCATTATGAGAATCATTTTCAGGAATTGAAGAATTAGGTGTTAGACCACGATTCCTGTTAGACCAAAACCCATAGGTGTTAATATCTGCTACAATTTCCAGAGTTAGGATCTACGAGAGGTAGTTAGTCCATGTCATGAAGCTCATGGGGAGTGCTGGAAACACATGCCAACAATCTCCCCTCAATGTTACCTGATTGAATTTCGAACTTGATACATGTCTCTCTGATACCATTTGTTGGACCATGATTTCCATTAGACAAAAATCCAATCGCTAGAGTTAGGATCTATGAGAGGTGGTTAGTCCATGTCATGAAACTCACAGGGAGTGTTGGACACACATGCCAACAGTATGAGATGCAACTAAAGTATCATCATGACTAGTATGAGAATCATTACACACATGTTTTTTATCATCAAGTCCAAGCATGAAACTAATAATAGAATCATCTATATTTTCATTACAAATTTTAGAAGGAGTGTGACTAACTTTATAACAAGGAGTACAACAAGTAAAACTCATCTTATCAGAAACAATGGCAATAGTAGAATTTTCAAAGTTAGTAGGAACATTGCATTCATTAGCTAAGAGTTGTTGAGTATGATCTAGAAGAGTAACATCACGATATAGGAAAGAAAGATCAACTACGGTTTCCTCATCATAGATAGGATTAACACTCATATGAGGCATGCCTAGCCAAGAAGGATAAGATCTATCCTTAGCCATTGGGGTTTTAGTGGATCCTATGGAAAAATAGTTCTAAGCTGTGGGTTCACCAAAATGATTCTATATAATCTATATTTTATTATGAATTTAAATGTACAGAAATGTTATAAATGAAATATGAATGCTAAATAATTTATTTGATTTTATAAATGAAAGGAAATAAGAGGGATAATGTACTTACCTTGAAGTGACTTGGGACTCAGCAGTGTGATGAAACAACAGGACATACTATCACAACGGACCATAAAAAATGTAACAGTGGTGGAAATGGCTAGACTGGGGCGCCTGAAGAAGGACTGAGGCACCTGAGGCACTCTGGTCTGAATTTTGGGTTTCCTGGTCTATAGAAATGACTGGAACCTAGTTTCGAGAGGGTCATTAAAGCTTCGAACTTGTTTGCTTCTTGCCACATATATGTCACATCTAGCTCATTGATTTTTTCGTAAACTTGCAATGAATAATCACCTACAAAACACCACACAAAACATCATACCCTAAAAAAAGGAAAGATAAAAATAAAGGGGTCAGACTATCTTCATCCACAACAATGGTGGTATTACAACTGAATGCTACACTACATCTTAGACCCAATGTAGTTATGCATGTTATAGTTCTCCTAGGTCACCCTCGTGCTAATGATGTAAAGATAGGGGCAATAACTAGATAAAAATGAAAATGGTGGATGGAATAGAATGAAATCCCCTTCTTATACAATGTGTATGCAGAGTAATATCCCAAATGTAGTCCCTTGCTCTATATAGATAGCTATCCCTTGATAAGAATCATCCGCGCATATAATGGTATGTATGTTGTGTTTATATAGGGATCTCTTGTTCGAATTTCAATACTAAAGACCCGACATGCCGAATAGTACATCAACAGATGAGAAGGAACACCAAAAATACTGACATCAATTGTTAAAAATAAGATCAAATATAAATAGGAGAGGGGTACCCATGATGGACAGGAGTTCTTAGCGCTAATGTCTTGCCCTTGGTACTAGTGTCTAGAGACAAGTGACGAAAAATGAGTGATAACTGAGAGACACAGATCCCTGAGACCTGACTAAAACTATATGTATGAGTGAAAATTGTACAATAAAATCAAAAATAAATACCAACAAGAAAAATGGATGGATTATGGAATGGGTCATGAATGAGTACTTTTCGTACGCAAGATCCATATATAAAATAACATACTTGATGGTATAATAATAGTACTAAGTGCGTGATTTTGTGTCTATAGATGCTCACCCTGAATTGTGTGCTTTGCATGGGAAATTTTGGCTTCTAGGGTTGACTTTACATTGAACTAATAAGGTTTCACAAAAATAATGAAGTCATTTCATCGTCACATTTTTTATGAAAGAATGTTAAGAAGGTAAACAATGTTTTTATGTGTTTGAAAACCTAACTCAAAAGAGGTAAGAGATATATTGATGAAAATTTCCCATACTTGATTTCTCATGATAATATGATTATTGGATGTTATAAAGGACTCCTTTAGATTTCCAGAAAGGTATGATAGAGCATGTGGTGATGACTGGACCCCACTCAAACAGTCAAGTTTATGAAGAAGTTCAGTTTGGGAAAAAGTTATCCAATGAGATTGGGAAATAAATTAACATTTTTTTATTATGGGAGTTTTACTTGATGTCCATGATGGTTTCATATCATGGTTGAGCTTCTAAATTGCAAAGTGTCCCTTATTTACGAAGATTGGTCCTAAGGCAGTTTTGGGGCAGTTTTAAGAAATGGACTTGGTTGAAGGCATTCCACTTGGATTTTGAAGGAAATGTAAGGTTTTATGGAAATAGTATTAAGATGTATTTCTAATGGTATATGGTTTTTCTCATGATGATGAAATTTTATGGGTCATCCAGATCAAGTTGTGAAGAAGAAAGTTTGTTGTTTCTCACGATATAATTGATTTTTCTAGAAGATGGAGGTAGAAGAGGCATGAGATGGATTGGTTGATACTTTATATCAGTTATATAGTGAAGACGGATGAATTTTTTTCCTAGTGAAGGAATTTGGAGGCCTTTAAAGTGGAAAAAATGGTGAAAACTACTTGTGTTCTCAAAACAGCTTTCTGTGCAGCTCAATTTGGTGAAGCGAAAAGTTGGTGTGGTTTGCACATATGGATGTTTCATGAGTTCTAGAAATCATGGTTTTGATCCATAGGTCTAAGGGATTCCAATGCATGTCTACATGCCATAGTTGAGTTGTTCTTGAATGTTCTTGAGGACAAAAGGTGAAGATTGGTTCCTGGAAACAACTTTTTTGAGAAGGATATGTGTCTTCTTGAGTGTGTTATGATAAATTTGATTTGCGTAAGCTAGTTAATGACCATGGACAATGTTTATATGTCATATTTGACATGTGTGAGAAATTAGGGAGATTTAATAATCATGGTTATGGTGTTTTTGATTTTTATTCATCTAGGTGATTGGGTTTTGAGCTCATTTTGAGCTTGTTTGGTATGTTTGAGCATGACTGACCTACATGGGGGTCCATTATGAATGCTTTTTTGAATGTGTTGAGATTTTTTTAAGTTACATTGATAAACCTAAAGGAAGGATACTTGCTTGTTTCATTTTTGAGAGTTGAGAAGGGTATAAATTGCATGTTTGAATTCAAATTTTCACTAGTTGAGAGAGATGGAAAAAGTGGGACCCAATTGTGTGTGTGTGTAACAGGAATGAATGAATCATTTCAGAGATGATTTTTGTGGTGATAATGTCAAGTTGTATCTACCACTACAGTACGCCCCAATATTATTAATTTTTTTCTAATAAAATTGTATCGTGAAGGTCTTTCACATTTAAGAGTGAAGCGGCCTGAACAATTCACCCACCCACATTGATTTGGGTGATCCCTATTGGGATTGACTATCTAAAATGTATACATTTGTACATACTGACATAAAGAGTGAGATCTTATTATAAGATACAGTCAATGATCATTGTATTAAATGATCATGAGAAATAACTCTGCAGACATTGTAAAAGACCAAGGAGTGAAGTGGAAGTGTTGGGTTAAACTTGTGTAAATTCTTAATACAGAAAGTGCTTTACCAGTAGAGTTTTTTCCTCCAAGTTTCTCAACTTAAATTTGGTGTTATATGCCTCTTGTTCTTTTTTTATTTGCTTTCATCTCTTGCTCATTAAGCTTTGTTATTTGTTATCTATTTTAAGCTATTTTTGTGTCTAGTCGACTGCACATCATAATCTATAGTTATCGGCATTCTAATGGTGGATCTGTAATTTTTTGATTACATTTCCCTTGCTAAATCTAACATGGTATCAGAGTTGGTGATTGCGCGCATGTAGGATTGATCTAGAATTTTTTAATTTTAAGAGGTGAAAAAACTTTAAGTTTATTTGCGGATCTACAAAATCTTAAAATTTCCGCAGTCATCTTCAAGATAACTAGGTTTAAACTTCCAGTTCCCACCAAAATATTGGTTAAATATGGGCTAAATGGCTATTTAGATCGTGTTTGAGATTTTTTATGCTTAGATATTTTCTTCAGCATCTTGTTGTAGTTGTTTACGGTTTAAATCTATCGTCTGCGAGCCTATTTTAAATTTTCACGTTGTTTATTACCGTTTGGGTCATTTTTTGACTTTGGATTCGAAAGATTTATTTAGATCCAGTTTTTTTGGAGCTTCTAAGTCTGTTCTAGTAGTAAAAATATTTATTTTTCACTAGTTTTGTCTTTGTGAAGCTTGGTCCAATCATTTTGTTCCATCTAGCTCCACATTTTTAGTCTTTCTTTAGATTCTATCAATTTTGCGAAGCTTGGACCAATAAATTTCTCCAAATAGCTTCGTTGTCCTATTTTCACATTTGCAAAGCTATATCCACTCTTAGAGTGCCAAGTGGCTTCAATATGACACCTTTTTGTATTTGCGAAGCATGATCCAATCTTCTAGTTCCATCTAGCTTCGCTATGTTATTCTTTTTTGACTTTTTTTGTTTCTACAAAAACAATTTAGTGTGAAGCTTGAGCCAATCATTTTTCTCCAGCTAGCTTAGTGTTGTTAGTCTTCTAAATAGACATTTCTATGTTTGTGAAGCTCGAACCAATCAGAAGGCTCCATCTTGCTTCATGGTGTCATTTTTATTGTTTATCTGTTTGTCAATTGTGAAAAGTGAGCCAATAAGAGCTTTACGTGTGTCTCCATGTTGTCAGACTTGGATTATCTATTTCTGACATTTGTGAAATTTGAGCCAATAAGATTGCTCCAAGTTGCTCCATATTTCACATTTGTTAGTTTTTCATTTGTGGTAGTAGTTATCCAATAAGAATTTTCCACCTTTTCGCATTTGTCAGTATGTATCAATTTTGTGAAAAGTGAGTCATTTAAAAGGCTCCATGTTTCCTTAGTTTACTTTATCCATTTTGGTTGCAATGCAAAGTGAAAACCAATAGCATTTGGACACATACATATGTTTTCTCGCATTTTTCAGCCTCTCTCATTTGTGAAGTGCGAGCCATTTAAAAGACTCCACGTTTGTTTGGCTTAGTCTTTGTCATATTAGCAAAGCATGAACCAATTTCTTTTTGACACGTATATTAATATTTTTTAATTATGCCAGCCTTCATAAGTGTCAAGGTGTCAGTCTTTTCTTTGACTTATCCACTTAAATTATGACACCTATCTTATACATTTTTTGTACCCGAGTTAATTTCTGGGACTTTAAGTCCGCTCAAGGAATTTTTTTAAGGTTTGGCAGAAAGCCACCAAGTGTTTATTCTTTAGCCGTTAATTTTTCGACAAGTGGCTCTGTTTGACTAAGACTTTGATTTTATATTGTGTCATTGTGTGAAAAAGTGATCCAATTAGTTTAAGACACGCGTATATGGTTATTTTTTAATTAATTTTCTTCTGACTTATTAGCTATATTGCAAAATGCGAGCTAATTAAAAAGTGACATGTATATTTGTGTTTAGTTGTTAGTCTTGTCATAGTTTTTTTTTGACATGTGTTTATTTTTTTTATTATCGTGGACCTGAAAAGGATTTAAATTTAATTTTTTAAAGATTTCACATCTGCTTGAGGATCCATTTTAAAGTTAAAACGTGCTTGTCTTGGTATTGTTGATTTGTGGCACGTGTTGCCCCCTGCCTTGGTTATTTTTTAACTCATTTTAAATTGTTAAGTAGCTCGTTTTTATCCCATATAGCTTGTTTTTTGAGATCGCCCCTTTGGGTTTCTAAATAACTCATCAAGATACTATATCCTGACTCAGTCCAAGCTCGGTTAGCTCACCTGTAACTCAACCTCGACTAAGCTCTATCAAATTGATCTTAAATTTGACCAAATCAAGCTATTTTTTATCAATTTAGAGCTATTTGATTTTGTATAGCAAATTAAAGAATTTGTAGTTAGTTTTTTTCTCTATCTGGCTTCCTTGATTCAATTTCTAGCTATATTTGTCTCCATTTGCTACATGAGCATTAAAATGGCTAGTTCTTCCAGTTTTGCGTTAGATAAGTCTCATCTCTTAAAAAGAATGAATTATAACATATGGAAATTTTGATTAAGATAATTTTTATGGCTAGAAATCTCTGGGATCTTGTGACTAGTATAGAAAAATGTCCCATAGGGAGACAAGGTACCCCTAAAAACAAGAAGCCTCTATCTCAATACATGTAAGTTATGTTGATTCATGATGACTTTTTTAGTAGACGCATGATAACAATCAGACATCGTGAACCCCTATAAAGAGTAATTAAGAAATATTGATTCATGTCTAACCATGAACAAGTTTCTTGTCACAAATAACTAAAGGATTATCACATAGGAAGAATATAATGAAAGCTCTACCTAGAGGTTATAAAGAACATGTGTATGTTCTTGAGAAACGTTTTTATAAATATGACTTTTTTCCCTCTTCTGAGTATCCTAAAACTGAAGTTGTTTTGAAAGTTTGTTTTTCAGTTTCATTTTGATATAATGGATGTAGATATTGAGGGGAAGATCTTTTAATCCTTGACTCTGACTAGGATTCATGTTTCAGGGGATTTCATGAGCATGGTTTCTCTAAATATTTTTGTTGATAATGATTCTTTTGTCAAAACAGTCATGATCTCTTAGTAGTTACAAGAATATAATTCTTAGAATCAAGAGAAGTAAGACAAATTTTTTTACTGTTAAATTATGTTTTTTGGAATAAAAATCTGATCATATATGACATGTCTAAGCTTAAATTTTTATTACATGGTCATTTTATTTTATGAATATTGTGCTTACTCTTGAATCATTTGACTATCTAATCAACTCAGTTATTTATCAATTCTTATCTTTGTATAAAAGGATTAGAATAAGATATATATGTTTTTTGATAAAACACTTTATGTGATTAGTAAAATATTATTATATGCATATCAAATGACAGTTAGAGATGCCTTTGTGTTTGTATTGGAGACGTCCAATATTGATTGCATCTAATATATATTTTACAAAGTGTAATATGTTGGAAGTCTTTCAAAATATTTGGTAGTTGTTAAACATAGTGATATGTTAGTTGTTATACAACTAGTGTTTAACCTTTATACTTCATTAAAAGTGAAAATTTGTATGATTTCTATTATTCTTATTATGATATTTGTTGATGTTGTGTTGTATATATAGATAGATTTGTGTTCAAGTTTTGATGCATGCATCATCACTTGGAGCAGAAAAATATCCATGTGGCTAAAAAGGTTGTCGGTAGTGATACACATAGGAGCTAAAGTAAGTATTCCTCCTCTATGTGAAGGCCAAATTGCTCTTGATAAAGAATCCAGTTCAACATCAGAGATCAAGTTGCAGATATATTCACTAAGCCATTGCATGTTGTGATGTCTTGCAATTTGTGTGCCTTGTTGGGCCTATCAGAGCTGTTATTGAGGGGGAATGAGTATGGAAATACCACCTCTTGATGGCTTATTATAAAATACTCGGGTCAGCTTTTAAGAGTGGATCATGACCACCTGCTTTGTATGTAATAAATTGATCCTTTAGGGAATTGTTACACATAGTTGTAACATTGTATGTGAACTATAAGTCTCATGAGCAAATGCATAATGCAATTCGTTGTAAACTTCCAATACTTCCTCCATCTTGTAATAAGTAAATGTGTCACTCTATGTGAAGTTACTTGTAAATCCCAGTGAAGCTTTAACTATGGGTATGCCTTATTTTATAAAAGGAAACATAATCTGATGTAAGTTTCATATGTAAAGCATAGTCTTAAGAATTTATGTATGGGAAGACCTGTGGATTTCCCTTGTTTGCATGCTAGCTTGAATCATTGTTGTTGATTAAAGGATCTGTAAATCCTTTTGTAGAAAAAGGTAAATTTGGCATGACTGATTTTTCTTCCTACTTAACATTAAGGGGGAGTGTTGGGGTGATGATGTCAAGTGGGATATACCACTGCAGTACACCCCAATATTATTAAAGTTTGTCTAATCAAACTATATTGTGAAGGTCTTTCACAGTTAAGAGTGAAACAACCTGACCACTACACCCACCCACATTGATTTGGGTGATCCCTTTCTGAATTGACTATCTATAATGTATACATTTGTCCAGACCGACATAAAGACTAGGATCTTATTATAATATGCAGTTGATGATCATTGTATTAACTGATTAAGATAAATAACTCTACAGACATTGTAAAAGACCAAGGAGTGAAGTGGAAGTGTTGGGTTAAACTTGTGTAAATTCTTAATATAGACAATGCTTTACCAGTGGAGTTTTTTCCTTCAGGTTTGTCCACTTAACTTTGGTATTATCTATCTCTTGTTCTTGTTTTATTTTCTTTCAGCTCTTTCTCATTAAGCTTTGTTATTTGTTATCTATTTTAAGATATTTTGTGTCTACTCAACTGCACATCATAATCTATAGTCGCTGGCATTCTAATAGTAGATCTGTAATCTATTGATAACATTTACCCTAGTAAATCTAACAATGAGGAGGTGTGTGAATGATTAAGGAATGTTAGAGATCATGTGTGTAATGGTTTGATATCAAATCAAGTCAAGTTTTTCCAAGGTTGAGTGAGCTAGAAGGAGGTGTGTTTGAAGTAGGGTTTGAAGGAGTTTAGAGCTGAATATTTTGATCACCATGAACTGAGTTTTTTCATCATATTCAATGATATTATTATCAAAATATTTTGTGATGATTCATATTCATGTATGTCTCTTGTTGTAAGTAATATCAATAAGGGTTGAGGGATTGGTGCTCTTTGTGGGGTTGGTGCCTCACTAAAAAAATATCTTATGATGTGTAATATTCAATTGATTCTTTGTTGTGTGTAATCAGTGGGTTTTCTTCCCCTTGAGGGTTTCTCACTTACATCTTGTGTTCTTGTCTACTCCTTCATGTTTATGTTCTTGTGGATGGTTGATTCTTATTGTTGAGATCTCATTAATGCATGGTTGAATTTTAATGGTGTATACAAATTAATTTGAAATTGGTTTAGGTTTTTAAAGGAATGATTCACCCCCTTGTCCATTGTGCTTCCAATAGGGAATATGCAAGACAATTATATGCTTAGAACAATGTGTCACTCAAGGAAAGTTAAAAATCAAGTTTTTGATGATCTACATTGGCACTTATCCATGGGGAAGCATTAATAGTTGAAGGGAAAAGCATATGGTATCTCCCAATACACTTTATATTAGTGGTGATAGGATGTGTAAATCATAAGTTTAACATCAGAATGCAAAAATCCCTAGTTTGGTGACATGACATCCAAATCCTTCATATTATTCCAACGAGCTCCTAAGAAACAAGTCTGCAAGCATGAACAAATCTCTACCCCTTTCTCTTGTAGCATTATAGGTGTACTCTAACCCCTTGTTTTAGATTTTTCCAATACACATTTCCAATTTCAAATATTGTTTAAGTTATAATTTAATTGTATTTACCTAGAGCATTGACTACACTTGTTTTCTTTCGTAGGTCCTATCTTATCCTAATGAAGCAAAAACACACAAGAAACCATGAAGTAAATCTCAAACACGCCCTGATAAAGATGATATTCCAAGGAACTACACACATGAATCATTATCACTCCATACACACAAAGCTAACGCCTAGGATTCTTATCCCTACCTTCCCTTATATTTCCGTGATACATAGTTTGCACTATTCCATTCGATACACTACAACACTCATTCACTATGCTACTGGGCATAATATTATTTCGACTCCCCAATGTATGATTTTATTTTATAATTTATGCTATCGAAACCTTATTCACCAACATAAAGTGGGGGAAAATGTAGTCACTAAATCATGCACTTACTATGTACATCTATCCTCTAAATACTTCATTTACACGCATGATTCTTAAGCAAGAGAACTAGTCATTGACAACACATGTTCTACTTTGACATTGCTTTTATCGTTCTTATCTTTATTGCATGCTATTTATATACTTACGCATTACAATTTTTAATATTATCCAACATAATTCTCAACTTTGATTTCACTATTTTACCTTTTGAGCACCCTATATAGAATCTCCCATGAGGGACAAGAGCACCTGGGCACTTCTGTCCACTTCATCTCTTTTTCTGATTTTTCAGATGTTACTTCTTTTTTTATCTTTGTTTATCACCCTAGTTCGGCATTTCACTTGTTAATGATGAAAATTAAGTGAACTAATCACACACACACACACACACACAAATTTTTTAACCTCATTAAAGGGGGGTAAGAATTTCAAGAGGCACTTACTACCGCAAGGAGCTAAATATTCTCAATATACTAAATCATCAAAGGAGTGAATTATTCATTGCATAGGGGGGGCTATTTTCAATTCCGTACCATAAATTTTGCATTGGGACAAAGTAGTTGTAGCCCGTTATTCTTTGTACCTTTGACGCTGGGGAAACCTAGCTCAAGGGACACTATTCCAATCACACACACACACACAGAGACCAAAACTATATTTAGTCTAAAATGTAGTGCAACATTCGGTGAAAATCACATTGGGATGAGTGCCAATCTCAGACTAAATAAGGCATATGCATATTTTATGCATCTAATGTGTTCTTGAGTATTGTGCGGGTAGTTATGGTTTCTTTTATAGGTATAGATGTGACTGAGTAAATATGTAGTGAACTTGACGTGACCTATAGTGAACAAAAAGCAACACAAAAATAACTAGGACCAAATCTATTCTATAGATTCCAGTGCCTAGAAAAAACACTAGCTCCCAAGAAGTCGTGACCTCTTGCATGTGATTCTATCCTTGAGATCATCACATTCTAGTTTATAAATAAGAGCTTACACAGTCTAGAATTATCCTTTCTAGATTAGTCACCAACCCAAAATTGGTTCAGATCTACGGAGGTAAGTTGAGTCATTCTACAAACCCTATCTATCAATCTTGCTTGTATTTCTATAGATAGATATTTATTCAACATTGTTATATCTATTTGATTAGCAATGTCCTTATATAGATTTAAATTTTGTTAAATCATAAACATTTGGGTTCACAAGAAATATTGCATTACCAAAAAAATTAGAGTTAATGAGTAAAGACTTGTACAATTTTGTGCCACTCATAAGCATGTTGCACAAACTTAATGTCTTATCATTTTTTTGTTGAATCTGTAGAATCCCATCCAAGCCATAATGACCTAACCCGCAACATAAAATTATTCTCAACCACACAACATTGTGTATGCCATGAAAACTTATCTTTGATGTGTAACACCATATTGACCATGCAAATCTATCCTTATATGAAACAAAAAATTGTATACTACACACTCTTGCATAATCCCCCAAGAGATGGTGGTTTCCTTATCCAATTCAAAACTCTCATGGTGGCGGTGACAATGGTGGAGACTGCACTAACCTTAAGAAAATTTGAGTTATAGTATCATATATTTGTGGAAGGATTATGAGGTCTAATGAGGATAAAATGAAAAGATTGTGTATACCAAATTATGTTGGTAGAAGGGTCACCCCATTATAACATCACCTCCATGAGCATGTCATTATAATATTACTCTCATGAGAAGGATGATGGTACATTTGGGTGTATATGTTACTCTAGATCAAGCTGACTGACCAATATAAAATCACTTCAAAGTCAAACATCCATGTGTATAAGGATCTTGGTATATTGAGTTTATATGTTACTCCGAACTAAACATACCATCCAATGTGGTATTTTTTGAATGAATGAAAAATTTGAATTGTAATAACCATTTCAAAATAATCGACTTGAGGTAGTAAGACATTTAGTTGAAGACATTTGATCTAATGTTTTTTGGAGGATTATGAAGACACATAGAAGGAGAAATTTGAGAAAAATAATAAAAGATAACAAATAGATGTTTGGATTCTAATTAACTTCTAAAAAATCATATCTTCACCATATGTAATTGTATATAATATATTCAAATATAATTTTTCCATATATATATTGTAGGCTTCAAATAATTTTACAAGTATTTTAGTTAGAGTGATATTGAATGTTTGTGCACTCATTGAAAGGATTATAGCTTTATTGATAAGGATGATGGTTTGTTAGAGTTTTCACTGGTACAAAACCCTACAAAAGTAGATAGGGGAAGAAGACTCTAATTTAGATGTACATTTCGATAACATGTAATCTATGGATATGGAATAAATTTAAATCCCCTCTAGACAAGTGATGGAAGTGGTTAATTGTTATGGTATTAACATATCTATATGTTCATAGATAATTGGTCCAAGTTAAACTCATATTAGACTCTTATTGACACATTTTCCTTGTGATAATCAACTTTTGAGTCGTTTTCTTGTGTTACTGACACCCTTGACCTTGTTTTCTCTAGATCAAAGTCTCATTATTCGCTATGTGAGCCCAATTTTGATCCCTTTTCTTTTATTTCTTCAGTTTCCATCTCTCTCCTAAATTTTTCTCTCTTCTCCTAGTTTCAAACATATTTTGGATCATTTTATAGCTTCGTAGGATTGTGACCTATTTCGTTCCTATAAATTTTGTCTCATCTCTTAAAATGGTCTTTTACTTCTTATGTACCCCTGTGATTGTAAATTGAATTCCTTTGGGTTTTGGGATTATTTTTATACTTTTTCCTATTTTTTGTATGTTGGCCTGTGTGTCGATTGGGACTTAATATTAATTTAAGAGGTTTAAACATAAAAAGGTTCACTAACACATTCATGACATATACATCAAACACATAAGAGGAATACATCCACGTTAAATTTGAAAGGAAATAATCTTATATTTTTGAAGCATCCATGTAGCGAAAGTTAGATGTCAAGCATGTATAAGCATATACATTCTCATAATTGTTTCACACATTTGAAAATATAAGGGTTGGTAAAATCATACTACACTTGATTGTGTGTTGAATGCATTATACTTGTTTGTTAAATTGTTATGTAGTTGAGGGGCTTGATAAATATCAAGGAAGATCAACTTTTCCCTATTCTAGAACATACCCCATAACACATTTGTTTTCCTCATACATTTTGTAGAAATAGAAGCCAAAATAAGGTTTTGAAGGATATCAAAATCCTAGTGATTCATGATAGAATTTAATAAATCGAGACAATATTTTTGTAGATTAGGAAATAAAGAAGACATTCACATTATCAAAATTACCTTAGTTTATAAAAATCCATTTTTATATGAGTGTTGGTATATGATTTTGCAAAGGGGAAAATTGGTGGATTTTAGCAACATTATGAATGAGACAAAGTCTCTCCTCTATTATAATGGCGAGGTTCCCTTTATTGCTAAACTAAAATTCATATAAATGAAATATTTACACTAATCTACTCTAAAGGTTTCAAGATTTCATCCCAAGGTTGGTATTTCTCAAAGAAGTGTAATATGGGAAGAAGGGAGAAAATAGAAGGATATATGAAGGGAATGTGAAGAAGTTTTTTCCAATAGGAAAAACATATCCTTATTTTAATCACACAAGTATAAATTAACAATAATGATCATCCAAGTTACTCCAAAATATTGAATAAAAAGGGATTATTAATTAAATACATGAACAAATAATAATGTAAAAGAAAAAGGAAAACACAATAAAAGTATGAATATCTTTCTCTCTTTATTCTGTTGCTTGTAAAAATATGTGGAATAAAAAGTTTTAAAACCTTCAATATCTATAATTTTCACATAGCCAAATAAAACCCATAGCCAAAAAAGATACTTTTCATATCATACATCTCCTATATTTATAGGAAACTCTTGTTATTTCCTAGCTACGTGCGTGGAAGAAGAAGTCCATATTACTAATAATAGCACCCTGAATATGACCAAGTCATCTTGCACAAGTTAGAAGAAGAAATACAAACCATCCTAATAATCATGAATTGAATGAGTTAAGTTACCAAAGGAATTTTGACTAAGTCAACGTGTAATTTTGAAAAATGGATTCACAATTTTAAAATCAAGAATTTACAAAATAGATTTCCAACTTAGAAGGATAGAATGTGAAATTTTTTCCAAAATTAAAATGCAATATATTTGAGGTTCGCATCCTTCTAATTTTAACTTATTGAAAATTCGGTTGTCCCTTTCTTGAGGTTATTCTATGGATCATCGTCCATGCTGACCTTTTTGTCCTTAGATAGATCGATCTGCTCAAGATAGGTTTCACACTTCTCGAAGAACTCCTTGATTTGTTCCTCCTTTAGACTTTGGTATACATGTCCTTTATATGACAATCTGCCTTAATGTCGACCATACACCATGAGAATTTATAGATCACCTTCATTTTCTTGGGCAACTTGAAAGGTGTTGGCCTAACTTGTACCAAAATTTCTAGCCTCTAGGGACATCTACTTTTTTAAACATGGTACACCCATATTATTGCAAGATAATCAAAGCTCTTAGGTTGGAAAATAAGATATGCATAATCAAACACAAGGAATAACGCCACAAACATGGGACACCCATGGTGTAGAAAGATAATCAAGGCCGTTATGCCAAAATTATAGTAACAATTAAGTGCACACACACAAACAACTAGCAAAGATGTATGAAAATCGAATGTGTCCAAATGTGATGAAAGTCACATATCATATGATATAAAAGAGCTAATGAGGAAATAACTGTAAGTTATACACAAGAAACATGTGTTAGTCCCATTAGTCCAAAATATAACAAATGCACCATATATATGTAACCAAGTGTAATGGGGAAACAAAGGAACTATAATAAAAATATAACACTTGGAAATAATATGTAAAAGTAGATTTCCTCAGAGGTTAACACTTTGGGTAAATGTCAGGGCAACATCTCATTATGTATGTCCTGCATCATGCTTGATATACTACATGAAAGTATGTGTGCAAATAATAAATGCTATCTATAAAACCAAAGGAATAAGCAACATGTATAATGTAAAGTACAAACAATGTATGCTTTTTTATGACCTATTGACATAGTTATCAGCTATCTAATCAATTTATTGAGCATCTTGATATTTTACCTCCTAATCACAAGCATCATAGTGAAATGGTTTATTATATTTCTATTTATAGTTCTCTCCTTGATTTACTTGCACAATAGGTTCCCTTACATGAAATTGAGACAAATAGTGAACACTCATATGATTTGGACCATGATGAGGAAAAACATATAGATCAATACCAAATATAATTGTTATCTAAATTTCGTTCTCAACTTCATGTTAATCCACATCATATTAAGACTATTATCAAGATTCTACTTGTTGTTAAGCTTGCTTATGATCATCAATCTAATGAAAAATATTCTAGGGATAGATCTCAACCCTCATGTACTATACTTACATCTATTGTGCCTACCTCTTTGGGGGTCCCTAACATTCCTATAAAAATGTGTCTATGCCGATGCCTACAACCAATATTGCTACTAGGTCTCTATTTTTATGTGCACACTACTTCACATAAAACTAGTCCTCATAGGTCTCCTACTAGGCTTTAGGTTGCACATACAGATTCACATAGTTCTAGGTCTCCAAATAGGAATTTTTTTGCACATGTTATATCACACAGTTCTAGGGACGATATAGGTCTCCTCCTAGGCCTTCCTTTGCACACATTATCTCTAGTGCCTCACACTCTCACAAGATTTTATGCAGATCTTCTATCCTTACAAATCCGTCTATACTTTCTCATAGGTCTTCTAGGAGTTATCATTCTTATAGTCCACCATGCAAATATCACACATTACATTATAATAAGTGCTCCACTATTTATAATTTTCCTCAACGGACTTCTTCAGCACATATCACCAAGATGGTTCCACTTGCACTTCAGTAACATTCTATCACACATTCAAGGCTTGACCCTCCATCATCCACAGTAGTTGTTTCACCTCCTCACAAGGTTCTCTTGAGATAGTTCTTATTCTATCCCCTCTCATTTTGTACATAGTTAAGCATAGATAATACAAAAACAAAGAAATATTTTCAAAATATAAAAACATTAAAATATTTACAAAATAACAAAATTAGAACCCATTTCTATAACATATATTGTTTGCATTTTACATTATACATGTCATTTATTCTGTTGGTTTGATAGATAGAATTTATTCTTTACAAACATACATTGACATAATATATTGAGAATGATGCAAGACATACACATAGTGACACACGATGATAGGTGCAGACCTGGCCTTTACCTAGATTGCTAACCTTTGGGGCATCTACTTTTGTATATTATATTCAGGTGTTATATATTTCCATTAGAGTTCCTTTCTTTCGTCATTACAATTGGTTATATATATTGTGTATTTTCTATATTTTGGAATAACATGACTAATACATGTGTCTTGTGTAATGGTTGCAATTATTGCTTCACTCACTCTTTTTTATCGTATGTTATGTGTTTTTCATAACTTTTGGATAAACTTTATTTTTGATACATTATTGCTAGTTATGTGTGTGTATGCTTGTTTGTTACTCTGATTGTGTCCTAAGGGCCTTGATTGTCTTACGGCACCGTATGTGTCCCATGTATGTGGAACTATGCCTTGTGTGTGGTTTTTCATATATTATTTACCTTCCTAAGATCCTTGATTGTCTTGTGACACCGTGGGTGTCCCATGTTTACAAGCACTTCTCCTTATGTGTAACATTTTTTGATATGTTTACACTTGTTTCTACATTGTATGTATTTTTTTTCTAGTGACACATGGTTTATTATGGTTAGTATTACTATTTTGATGCATTGAAACTGTTATGATTATCATGCTTCTTGTTATTATTGCTCTTCTTTTGCACCATGGTTTTTACCTTGAATATCCTTGTTGTAGATGAAACTTCTTCTTGGTGGATATCACCATGATATTTTAGAAGTTATACATAGATTCTCATATTCTTACACATGGGTATATATATTATATTTTGAGTCATGAACTCAATTTCATCCCACACACCTCAAAAAAGGAGTAAAAAATTCGGGGATTATTCCAAATTTATATTAGACACAAGAATTTTTATGGGAACAAACATATGCAGAGGAAGATAAAAATGACTCAAAATTGGACTTAGACACCAAAAATAAGAAAAATATACACAGGGTTAGAAATGTACAGACTGGTCATGACCCTAACCCTACAAATGGTTCTGACCCTACTATACGGTTTTTCCAAGAGAGAATTTTTCTATATTTTTCAGTAGTTTCATATTTTTCACGATTATCATAGGGTTTTCATATGGTTATAGACTCATATTGACTTGGTTTGGCACATATTTATGGGTCATGAATTATCTCATTCTCTATCTCTCTCTATGGTACTCAATTTTAGTCTCAGTTTTGGGAACATTGGGGGCATGAGTATCCTTTCTCCAATTATATTTTAACATACATCAATTATATTTAGTTTCTACTTAGTTGGGTGGAACATGGGAAGAGTATTGAGGCACTTATTATCTATTCTATTGTGTCCTAATTTAATAATTTGGGCTTATATCCATCTGCGGCAGTATGGTCCATGACGTTATGAAAGGTATCAAAGCATCTAAGTTCTTCATATTCATTCCTTCCTATCCTATTGCACTTAAGGGGAAGATATTAGAGTTTCTAAATAAATTTGATACATAGTCTTCTTCCTTTAGAGGGTGCTTAGAATCCTCATTTTTGGTTCTTATATTTAACAATCATGATGTTGGGTTTGTACACCTAATGCATCAACATATCCTCATAATAGTTGGGAGTTGAACACCCCCAATTTTCCATCATAAAATTCGGCAAATCCAAAATCTCTAGGGCACAAGAATGGAAACAAATTCCATCCACAAAATAAACCAGTGTATTCCTTCCATGGTTTGTATGTCTTTTGGAATTTCTTGTTGCACATTTATTTACATTACTTTCATTACATTTGAGTTATAGTTGAATTTTTTATCTTAGGCATTGACTACACTCTCTTTTGTAGGTATAATCTTGAAGTGTGTTAACACCAACACAATGGGACACTGTAAAATAAAGTTACTACAAGGAAAGACAAAGTGTGTCTACATACTCAAGTATATTTTACTTTAAGCATGTAAATTTTAATTTCATACTAGGTGGGGGGAGGGGAATGTAAACACTCAAATTTGGAAATCTATCCTTTGACACTATTAATATTGGCATTACACACTTGTATCTCTCCCCAATCTTTCTTAACAAACCTTTATAGCACTTCATGTACTTTATTCTCTCTGTGGACCTCTTTTTTCAATTATTTCTTAAACCTATTTTCACAAAATACATCTATAAACATTCATGCTTATGACCATAAAGTAAAAATGTGATTTTCTCTACCATATAAAACTGCTAGTCTCATTCTGATTGTAAAAACACACATATTAAACTAACATATTGTTTTGGACCAAAATTGTATGCATTCATTATTGTAGTTTCATCACCTTTGCACAAATAAGCACAACCATCTGGTCAACATTTCATGTCATAACACCCGTTGAAAGCATATATAAGCAAGTAAATCATGCCTCATTTAAGGGACTTGACACTTTATGATCTCCTCACCCACAAATTAGCACTAAAGGCACCCAAAGATCTTTAAACAACAAAGTAAATCATGCACATTAATTAGGGTAACACCCACCACTAGTATGAAGTCTCATTATAGGTTTAGGAGTCCCTATTTTCATCATATAATAAAGCAAAGTGCCCTACCCAAGAATTTGAACAAGTGTGAAACTCAAACAAGGAATACATGTGGTTTTATTCCTATTTGGAGTAGTGCATATTTCGGCAGTGCAAAAGGGTGCCCACAACTTAACTAATTGTTTTATAGGAACTCCTTGCACTATAAGGGTTTGAGGATTTGAGTAGAGTTTACATAGTCATTATGAAGGCAAGCGAATAAGATTAATATAAAAAACACATATTTCTATATATGTGAAGCAATTAGGAAGTTTCAAATCCTATTGTTAAACAGGTCTAAGTCCATATTGAAGGGTTGGGACCATATGGACGTTATTGACTAGTTATGCGGTTTTGATTAGGCTTAGTTTTAGGTCATAGTTTCACAAATGAAACATTTCCAGTTCTAGATTTGTCTATTCCTACACTCAGACCACCCAAAACCTTCCAGATCTACATAGAATCAGCAAATTACACACTCTCCCTTATGTTTGGACATTTGTTAAGTATCTAGTCACTTTGAAAAGTGTTATTATGATTTTTGCAATTAATGTTGGAAGTTAATTAAATCAGAATAATCAAATCTATCATTATTAATCCTTTTTAAGTATGTTAAATAAAACATTCTTAAAATTTAAAAAAGGGTGAAATCACATATAAACTCAAGAACTCTTATCTATCATTGCAACCTCATCAACAGGAAAAGACACATACCATGCACACTTAAGTTTCTCTTTCAAGTCTTATTTTTGAACCATAGTTAGGCATTTTCCCTAATCCTAACACTACTTTTAGACTCGTGAGAATGAGGAAAGTGTGGGAAACAAAAGAAAGAGAGAATCTTCTTATTTTTAAGAAAATATGTTATAGGATGAAATATTTTGATAGTGTGAAAATAAAAAACTAACTGAACTATTTTACCTAAAATATTGTTTTAAATGACCTTATGAAATTAAGCTGTCATTGTCCCTCAATTTTTAACAAGTAATCTTTTATTTCTCATGTCCTCCTCATAATATTTTGCATACCTCATATGTAAACATTCATCCACAATTTTCCATCTCACAACATTCTTCACAACTTCATTGATAATTTTCTTTTCATATATCTTTCCTACATGCTTCTTAATAGTATCCAACTTAAGTTGCATTATATTTTCCTTGCCCAATTTCTAGTTACAAATTGTACATTTTTTCCTTGGGAGGCTCAAATTTATTTTCATTTTCAACAAGTTCTATAGATGGAAACTTAGAAACCCACTCTAACATGAAACTCTTTCCCAAGTCCCTTTTTCTTTGCTTCCTCTTTCTACTAGAAAGTGTCCTTAGAGTATTTAACATGGTGCAATTTCATTAACTACCAAAATTTCCACTTTTATCACCCAATCAAGTAAAACTTGGCATCACAGCACTAGAGTTGGAATGTAATGCTTCCAGTGATACAAATTCAAGTTTTTCCAATGGGATTTATTCAAGGGAGGAATTTAATTTTAATCTTCATTGACAATGTTAGTCATGAAGTTATCATTAAAATCATTATGAGATTCATTTCAAACACTGTCATGATCCGTTCATAGTGGTGGACATATATGAGCTTCCATAGATGGTTTCTCAAAATAAGATTTGGCGTTTTGTTAGTTATAACTAGAAGGTGTTGTGTTAGCTTTGTTTCTTGAGGTTTTCTTGTTACATGCCATTTTCTTGCATGGGTGGATTTTTTATTACTATTAGAGCAACACATAAATGGGGATAATATCACATGGGGAATAGTTTGAAACAATATAAAAATATAAAAAAGCATGGAAAAAATAATTGAGATTTGCAATGTACGGAAATTTGAAATTGAACATCATCATTGAATGGCATGTCAAAATTTTTTTTCAAAGTTTACGATATGCCTTCATAGCTTTGTTAAGGGCCACAGTGTGAAGGAACTCACATAGTACAGCATGTGGAATATAAGAAATGGCTACGGTAAACTAAAAATTGAGTAAGGCATTATGGTGTCACGTGGCATGTAAAGAATAAAGTGTGGAGGGACGCGTAAAGAGAAGTAGGTGAAAAATGAAAATGGCGATGCCACACCTAACTAGTAATGCCACAAATTAAAAAATTCAATTTAAAAAGCATCTTAAATTTTAATAGCATCAATAACTCACAAAAATAGAGAAATAAATATGATATCACATGGTCACAAAATATTATTAAATTTAAAATGGATCATTGATCAATTGAATTACCAATTACTTGTAAGCTACTCTATTGTAAAC